>CM061066.1:189295069-189661594 GCA_030762895.1 Sophora flavescens | reverse complement strand
GTCTTTATACATAATTATTTACTGCTAAACTATGTCCTTCATCTGAAGATTTATTGACTCTCAGTAGATTATTCAAAGATGGACCAATCAATTTTGTAGTGCATAATGCTATAGTTTTGTTACTTTAGTTTATTCTTTAACCTGTATTGCTTCAGTTTAATATGTTTTCTGAAAAGTGATATTGTATCATGTTTCTTTACGCTTACTTTGGAAAGACTGTAAAAGCACAAACATGAAAAATGGATATAGAATTCCGTTTTACTTTGCAAGACTTTGAGAATGATCTATTCTAGACTGCTTTGCCCCTGAACTCTGCTCAGGCTGTTGGCATCCCATCCTGTTCCTGCTAAATCACGGAAGGAAAAATTATGCATAGATGCTGTTTGAGAATAAGTGTTCTATTTCAGTTCATATAAGTTCAGCTCCTGATCCGGCGTGAACTTTGCTTTTATAAGAAAAATTTTAATATTTGTTCTTCGGATTTCGAATATACTTCCACTTCATTTTGTGTAGGTGTAAGTTAACAACCCAAATAAAAAACTTTAGGACCAAAAAACCTTTAAAGTTTCTTTTAAGTTAATTCAATCTTTTTTAGTCATTTACACTCTTAACTCATCTAAAAAGGAATAGAAAACTAAGATGTTGGTGTAAGAATCACCAAAGGAGTTGTGTAAGAAACAGGAATCAGTTCTCATAAGTAGCACCAGTAACATGTCATCCAGTTATAAGCACCATTGCTCATAGAAGCATTCAGTTCTTATAGAAGCATTATAACTTTTTAGAGTTGCATCATCAAAGTAGAAAACTGCTTAAAGTACTATAAAATAAAAACTTGTGACGTAGCATGCTGGAGTCCATAAAAAGAAAGTTAAACAACTTTTATGGAGAGAAAGTCTTGGGTAAACATAAACGCAGCAACCCATTATTAAGCACAACCAATAATAAGGTGACAACAAATTACAATTTAACACATTTATTTTCAAAAAAAAAAAGAGAGACAAAACTCAATTCTCCTCTTCCACATTACCATGTTCCTCTTTCAGCCTCTTCCTCTCTCACCTTTCAACTCCATTGTTTTCACTTTCCAACATCATCCTTTCAATGGTCTAAGTCTGGCCTGATTTAAAGTTTGACCTGGCCTGAAAGCCTACTTAAAAGTCTACTTATCAAGACCTTTAAATATGCTTAAATCTATAAATAGGTCACAATCATTCACTTGTAAATAGACTCGTAGGTCTCTAATGCTCAATTTTCAAGTATTATTATACTGGTCTTGGTACTAAAAAATAAGAGAACTTGTGAAAACTTGTTATGCTTGTTTGTTTAAAAATGCTGAATTTTCAAGTATTATTATACTGGCCTTGATACTAACAAATTAGAGAACTTGTTAAAACTTGTTATGCTTGTGTTTGTGTTGTTTCTTTGTTACACACTTCTCTTTAGCACAAAGCATGGTGAAACTAATATTTTTATATGAGAGCTAGAGGGGGGTGGTAATCACATGGAATCTTAGATAGAACCAATAGAAAACCAAACATAATCCCTTGTGTGCGGTGACTTGAAAAAATAGATTTGCCAACTTTCTAGATTCTCATAGGCAATGTAAAGCTCATGCTTTTGAACCATCCCTTGTGTTTGATCTTTATTATGGTTTCCATTTTGTACATCTATTTTATTGGTTAAGGTTTTAATTCAAAGCATCTAATAATTAATGAAACAACGCCAAATATCTGAAAATGGACTTGTACATTATGAATGCTACATGAAGTTACTCATGTTCCTTCACCTATATAGTTTAAGTTTTGAGAGAGTTGATTCATGATTTTGAAAAACATCGCAAACAAAACCGATAATTAAGAGAGTGAGTTCAGTGGTGCAAGATTCATGAGTACATCGAATTAGTTTCAAAGTGACAATATATGAGAGCCTTAAATGTTAGTTTCTTAAATGTTAGTATTTGACAGGATTAATTTTATTTATGCATTATAGGTCATTGCTCTATTTCTTGTGAGTTGAAACCGAGTCCCTTCGTCCCTTCTCCATCTCCACAGGTAATCAATTGGTCATAATGGCAATTTGTTGAACTTTTATATTACTAACTTGAATACAATTGAGTTGGCTCTAAGGATATTAATTTGCTTTCATATTGTCTTATTATATTTATCAGTTCCTGATCTTCTTGTCTGCGGCTCCTCCCCTTATCCTTACTTGTTTTTGCATTTTGTCGTATAGGTAAGTTCTCTCAATACTCTCTTTTAAGGTTTTGCTTTGTCTAAAAGGCAAGATGCTGATTGTGTGCTGATAATTTAATATTTATGCATGTATTTGCAATTATGTGTTGTTTGTTAGTGGAGAGCAGAGCTCAATAGGATGTGATCCTGTCAAGAAGGTGGGATGCTTGTTGTGTGTTGCTAATTTAGAAGTTATGCATGTATTTGACAATTATGTGTTACTTGTTAGTGGAGAGCGGAGCTCAATAGGAAGATATCCTGCCTGAAAGGCAAGATGCTGATTGTGTGCTGATAATTTAATATTTATGCATTTATTTGCAATTATGTGTTGTTTGTTAGTGGAGAGCAGAGCTCAATAGGATGTGATCCTGTAAAAAAGGAGGGATGCTTGTTGTGTGTTGCTAATTTAGAAGTTATGCATGTGTTTGACAATTATGTGTTACTTGTTAGTGGAGAGTGGAGCTCAATAGGATGTTTGCTACTATAGTTTATCTAAGTTTGTATTGAATTATGCTTCAATATATATTTGTTGAAGTATACTGCAATACTTATAAGTCAATGGTTTTATTTTCTGCTAGAGTTAATTATTAATTTACGAAAGCCTTAGTTTCCTGTTTGAGATTCAATATTAATGAGCATACGTACCTTCTCAGGGTACGCATGCTCATTGTATTGAATCTTGAATTGTCCAAGTGGGACAGTTTGGGAAAAAACCTTTTTGACACTCGTACAATAGTCATTTCAATGTTCAAATGCCTTATATACTTGTTGAAATCTCGGTCTGATGCATTTCCTTTTGTTCTCCTGGTGCATACTTGATCGCGGTGATTCTCACCGTGCTCGAGTCGTGTACTTGGAGACAGATGGGAAATGCTGCCAAAATTTTATCAAGTATAAGGTATTTGAATATAGGAATAACTATTATTAGCCGAGTGTGGTAAAGGTTTCTTCTCAAATGGGATAGGTTCATACCTTGTCATAAGAACGAGATTGATGGAGTTATTGGAATGCACCGTAATATATAAGTGTTATTGTAGGATTGGTCAGGCTATTTAATTGCTAACAATGGATATTCCGGAGAATCGGAAATGGATGTATCGTAGGTTGGATCGGAATAAATGTCTTAGGGAAGAGTATAGAGTTGGAGTGGGTGAGTTTATAGAGTTTGTTGTTAGCCAGGAGAGATTTATACGACTGGGCGGTGATCAATTGAGGTGTCCTTGCAAAAGATGCAAGTGTCAATCTTTCAAAAGCGTGGATGGAGTTGTAGCCGATCTTTATGAGAAGGGCTTCATGCCTGATTACTATTGGTGGAGTAACCATGGCGAGACGTTACCTGATTTAAATCCGATTGTGTTTGAAGGTTCGTACTATGGAAGTGGTGACCGGAGGGAAGAATTGAATCCATGCGAGCAGATGATAATGGATCATGCTGGACCATCGGTTGGTGTTGTACTAGAAGAAGATGGGGGAGAAGATGGTGGAATGGGTTCCCAATACATAGAGGAGAATCTGAATCCTGAAGCTCAAAGATTCTATGATATGCTGAGTGCTGCACGATCTCCATTGTGGGAAGGATGTCGGGAGTACACGGAGTTGTCGATGTGCATGGAATAGTTGAGTATCAAATCTGACTACAATATGCAAGAAGGTTGTTTTAATCGTCTCACCAGGTCAGTGTCCAAGGCGTTGCCAGAAGACAATCGGATGCCTACTAGTTTTTATCATGCTAAGAAGTCTGTGGAAAATTTGGGTCTCGGGTGTTTGAAAATTGATTGTTGCCCGAATGGATGTATGTTGTACTATAAGGATGATTCAGCGGAAAGCATAACATGTTGTCGATTTTGTGGTGCGGATCGGTATAAGACAACCACTAGGATGAGCATTGAGAAGAAGAGGTCGCTAAAAAAGATGTGGTACTTTCCGCTCGTGCTAAGACTTACAAGATTGTACTCTTCGATGGCCACTGCAGCTCACATGAGGTGGCATAGTGAGCATGAGAGGGAGCAAGATGTCTTGTGTCATCCATCTGATGGAGAAGCTTGGAAGCATTTTGATAGGGTTCATATGACATTTTCGCAGGACCCTCGGAACGTCCGATTGGGGTTATCTACTGATGGGTTTCATCCTTTTGGGCAGTCTGGAAAAGCATACTCTTGTTGGTCGTTTATCCTGACTCCATACAATCTTCCCCCGAGAATGTGCATGAAGCGGGAGTTTATGTTCCTAACAGTCATAATTCCGGGTCCGTCTAATCCAAAAGGTAAGATTGATGTGTACTTGCAGCCGCTGATAGATGAGTTGACGATGCTGTGGAATGATGGTGTGTTGACATATGACGTATCTTTGAGGCAGAATTTCATCATGAAAGAAGCTTTGATGTGGACGATCAACGACTTTCCCGCCTATGGGATGATGTCGGGTTGGATGACCGCGGGGAAGCTTGGATGCCCAATATGTATGGAGCGACCGAAGGCATTCATGCTTAAAAACAGTCGAAAGATCTCATATTTTGATTGTCATCGTCAATTCCTTCCAGAAGATCATCCTTATAGGCGGAACAAGAATGCATTCAAGAAACGTTGTGCGGAGACAACACCGCCTCCACCATGTTTGACTGGTCCTAATGTATGGCACAGAGTGCAGATTTACCGCTCGTCCATGAATCTCAAGGAGAACATATTCCTGATTATGGCGTCAACCATAATTGGACAAAACAAAGTATATTTTGGAGGTTACCATATTGGAGGACGCAGCTACTCCGTCACAACATTGATGTCATGCACATTGAGAGGAATGTGTTTTTGAATGTGTTTGACACTGTGATGGACATCAAGGGGAGGACATAGGATACAAATAAAGCCCGATTGGATCCGGCTGAAATTTTTAATCGGAAGGAGCTTGAGTTGCGGGACGGTGGTCGTGGCAGACTTATCAAACCGAAGGCAAGTTATACACTAAGTAAAACACGAGAAAGTGGCCGTCAGTAAGTGGGTTCAAGAACTAAAGTTACCGGGATGGGTATGCTTCCAATCTGGGTAGATGTGTTGACATTAAGGAAGCAAAGTTATATGGAATGAAGAGTCATGATTGCCTCGTGTTCATGCAACGGTTGCTTCCAATTGCGTTCGACGACATCGAAGCAAATTTGGAACCCACTTGTTGAGCTTAGCCACTTTTTCAGGGAGCTTACATCGACAACACTAAATGTGAATCAATTAAAGGATATGGAAGTCAAGATACCCATTTTGTTATGTAAGATGGATCAAATCTTCCAGCCGAGTTTCTTTGATTCCATGGAACACCTGCCAGTTCATCTACCTTACGAAGCAAGAGTTGGTGGCCCAGTCCAATACCACTGGATGTATCCATTTGAGAGGTAAACAACATCAACTATTTTACTTAATACATATGAAATTCACGAACACAAAATCGTAGTTTAGCTTTCCCTAAAACTAGTAATTATTTGTATGTATCCCTCGTTAATAAGGCGTACGACCCATTCATTTTTTCACAACAGGCAGATCAGGTTTATTACTCGCCATATCCCGAAGGACATCAAGGCTGGTTGGGTGTTATTAAGATAAAGACTCGCAGTATAATTACCGATAATGTAATCAACCAGCCTGAAAAAGATGCTCCGTACCAAGATGATGAGTTTTCAAGACCCCACGTATCGTTGCAAATTACGCCGGACATTATTGTTAATTCTGTGGCGGACATTTCCGGAAATGGGGAAGAAGTTGAAAGAGAGTTAATGGATCAATCCGAGTTGGACGCATCTAGCGAAGGCACATTCCGATCAAGTGAGACTGATGAGAGTGAGGGTAAATTTAGTGACGGAGATTCTACTTAGGTAATTTATTTATGTCATAATTCATTGTGTAAATGTCATTCTACTTAGGTAATTTATTTTTGTATTATTTACACTGTTGTGTAATCATTTTTTCATTTTTTACACAGATGGCAGATTCCTCTAGAGGTAGGGGTCGTCGTGGAGGTCGTGGCAGAGGTCGTGCTACGAGAGTCCCTTCGCCGACCGACCCACAGCCTTCAGATCGAGACTACCCTACCAGCACCTCTGTGGACGGGACACCTTAGGGTGATGGAGTTGCACCCCCTACCCAGCCTCATGTGGTCGGGACACGGGCTGCACCCTCATCATCCACACCTATGACAGGACCATCATCATCATCGGGACAGGAGAGTCGTGGTCCATCCAACAGGAGGATTCTTCTTATCCCTAGGGGGGATAACGAGTAAGCTAATTTAATTTTTTTAATATATATAAAGTATCGTTAATTTCTATTTACTTGTTTTTTTTAATTTATTTATAACATTTATTAATGCTCTAATTTTGCTACAGCTTTCTGCCCGCGAAGGGCCCTTCTAATTCGATATCGAAGATCCTACGACGCAAGTTTGATGGTCCATGGTCTACATGGAAGGCCATCCCAGGGGGCCATAGGGATCAGTTGTTTCAAGAGTTAAAGGTAACAATTTATTAAGTTATTTAAATTAAATTTACATTATATATATATATACACACACACACACGAATTTCCTAACAACTGTAAGTTGCAGAAATAGTATAGGTGGGACATAGCTTTAGAGGGTCTCGTCAGGGACATATTTGAGCATAAAGGCTCACTGGTCGTGAAGAATCTGACGAACAAGCTGAGGAATGGTAAGAATAAGGGGAAGTGGGTGGATCCTGAGATCAAGAGGCAGCTGGACCAAGATCTGGGCACCGAGAAGTTCCAGGAGATCCAGTGCCACGGCTCGGCGTAATCGAGCTTCGATGGTGGCGCATGTGCTTGGACCAAAGAAGGTCTAAATCGCCGGCCGCCCACTACGACGATTGGGTAATACATTAAACTTTTGACTTATTATACTATTTAATTAGTTTTCATTTTTAATTATTCTTATGAATTTAAGATTATATTTTTACATGCAGAAAGCACAAACAAATGGGTCCCACTGCTATGGAGTTGGTGGAGAGGACGAAGAAGTTGAAGTCGGGGACATGGGTCAACGACAAGGCCCGTAACTATGTTGTAAGCAAAAAAACAATTTAGTGTTTACTTGTAATTTATTATAAATGATTTGTTAATATTTATTATAATTTTAACTAAATCTCTTCAACTATACTTTGTAGGTGGGCTTCAACGAGAAGAAGGAAAATGCCATATCACGTGCCTCACAGTCACAAGATGAGGCCTTGACTGGTGATGGGCCCAGCTCTCCTATCTCCGTCGACGATAATGCCATTTATTTGGAGGTCGTCGGGGGCAGGAACAAGAAGGGGCACATGTATGGCCTCGGACACTGGGAGGCGAGTTTATCGCTTCATCATCTCGGCACGCCCGCTCCTTCCTACGCCGATACCGTCCCCTCGGGAGCAGTTCAACCAAATACGAGGACACCATCACGCAGGCTGAACGCGGAGCTTCAAGAGAAGAGCGAGAGAGAGCAAAGAGATGGCGAACAGTATTGCACGATTGACTCAGGCACACCAAGGACTGATGCAGACGAGCATCGAGCAGGGCCAGACACTGCGGCTTGTGTTGGAGAAGATGAGGATCCAGACTCCAGTTGCTCAGGGTGATGCTCTGACGGTTGTGCCGCCTACTGCCACTCCTCCTCGCTTCGCCGCCGGCCATCGATGCCGCTACCGCAGAGGACGATCGAGCAGCGACGTCAGTGTTACGGACGCTGAGGATGATTGGATTCCTCCACCTCCCCCTCATCATGACTGCTTTTTTTTTCTCCATATTTTTGACTTTAAACGATTATTGTACGACACTTTTGATTAATTTTTTTATATATTCATTATTTCTTATGATTGTATATTTCATAAGTAATTTGGTGTGTTTTATTAGTATTTTTGCCAAACTTAAAAGAAAAACAGAAAAAATTTATATTTTAAAAATTAAATTTTAAAAAATTTAATAAAAACCAGTTTAGCGACCGAATTAGAAACCGATAATTCGGTCGCTAAACTTTAGTTAACATTAACAGATTGTGGTCTAGCGACCAAAAATCCGTCGCTAATATAGGTTAACAGTAACCAACATTGGCGACCAAACTAGCAACCGATTATCGGTCGCTAAAAATGGTTACCCAAACAATGCGACCAACCATGTAGCGACCGTTTTTTATTATTTAGCGACCGAATTTACGGTCGCCGTTTAGCGACCGAATTATTATTTCGGTCTCTAAAAGCTTAACGATCAGGTTATCAGCTACCACCATTAATCGGTCGCTATTTCGGTCGCTAAATTAAATAGCGACCGAATTAGAAAGTTTAGCGACCGAATATGTCGGTCGCTAAACAGTTGTTTTTTTGTAGTGTGGAACAATTGATAAAAAACAAAAAAGAAGTATAAAATATATTAAATACAAAAGAAGTACACCCATGTACCATTGGTTAGGGGTTTCATCCTAACTTTGGCTTCATGTTGAAAATGCTGATAGGTTGAGAAATCCACGTCCAGCATGTCAAATTCGTTGGTTCTCAAGCATCCACTTGGATGGTGTAGATAGAGGTGTAGAAAAGAGGTGGTGCAGCATAGACGGCACCGTCTTTGTTTCCTTTTTTTTTACATTTGGGTCACAAAACATGCTATATAATTAAGTCATTTGCTTAAATCTTATTTTAAGTCATTTTATTTTATATAGATGTGAGGATATATCCACATCAATACATTTTGTTTATCAAATTTTTTGTTTACACACTTTAAATTTCAAAATCATCCAATACCCAAGTATTAGAATTGTTGATCCCGATAATGCACCCATTAACATTTTGATCTATATTCGTTGTAAATTTTGAAAAGAACTAATCTACAATCAATAAAAATTGCATGCATGCAGATATGCCCATCTCACGCAAACTCTTCTGGGTGGTGATGAAGTTACACGGCACCTTAGATAAGTTTCACGTTCACATAACATGAATTTATGAAGTGGATAGCCTCGATCATATATATATTTGCATGGGTATACAACACCGAATTAACTAGCTTGGCTTGTGAAAGTGACTTAGGCGATCGAGAGAAGGAGAGAAACAATATGGGTGCCACATTCATGTCAAAATCAATTGCTAACGTGGATTGCCTAATGCCACAAAGGAAACTGAGGTCAAATATAGCAGCTACTACCCTACACTCCCTCCACACACATATACACACATAGAGGATGGGTTATTATTAAACATTAATTGGTTTGTGTCTTTGATCATCTTGCATTGTGGCATATGGGTATGTTTCCTATGTTAAGAAAGCTGTGATGTGAGCCACGTACCTATGTCCACTAACTCGTTCTAATAACATACAAACATCCTTACTTACTTTATACATGCCGTCACATTGAAAACCAGGGAAGAACATACATATATACCACTTGTGAAGACCATTATTAAAGTGTCTACCTAGCTATACTTCCTAATTTAGATATCATTATTGTCTGTCTTATTTATAGCTAACTGCATACTGTTTTTTGGAACATGAACTGAAGTGTGCGCAAACTGATGACATGTATGTGACCAAAGTACCGTATAAATTGGGGTTAACTCTTGTATACATCTACTTGATATTGTACCAAATACCAAAGAGTTTCTTGAGATATATATATAGCATTAGCAAACAGTGGAGAATCATGAGATTATATGTAAAGTGTGGACTCTCTTATGCTTGGGCCAATATAATTGCTTCTTAATCTGGAAGTTTACATTGATGCGTGATTCTTCTTCTGTGATATCTTTTTGGCTAGGGAGGTTCTGAAATGAATAATTCAAAATCTGTTTTTAGGCATGGACTTATGTTTGTTTGGCAATATGAAGACTCCACAGGAACTCTTTTCATGGCTAGAAATACAGAGTGAGGCTCCTTTTTGTATGGTTTGTGGGGGGAGAAAAAGCTGGACAGTTTTTAATATATCAGTTATGAGTCCAATGTAATAATTGAGGGCTCGTTTGGTGGTCAGGATAAGAGAGACATGATAGGATAAACTATCATATCCTGTTTGAAACTATTGTTTGGTGGGCCAGCAGGATAGGATAAACCAATCCTGTCACCTATCATATCATGTCCATCTAGTTAAAATTCTATCCTGAGGGGGGGGGCTGGGTTAGAACTCAACATGATAGGATAAGGTGATTTATAGTATAATAAAGTATAAAAATATTTTATATATAAAATAATTAAAGTATAATAAAATATAATATGGTTACCAAAAAATGTATAATAAAACATAAAATAATAAAAATATTAATAATTAATTTAAAAAATTATTTTTATTTTGTCACAAGGCTAATTTTGTTACTTCACATTATTTTAAAAAACTGAAAAAAAAATATTCTAATAATTTAACTATATGTAAAGTAAAAACTAAAAATGAATATTTAAAATTATAACAAAATTAATTTAAGCTAAACAATATTTTAAAATATTATATGTAATTTTATCACAAGGACAATTTTGTCTTTTTAAATAATATTAAAAAATAAAAATTATAAAAAACTAAAATCTAATAAAATATGAAAAATTCAGAACAAAAACGAAAATTTTAAAATTCGTACTAAAATTACAATGTTATCCAGTTGGTTATCTGGTGGACACCAAACGTCGGATAGGATAACACTTATCCTGCTCATATCATATCCTACTCCTATCCTGCTTTCTTAACCTATCCGTCCCTATCATATTCTGACCACCAAACGAGCCAGGAGGGTTTTAGAAGGATGAAGCCTGAATGTCAGTTTGCTGCTTATGTGAATGCTCTGTCACTTTTTGTATTTAGGTTCTCTTTTGTGATGGATCTTGCGTCTTTTTGGGAGAATTAGCATTCAAGAATTTAGGGTCAAAGAATGAAGATTGGATCCAAAGGGAAAAAGGGTATAAATTATATTTGGGTATAATTTTGGAACACATGTGATGAATTTACACTAGTGCAAAAAAGGGATTCTACATCGGAGTTTACACATCGGTTTAGTATAAACCGATGTGTAAAACGAGGCGGTGGCATTTTTGAAATTCAAAGGAAAGTATTACACATCGGTTTAGAGAATAACCGATGTGTAAAACTTTTCCACATCGGTTTAAACTCGGAATTTTTAACATTCAACATCGGTTCTTTTTGAACCGATGTGTAAAATGGTGAGTAACCACATCGGTTTTTAAATAACCGATGTATAAAATTATAAAGAAAAAAAAATAGAAATTTAGGTTACACTTTTACACATCGGTTTTTATTAACCGATGTATAAAATTTAAAAGAAAAAATCAGAATTTAAATGTTTCATGTTTACACATCGGTTTTTGCATAACCGATGTGTATAATATGTTTAACACATCGGTTTTCCTCATAACCGATGTGTAATAGTCCCAATTTTTCTATTTCCCTCCGTGTGTTTTGCGCCCTCATTCTCAGTTTCTAAACGTACCCTAAAACACAACACTCCCTCCCTCTGCTAACGCACGTTGTCACTGCTTTTCCATCTCTCTCACTGCACTCACATCCGCGAGCTACCCTCAGGTATGCGTCTCTCTCTCTCTCATTCTCATTCTCTCTCTGCATTTCCTTCTTCTCATTCTCTCTCTCTGCATTTCCTTCTTCTCATTCTCTCTCTTTCTCTCTCTCGCTCCCTTCTTCACGTCCATTTTCCCTTTTCAATCGTAGACAAAGAAGACCACTGCGACTGCGAGCCTTCATTTTCTGCTTCGTAAGAGAACCACTGAGAACGATCATCCGCGAGCTACCCTCGTTTGCGTGAAGAGCGCCATTTTTGCTCGTCCCTCGGGTATATATTTGTTTCTTGTTTAGAAAAGTTATGAACTTTGACTCGAAATGGTTGGATAATATACTTGCATGTGTTGTTCTGTTGCTCCAAGACTGGATTTTTCCAGTGGTGGTATCACCCCACATCCCACAGCCGTCTTGTCACGGCTAGGCCGTGACGGATTCTCGACTTGGAGGTTGCTTCACCTGGTTGTTCTGTCGCGGCGTGACCACCATCACGGCAAGGCCGTGATCGCCCCGCCTGTGAGGGTCTCGGGTTGCTTGGCATGTCACGGCCGTGATGGCCATCACGGCCAGGCCGTGATAGGTTCTCGGCTTGGAGGATGCTTCATCTGGTTGGTCCGTCACGGTCGTGACCACCATCACGGCTAGGCCGTGATCGATTCCGCCCTGTGAGGGTCTGGTTCGCTTGGCATGTCACGGCCGTGATGGCCATCACGCCGGCCGTGATAGGTTCGCGCTTGGAGGTTGCTTCATCGGGTTGGTGCGTCACGCGTGACCACCATCACGGCCTGGCCGTGATCGGTTCTGCTGTGAGGGTCTGGTACGGTGACATGTCACGGCCGTGATGGGCATCACGGGATGGCCGTGACCAGCTTCGACTTTTCCATTCTTTCTTTTAAGCTATACTCGATCACTACCGTGATGGCTTTCAAGGCTAGGCCGTGAAGGGCTCTGTTTGGCTAATTTTCTTCACTTTTCAAGCCCCATCTTCATGCAAGCTACATAAATAGTAAAGCCTTAGTTTCCCGTTTGAGATGCAATACTAATGAGCGTGACGTGCACGTGCTTAATGTACCGCTCATTGTGTTGGATCTTGAATTGTCCAAAGTTGGACAGTTTGGGAAAAAACTTTTTCTTAATTCAGTTAAAATAGTTATTCATTGGTTCTAATGTTATATACTTGATGAAAGTTCGGATTGATACATTTCCTTTCGTTCTCCCGGTGCATACTTTATCGTGGTGGATGTCATCGCGTTCAAGTAGTGTACGTCGGAGACCGCGGGGAAATGCTGCCAAATTTTGTCTAGTATGAGCATGAGAGTTAAGGACTAATCGTTAACCGAATGTTGGAAAAGTTTCTTCTCGAATGGGATAGGGCCATACCGTCATAAGAAGTGGTTGATGAATATGTTGGACTAAGTACGAAGGTATTGGTTTAGTCATGGATCGCGGTTGGATGAATGCTAGAAGGACAAGTGATGAGTATGAGAATGGAGTGGAAGATTTTCTACAGTTTGCAAAAACAAATGCTCCTGATAGTGGTAACGGAAGGTTTTATTGTCCTTGTGTTAACTGTTTGAATGAGAGACGACTAGAAGCTGAGGAGATACGTGATCATCTTATTTGTGAGGGGATTTGCAAGAGTTATACAACATGGATATGCCATGGTGAATCGTTAGACAGCCGAGGTGTCGGATAGAGAGGAAGTTGATGACGTGGAAATGGACGATGGACTAGAGGACATGATCCGTGATGTTGGGCAAGAGTCTTTTCGGCGCGCACATGTGTATGATACTTTGTGCAGTGATGCGCAAGTGGCTTTGTATCCGGGGTGCACTAATTTCACACGGTTGTCAGCGGTGTTAAGATTGTTCAATGTGAAGGCGAGAAATGGGTGGAGCGATAAAAGCTTTACCGAATTGCTTGAGTTGTTGAAAGAAATGCTTCCAGAAGGCAACACATTGCCATCTCGAAACTATGAGGCGAAGAAGATATTGTGTCCGATGGGTATGGAGTATAAGAAAATACACGCTTGCCCCAATGATTGCATATTGTACAGGAAAGAGTTTGAAGAGATGCACGAGTGCCCCGGTGTGGGGTATCACGCTACAAAGTGAAGGATGGTGATTCTAGTTGTGATGTGGTCACCAAAGGTCCTCCCTGCGAAGGTGTTATGGTATCTTCCCGTGATTCCGCGGTTCAAGCGATTGTTTGCTAATGTAAATGACGCAAAGAACATTAGATGGCATGCAGATGAGAGGAAGTGTGATGGACAGCTTCGCCATCCGCCGATTCTTTGCAATGGAAGAGAATTGATAGTTTGTTTCCGGATTTTGGCAATGAGCCCGTAAACCTCAGGCTTGGACTTGCTACCGATGGAATGAATCCATATGGAAACTTAAGTAGTATTCATAGTTCATGGCCTGTTCTCCTTGTAATTTACAACCTGTCTCCTTGGTTGTGCATGAAGCGCAAATACATTATGTTAAGTATGATGATTTCGGGTCCTAAACAGCCAGAAATGATATTGATGTTTATCTCGAGTCCCTTGATTGAAGACTTGAGAATGATGTGGGATGAAGGCGTTGATGTGATCGACGGGTATTGCCGTGAGACATTCGGGATTGCGTGCCATGTTATTTTGCACCATCAATGACTTTCCAAAGATACGGGAACCTGTGTGGGTATAGTGTTAAGGGGCATAAAGCATGTCCAATATGTGAAGAAGGCACATGTTACCATCAACTGCAACATGGAAGGAAGACGGTCTACCTTGGGCATCGGAGATTTCTCCGACGTAATCATCCTTATCGTAGATTGAGGAAAGCTTTCAATGGACTTCCGGAGAATGAAATTGCTCCGGTGGCCTTGACTGGAGAGCAAGTTTATGAAAGGGTGAACAACACTAATGTTATCTATGGGAAGACCCAGAAGAAGGCTACCGAGAAGAAAATATGGAAGAAGAGGTCGATCTTCTTTGATCTTCCATACTGGTGCAAGCTTGATGTAAGACATTGTATTGATGTGATGCATGTAGAGAAAAATGTGTGTGACGGTTTAATCGGAACGCTTCTCAACATTCAAGGCAAGACAAAGGATGGTGTGAATGCTCGTCTGGATCTAGTTGCGATGGGTATACGAGAGCAGTTAGCTCCACTTAAAGTGGGGGATAAGAAGACTTATTTGCCCCCAGCATGTCATACTTTATCAAAAAAAGAGAAAATAAGTTTCTGTGAATGTCTACGGGGAGTCAAAGTGCCACAGGGTTACTCTTCAAATATCAGAAGACTTGTCTCAATGACAGATCTCAAATTAGTTGGCTTAAAGTCTCATGATTGTCATGTCTTGATGCAACAACTACTACCGGTGGCCATTCGTGACATATTGCCTAAAAAAGTCAGACATGCCATTACTAGGTTATGCTTATTCTTCAATGCTATATGTAGCAAGGTCATTGACACTAAAAATTTGGATGAGTTGGAAAATGAGGCAGCCATTGTATTGTGCCAATTGGAGATGTATTTTCCACCTTCATTTTTTGACATCATGGTTCATTTGATTGTTCATCTAGTGAGGGAGATTAGATTGTGCGGTCCCGTTTATTTAAGGTGGATGTACCCGGTTGAGCGATACATGAACTGTATATACCAAAGAAAGAACTTATGGAGATGGCACTCAATAAAGAAATGGCCAGTTCTGCACACATATCGTTTTGGTGCACGTAAGTACATTTTATTTATAAGTTAAGTACGTAATTAATTTTTAAATACAATGATAATTAACATGTTTTTCCAATATATTAGGTATCTGCATCGTATGTTAGTCGATCAGGGTAACCTCGCCCTTTATGGGTTCATTGACCCCATGTTCATTCAGGGTGATGTTCTCGTAGCATCGGAAGACCCGGTCACTACCATACGTGATATACTTGCCCGAGACGATCATCAATTCTATCTTGCGCCTTATCTCAATAAGTAAGTACCGGTTATTAATTTAAGTATAACTATATATGACTTACAGTCACTAATTGTTCCGCAAATACAGCAAGCATTGGCAAATATTGCTCTTGTACCCAAGAATGAACGCCGTGGTCTTCTTTCGCTCATTGGGACATAAGTCGGCCGAATGAATCAAGACGATCATCGAAACGTAAGCGTTAAAATACTTTATAATCAGTAATGCAGTTGTTTTAATTATCTCAAATCTATTATATATACTTTAATTAATGTTTTTGTCATGATAGGTCTATTAATGCATCCCACATGCAGCGTGGTGAAAGGCGTACTCGGGCTATCAGATGGATTATTCCCAGCGTAAGATATTTATTAGTTCAAATGCATCAAATGCAGTAGGTACAATAATTGATTTCTATTTTATTTAATTCCTCATATTCTAATTGGGTTTCATTTGTACGTAGTCACGTATACAACGTGGGTCATGGGAATGTGGCTACTATGTGATGCAGTGGATGTTGGAAATTATCTCCTCCGGGATCACTGAAAGATGGAGTGAGGTAAATGTTAATTGACACAATTAGAAGTAATAGTATAGATTCGTTATATGTTTTATGTTAGTTTATTACTTAAAAGTAATAATCTTTTGTCCAATTAAACTTGCAGATATTCAACAATCCATCTCCATTGTCCGGTTTCGACATCAACATCATAAAGAGGCGTTGGGCAACTTTCTTTCTTGAAGTGTACCACCCATAGTTTGTATATATGTAGTTAGTTTAAAAACTTATCATATACTAGCTATAGTGTATGTACCTTTGACTGATGATATGTATTAGTGCTCGTGTCCTGGTTCAATTTTTCTTCTCTCGTGTTTTGATGTAGCTTTGATAAAGTGTTGTTTTCATTCATAAGAAAATTGAATGAAGTATGTTTTGCTTTTGAATGATTGTGTCAAAACTGGTTTGGTGTTCTGTTGTTGTTTCTTGTTTGATCAGTGGTGCTCGCTGGTTTGTTTATTGATCTGCATTAGTGAAACAGAATGATTGAAATGTAAATAGCATTAAAAAAAAAAAGATTTTACACATCGGTTCTCAGTAACCGATGTGTATATTTAACTTTTTACATCGGTTTTACATAAAACCGATGTGTAAATTTAACTTTACACATCGGTTCTTTAGAAAACCGATGTGGAAGGTCAATTTTACACATCGGTTTTATGAAAAACCGATGTAGAAAGTTAAATTTACAACTGCTTATCAATTGCTAAATTAATTTTACACATCGGTTAGTAATAAACCGATGTTTAAAATATACTTTACACATCGGTTTTAAAACCGATGTGTAAAGTGGCAATAAACCACATCGGTCGTTTCCACATCAGTTTCAAAACCGATGTGGAAAGCCAAAAATAACCGATGTGGAATCCCCTTTGTGCACTAGTGTTAGACCGTCTCTTGCATTTTTAGGTTAATTGGTACGAGATCTTTGTATGTTTGATTCTGTTTCTTCTTAGGGCCAGTATCTTTTATATATAGTATGTCCGTTTTTGTTATATTGTATATGGATTTGGATATCTCTCGTGCTCGTTTTTAATATATTTTTTCTTATTAAAAAAAACTGAAACAATGTCCCAACATTTTCCTCATCTGCATGGAGATGGTAGGAGAGAATTTTTTGGCTAATTTTAAATTGTAAGACCTTGTTAATTTTTTATCTGACTATATTATATGGCCACCATTATTGTAGTGTTTTCTTATTTATTAGCAATTAACAATCGATTTCAAAATACCATCTTAATTGTGTGCCTTTAAGTACTCACTAAAATCTAAAGTCACTAAACCTTGGGTGACTGGTAAGAAGTGAGAAAGAGCTAACTAGGCCTTTGGAAGTTGCTAAGGTAGTCATTTGCTTTAAAACGATGACATTAATGACTCTGAAATAAAAAAATAAAATATGTATTAGTTGTATATTTAGCAGGGAGGGCTTTTGTAGTTATGAGTATGACTTGGATTTAAAGCTAAGATTAATCTAATAAGATTCACCTAGTTGTGAAACTAAAAAAATTACCCCACTTGGAAAAGGGTGGAATTGGGAAAGAGACTGAAAATGGGCCCATTTCTAAATTGATACTAGTAGAGGAGAAGGCCGCAAAATATGATTATATAAATGTGTGCTCCTCTCCTTCTCCACTTCATTTCACTTTCTCATTCTCAAAGAGGCTTCACAAGCAAGTTTGAAGCAATTAATTAAGCTCCAAACTCCATCATGGCTAGACCCCAACAACGCTATAGAGGTGTCCGCCAGAGGCATTGGGGTTCTTGGGTCTCTGAAATTCGTCACCCTCTTTTGTAATATTCTTTAATTTCTTTTTCCAACTCAATTCCTAATTAAGCATGTTTACTTTATCAATATGAACTTGAATTATTCTTTATTAGTAATAACACTTATTATATTATGTGAATATGAAAATTAAAATGTTGTTTTTGGTTTACACAGGAAAACTAGAATATGGCTAGGAACGTTTGAAACAGCAGAAGATGCAGCAAAAGCGTACGATGAAGCAGCAAGGCTGATGTGTGGTCCAAAAGCACGCACCAATTTCCCATACAATCCCAATGAGGCACACTCATCTTCATCTAAGCTTCTCTCTGCAACTTTGACTGCTAAGCTATACAAGTGTCACATGGCCTCACTTTCCCTTCAAATGGCAAAGCAGAAACCACCACAGAAAGAGCCTCAAGTAGGGGCACAAATATCCAACCCTTTTGCCTTTGGCCATGACATTGCAGGAACAAGCTTAGACACGGGTTTTAGATGGCCAGAGATGAGACATGAGGAGGAACTGCAATGGCTACAACAAGGGAATAATTGGGCTGGAGAAGAAGGACAAGTTGAAGTCGCAGATCAGCAACAAGTTCTTGAAGATGATCACATTGAGCAGATGATACAGGAGTTGCTTGATTATGGATCAATTGAGCTTTGTTCTATCTGAAATGTAGCATTCTCTATATATAGAGCCAATATTGCAGACCTCTTTTCGGGGTGGAGGAATTAATGGTACTATATATATTTACTAATGCAACATGTAATAAAAGACAGTGATGAACTTTAGTACCATATAGTCCATAGGAGAGTCACCTTGAGTTTCAACCACTTAACCAATTAATGGAGCAGCATGTGGAACTAGAATGTAGTCAAAGCATGCAACAACCCACTCATACATATCATGGACTACAAATTTGGCATTAAAAGACTACAAATTTCCATCTTCGATCTTTTTTTGTTTATATCTGGGTAATTCTGAAAGTAGCCCAAAATTCTTGACAAAATGATGTGGGGCCGCTGTCTTAGCTAGACATCATATCTGGTCTTTTATTTGTTTATAATGATTATGTTGGAAATAGTGTTTATAATTAAATCAATAGTAATCCCAAGAGCATCTCCATCCACATGTTTCTTAAGCTAAGGAATCGTGACTTATTTTTTTTTTTTTTGTCATTGGAGTTGTCTGACATGGAGGGTTGGGTTCCTTAAAATTAAAATGCGTTCCTTAGCTAACGAACGGTTCTATAGAAATAAACAAAGCAACAATATTACACCAAAAGTAAAATCAGCCCAGAAACATCAACAATTTTTTGGCAACAACTGCAATGCATATGGAGGGAAGCAAACAGAAGGGTGAAGAACACCAAATAACTGATGTTAAAAATCAAAAACATTTGTAAATACAGTCACAGAGAGTTTCACGAAACCTCTGCAAACCCTTAACCCGCCGTGTCGGTGTCCGTGTCGGAAATCCGTCGTCGCAGTGCCAGAAATCCATCAACGTCGTGCCGGAAAGTGAGATGATCTGTTGGAGATGGTGATGCTTTCAGATTGAGAGATGAACCAGAAATGAACTTGATTCATGAAGGGGAGAACCATAAATGATTTTTTGTGGATGGAATCAGAGAAAGGTGGTGCCTTTTTGGATTAACCAGTCGAACCAGTGAAGGGATCAAATGTTCGATCTTGGCCGAACCAGTGGTGGACACTACTACAGAAAATGCCTTTAATAGCACTCCTTCAATAGCGCTTCAATAAGAAACGCTACTAAAAAAGAGGCGGGACACTTTTGAAAGCGCTTCCTAAAAGGAAGCGCTATCCATTCCTTATTCTAAGATAGCGCTTCTCTAAGGAAGCGCTATTAAATGTTGATGGGTAAGAATAGACAGCGCTTCATTGAGAAAACGCTATCTATTTTTTTTACCTAAGATAGCGCTTCCTTGAAAAAGTGTCATCTATTCCTCTTTACTAAAATAAAAGTACTCTTCCCCTCTTCTATGAGTCCACAACCTCGCTTCTCGTCTCTTTTCTTCTGAGTCCAACCAAACCCTTACTTGTTTCTTTTCTCCTTCAGAAACACACACTTTCCTCAACATTCACAGAATATAGCACGTTGCAGCCTACCCAGCCACCACGAAGCTCCTCCACTGCCTAGCCACCGCGCCTGGACCACCGCGAAGCTCCTTCGCTGCCTACCTTGCCACCACGCCTGGACAACCACGAAGCTCTTCCGCCCAGACCGGCGCTTCCCTCAGCCTCAGATCGTTGTTCCCGCCGCTTCCAGACACTCTCACTCTGACCAGGCACTGCGCAGCAGCACGAAACCGCCCTTGACAGCACCAACCCACAACGCACCGCTATTCGCCCTTGACAGCACGGGTTAGCCGCCATCGTCTGGTCAGAAACGAGGGTTCGCCGCCACTGTTGCCATTCTTTATGTCTGACCATTGTGAGTCATTTCTTTCTTTTATATATCGAATTTGTTCCTTCGATTCTTCAGATTTAACCATTGCTCTCGTTTTGCTTCAGATATGCTTTTTGTCAAAGAGAAACGCATTCTCCTTCAACACGATCCTTCAACAATGTTGTTAGGTTTTTTGGGTTTCTAGTGTTGCTATAATTTAGGACTCCTCTGTTTCTTTGTATATTTGTATTTTCGTTATTTGTTCATTTGTGGAAATCCAGCATCAAATATTTTTTGAACTTGGATTTGTGTCATGTACAGGTTGCAAAGAGGAAGCATGTTTTGATTCTAAGCCCTAGTTAGACTCAGATTGTGAAGATGATTTCTATAGTGTTAATGTGGAAAGGATGCCTTGAAATCCTTGAGTATCTTGATTTGTTTACTTGGTCATTATGCATTATCATATTTATGTTCTTAAGAATGAGTAGGAGGTGAAACTTTGCAAAGTCAATAATCTGTGGAGGGAAGAATTAGAAGGTTACACAAAATTGTCATGGATGAAAGGTTCATGTTTATAATATGACAGTTAACATGTCATGGACTCTTAACCAGCACTCTTTTTAATGCAAGTTTATGAAGGATGCAGAACTCTTGTTAGAAGCTATGAATATTTTATAAGTGATTTGATGGTAACTTTTTATTTATATAGATTTTCTGGTGGAGTGTTTTTTAATTTCTGATGAAGGACTTCATATATATTATAACTTAACCAGCACTCTTCCTTGTCTTTCCTTTATAAGTCATTTGATGGTAACTTTTTATGTATATGGACTTTCTGGTGGAGTGTTTTTTAAGAAAGGAATTCATTATATGTATAAGGCATTACCTTTCTGAAATTCATTTCCTTTATAAAGGGTTTCTCTCTTTAGCGTTTGATATGATTTCATTAGAATCTCGAAGGATTGTGATTACGAATATAGTGTGCAATTTGTTGAGAAATGTGATATATTCTACGCCAGAGGATCTAGTTAAGGTTATTTATTTTTCTGCCAGTAGGTAAGTCTTTTGTTTTGTTTATATTTTTAATGGATAAATCACATTTGTTTTCGATGCAAAATAACCTAATTTAAGCATATAATAGGATTGCACCGGCACATGAAAGGTTGGAATTAGGAACTGGGGATCCTTCCATTATCAAGGCAATCGCGGAGGCGTGTGGAAGGACTGAAGCACAAATCAAGAAGCTGAATAAGGTGATTCTTTTTGGCTGTTCTTGAATTTCCATGTTTTTGTTTAATTGTTTCCTTTTGTAATAGAAATTGTTTTGATCAGCTGGAATTATACTCAAGAATTAGTTCAAGGTGATGAGTGCATATTGTGTTGTTTTTGCTCTTGTTCTCACTTTTCCACATTTTTTGAACCAATGGCATTGTCTGCGTTCTGTAACTGTTACTTTTTTGTGACGAAAATTGTTTCTAAGAGTTGAAACTTTGCACAAAAGAATTGTTCTTCATTGTTTATTATTTGGCAGAAAAAAGGTGATTTGGGTGAAGTTGCTCAAGCAAGCGGTTCGTCTCAGTCTCGGATGCGGCAGCCTGATGCATTGACTATTAGGAAGGTTTTCAAAACCTTCCGCCTTATTACCAAGGTACTTTGTTTCTCTTGCAATTGAGTCATTCTTATTAATCCTTCCCACTCCCACTACTCAAGCATGTGGTTTGTTGTTTTAGATTTAGGGATCAATTAGTGTTCAGTATTGTCTACATGTCAATTTAATTTATGGATATAAATTTTCTACTGTAGCATTATTATCTTTTCCCCTCTAAATCTTATGGAAGTCCTACCTTTCTACTTGGATTCTGAAATTGTATTGATTACTTTAAGTCCTAAGGGTATTAGGATTCGTTATGTTAAGAGCCTTACTATGTTAGCAGTGTTATAAGGCTATGCTTCTACTAGTTGTATGACATGTTCTTGATTAAGATTATGAATACAGATAGGAATATTCAATTACTGTTGAGTATCATATATTGCAACATCAGAATCCTGCAAGTAGAATTAGTATTCTAATAACTTTAATATTCTTTATCTCTTCCCTCCTTTTCATCTTTTCCCTATAATTCATTTGAATGTACCGGTCCAAAGAAAGTTAAACAAATGGAGAAACAATTTCGTAAGTTATGCAACATTAATCATAAGTTTTGATGGTAAAGCTTTTAATTTGATGTTCTCCTTCTTAAACTTAGGTTTTCATAATCATTGTTACTTTTATAGTTCAACTAATAAATAGGTGCATTGTATACTTGTCAAATCTACAATTTCAGTTTTAGCTTATATAATTTAATTACTCAGATTTGATCATTCTAATTTGATTTAATTTTCATTTTGCAGTATTTTCCTGAATGTAAATGCATCACATACTCCGATGATCAACTTACTCAACTTAAAGACGAGTGGTGTCGTTATGTGGTTATGAATTTATCTACAATTAAAGGGTACGTACAAAATACTCTGATATTATGCTAGCTAGTGCCTCTCCTATAATATTAGACGTATGTGCAAGTGATCTATATGTGTGTCTTATGCAGGCCGGCAACAAGGATTTTGTGCGATCAGGCAGAAGATGGAAGCCACGTGCACAAATTGTTTAGAATTACTAGTGTGTTGATTAGCTTATATACATTGTTAGTAATGCGTGGTTATTGTCTAGTGTAGGTTAATGACATTTTGGTTTTATGGACTTAAATATTAGAATTGGTTATGTGTAAGCGTTACCGTGAATTGTGTCAAAGTATATTAATTAATTGGTTATATATATGCATGATTTTGATGTTTGGTTTGGTTAATTTATATATACTTACCAATATTACATGTATTCTTTGTATATTATATATGTGTGTACCTAAATGTAGCGTTGCTATGAATTTCTGAGTGCAGGTGGGAAATGTAGAAAACAAATGGTATAATAATAATAAAAAAAAAAGGGGAATAGGTAACGCTTCCTTGAAAAACACTGTCTAAAGTTACAATTAGACAACGCTTCTTTGAGAAAGCGCTGTTTATTGCATACTTTAGACAACGCTTCCTTGAGAAAACATTGTCTAAAGTATGCAATAGATAGCGCTTTCTTGAGGAAGCGCTGTCTATTTCTAACTTTAGACATCACTTTCTCAAGGAAGTGCTACATATTCCCACTTTCAATAGCACTTTTTTAAGCGCTATCTTTTCTTTCCACCTTCAGTAGCGGGTGAATAAATAGCGCTTATAAGCGCTACTAAAGGCATAAAAAAAGCATTATTAAAGCCATTTCTGTAGTAGTGGGAGGAAAGGGGCGATCTTGGCCGAACCAGGAAACAAGGACGATGTGAAGAAATGAAGAGGGGTGTGTTTCTGAAACTGGGTGTTGTTGTTGAATGAAGGGAGAGGGAGAGGGGCGAGCAAGGAAGGGATATGGGTGTGTTTATGAAGAGGGGTGTGTTGGGTGTTGTTATGGAATGAAGGGAGAGGGAGAGGGAGAGGGGCGATCTAGGGATGGAGAGGCGGGGGAACTGGAGAGTCAAGAATAGGTTGATGGAATGAAGAAATGATGAAATGGGTAGAAGGATCTAGAGAAATGAGGAGCTGTTGGGTCAATGGGGTTTGGGCCTGCAATTTTTTAATGAAAAAATTAAGAAAAAAAAGTTGTTGGAGGATTTCTTAACCGTTGAGGCATTTGCAACGGCTACAAAGTTGGTCGCCTATAAATATTGCTCTCATTTACACCATTTTGCACGTAACTAGTCAATCCATCTTTTATATTTTTTTTTTATCAAGTCATTATCTTGTTTGTTTTCTACCAAATGGATCCCAATTTGCAATCTTACATAAATTTTTTGCAAAGCCAACCACCCCTTACTGGTGATAATTCTCAAAATGCTCAATATTTTAGGTATCCACCACCACCAACCAATCCCAACATGTGGTCTAGGCCTCCGATGAATACCGACGGTAGTGTGGAGACCCTTAACGACGAACCCCTAACACCATTCAGGTCCATGTTTCAGGCTCAAGTACACAATTCTCCACTCAAGTTGGACTAGAAAATATTACGCTAGATGAAGGAGGGGGGACATCCTACTCAGAAAAAAAGTCATGTCAAATTTTCGGTGGAAGACGACATGCTTCTTATTCAGTCATGGCTAAACATTTCAAAGGATGCAATTGTGGGAGTCGACCAAGAAGCCGATGGTTTTTTGTTAAGAATCAAAGACAATAATAACGAGAATCGGGGGAATTTTTCAGAAAGGGAAGCAGCTCAACTAAAATCAAAATGGCATCGGATGAATAGTGTGGTTTAGAAGTTTCTCGGGTGCTACAAACAAGCTGTTAGTCAAAAGAAAAGCAGGAGCACAGAGAAGGACATCATGGCTGATGCATATACGTTTTTTTCTCAAGATGAAGGTGACAAATTCAAATTTGAGCATGCATGGAGGTTGTTAAGAGATGAACCAAAATGGAAGGGAGAATCAATGGAAAACTCTTCAAAAAGAACAAAGGTTTCTACTTCCGAAGCGTACTCATCATCTTCAACGCTAGGGAAGCAGAGTGCAAGGCAAAGGAAGCGGAGTGCAAGGCAAAGGAAACAGAGAGCATACCTAAGTTATATGAAATCCTCATGAAGGACACATCTGGGATGGATGAGAATCAACATGCAGATCATGAACTTTGTTGTAATTTTATTAAGGCTAAGTTAGGACTTATGTAGCCTGATTATGTAGTTTTTTTATAATTAATCCCTATGTACTAGTGTATCTTATGGAAAACTAGCCGTTATTAAAAACTAACTGTTGTAGAAGTAGTTGTTGTAAAAGTAGTCATTGTAAAACTAGCCGTTGTAAAAATAGTCGTTGTAAAAATAGCCGTTATAAAAACTAGCCGTTGTAAAAGTAGCCGTTGTAAAACTAGTCATGGTAAAATTAGCCTATATATACAGAACAATTGTGCAATCTTCTCTCGTACTCCCATTTTGCAATCTTCTCCCATTCTCCCATTTTGCAATCTTCTGTCATTCTCTCACTATCTTTGTTTCTCATACCATTCTTATAATGGATCCAAACACCGACTTTGAAGGCCTAACAATGAAGACATCGGACGTCTACTACAAATGGGGAAGTCATGTAGCTTTTCAAGTATGTTAGGTTCCATTGATTGTATGCACTGGGAATGGAAGAATTGTCCAATTGCGTGGAAGGGACAATTTAGTCGAGGTGATCATGCCAAACCCACGATCATGCTTGAAGCAGTGGCGTCACAAGACTTATGGATTTGGCATGCATTTTTGGCACCGTAGGTTCAAACAATGACATTAATGTGTTAAATGCATCCAATGTGTTTAACAACGTTTTGAATGAACAAGCTCCCACGGTACAATACATGGTGAATAGAACCCCATACAATATGGGGTACTATCTAGCAGATGGTATTTATTCCGAGTGGGCTACCTTTGTCAAGACTATCCCAATGCCACAAGGAGAAAAGAGAAAATTATTTGCCAAAAAACAAGAGTCAGTAAGAAAGGATGTGGAAAGGGCATTTGGAGTGCTCCAAGCTTGATTCGCAATTGTACGTGGTCCGGCATGTGCTTGGCATATGAATACAATGAAGCATATAATGTATGCATGCATCATAATGCATAATATGATTGTTGAAGACGAACGACACTCGTATGGTGGTAATTTTGGTTACGATCATCTAGATAATGACATCTCAACAACTGAAGTTTCTAATGGTCCACAACCCATTCATGCAACATACCTGCAAAGGAGAGCACAAATTCGTCAGAAACAAAGTCACCGTCAGCTTCAAGCAGACTTGGTGGAGCATATCTGGGATCGTTTCGGACATGAGAATAACTATAATTAGTTTTTACTGTTTGCGTGATTATGCATGCCTCGTCGTTATGAATTTCTCTTTTTATGTATTTCTCGTTTTTATGTATTTTTTATCTTAATATATTTCTCGTTTTTATGTATCTCTCATTGTAATATATTTCTCGTCGTAATGTATGTCTCATTATAATAGATTTCTCGTGGTTTTTATTATTCATTTATTTTTTAAAAAAACTTTTTATATTTTTAAAATATTTATTATTGTTTTATGTATTAATTGAAATAAATGAATAAATATTTTAATTTGAAACAAAATTGAGTGTAAATAAAAAATTATAAAAACATGAATTCCTTAAGGGTTCCTTAAAAATTCAACCATTGGAGCAAAATATGAGTGTGTTGCTTAAATATGATGTGGCATTATGGGGACCACTTTTTAATGTTTAATAATGGATAAGGAACCCATTTTGGGTTCCTTAGAAAAACACCAATGTAGATGCTCTAAGTCTTTCTATTCAATCTTCTACTAATCTTCCTAATTACTAATAAAACACTCATTATTAAGGGTGTTCATCAACTGATCTAAATCGATTCAAATAACAAAAACCGAACCGAAAAATCGAAAACCGAACAATCCGAAAACCGAAAAAGCCGCTTTTTTTATAGGATTGGATTGGATTTTGGATCTTATAGTGAAATCCAATCCAATCTAATCCAAACCGATCTTTTATATACATATACTATTATTTTTGAAATTATAGTATTACTCATACTTAAACATTGTTTTTCATACTTTTATGTCCCTCGTTCTCTTTAATATTTTTGTTGGAATGACATATATGAGACTATTTAGAACAAATATTAATGTCTTAAAGTTATATTTTGCTAAAAGTTTTGATGCATTATATACATGAGTGAGTAAACATGAAAAATTGGAAATCAATTAAGTAAATTTGAAAAATAATTGGCTACAATTTCTTTGTCGTCAATTCAAGAAAAAAAAATAGGATAAGTGAGAGTAGATATAGAGAAGTAACATAAAAGAACATATTAAAAAATATCGATAATTGTTTTTTCTCAAACTCCAAAATTAAAATGAAGATTATCTTTTGTCCACTATTAAATAAGTAGAAAGGACACTTGACATAAGGAAAAAAAAAGTATGTCAAAAACCAAATTATCCAATCCAATCCAAACCACATTTGATTGGATTGGATCAGATCGGATTTTTTCAAGGAAGCAAACCGACCCAATCCAAACCGCACGTTATTTTCATTATTGGATCAGATAGTTTTTTAGTTCAAAACTGATCCAATCCAATCCACAAACACCCATGCTCATTATATTATACATGTGGATGTTAATATCCATTGTTATACTTTATATTTCATTATAAATTAAATATACTTATAACTCTATGGAATCTTAACACTATATCTCAAAAAAATAAAAAAAACGTAATCTTAGGACATTTCCGTCGGTAACTTTCCGACGGCCGATGTCCGTCGGTAACGTTACCGACAGAGTAGTCCGTCGGTATTTTTTTAAAATTTCATTCCTGCCTTGGTCACATAATATATTTACTTTTCCTTTTATGTCCTTAGGACTAGTCTCGATGCCCAGAATCATCTCACTAAAGTTGAAATAGAAACCCAGAAACTGATACAAAAACCTAGAAACAATCATCCAAATACCGCTACTGTCGTGACCACTCAATCCGAAACAAATTCAATTGGAATTTTGAGAAGAGAGATGGAAAATTTTTAAACTCCTACACTTAAAATCTTATTGTTATTAATAAAAAATTAAAGTTTTAAAGCTATCACATTTACCCAGGTATACCAGAAGCTTCATCTTCCATGGTGAAGCAAATACACTCAATCTCTATGGCGTCACCTTCCACTCTCACTCCATCACCACCCTCCTCACATCAAACCCTTCCTCTGTCAACTCTTGGATCTCTGAAACACTCCGCTTCCACCGCCACGTCATCGCCAGCCTCAACGTCAAGTGGCACCCAAACGTCTCCACCAACTACCACAATCATGTCGCCACCGTGAAGATCTGGGTCGTCAACCACTGCCTCGTCTTCCAGATCCTCCACGCGCCCTTCGTCCCCACTTGCTGCGTTCCTCGGAGACTCGCATAACCATCCTCTCCAATGGCCTCCGCATCGCCATAGAGTTCAGCCTCGCGGCGAAGACTGCCATCGTGGGTGTTTTGAGCCGGAGGAGACAAACGACACCCCCGCACTTCCTCGAGCCCAGTCTTGGGTTTGATGTTTCAGTCGCGACGGTGATGATGCTTCATCTGAAAATGGAAGTGGAGTTGGGAGAAAGGAAAGAGAGGGAGAAAGGAAGAAGAAGAGGAATAGGGAATGAAATGAGGGGGGAGGGAAACCGATTTATACATAAAACCAGTGACAGATTCAAATTACCGACGGCGGGATCCGAATTTCCGATGGACCCGTCCATCAGTAAACATCCCAGATCTGACCAGTGCATTACCGAAGGAAAATTCTGTCGGTACCCCTTTCCCGCCCTATTTTCGAGATGCGTTTTCAATGGAACATTCCGTCGGTAATCCTTCCCGCCACATTTCGTGCCCTGTTTCCGATGGAATGCCCGTCGGTAACTGTTCTGAAGGCATTTCCGTCAGAAAGGTTTGTGTTTTTTGGTATTCCGGATTTCCGACGGTTTTTTCTGTCAGTAATGATCAAAATTTCCGTCGGAAAAAAGTCCGTCGATAAATGGCTGTCGGTAAATCCATATTTTCTTGTAGTGGTTCCATTCATAAAAATTTTATGGTCAATTTTGTGTAACTAATACAATTATCATATTTTGTCATGTTACTCTGTCCAGCAAAATTTATTATTCAAGTATCCTTGCAAGATTGTACAAAATTAATTATTTTTTATCATCACTTATATGAATATTTATGATATAATTTCGTAAAAACTAGATCTTTAGACCTTGATTGAAATCTAAAAGATCTATTTAATCTTAATATATTTTGAAACAAAAGAAAGTACGAAAAATAAATTCATTTATTTTTATGCCTCTCAACTTTATGTTCTTGGATCATTAGCAAAAATGAGAAAAATATTTTCAAAAAAATATTTGAATTAAGTTTATGCATTATTATGATTAAATACAAGAGCAATTTATTGATAAAAAGATTACTAAGATCATCCAATGGTTTGAACTTTATTCCCAAAAGTAAACATATATATCATAATTTTGGATACGATACAGATTGCGATTATGATCATTAAGGTGATAAAAATTAATATTATTTTACTTAAATACCATGATGTTTGGCGTCTCTCGTTTTCTAAATATTTCATGATGGTTTTGATTAGTAGTGTTTGTAAAGTGTGATATTAGTTTTAGCAAATGAAAGTCTATTTACTAGTTAAAAATAGAAATAAATTTGGTGAATTTTATGAATCTCTAGAATATATATTTTTTTGAACGAATCTCTAGAATATATTAAAGATGATATTTGTGGATTATATCATAAGTCGTGTATTGTATTTTATGGCCCGAAGTTTGATGGTCACATATATACTTATTATAAACTTGTAACTAAGCATTTGCAATATTAAGTTTTTTGATTGGAAAACAACTATATAAATTCACAATATTTAAAAAATATTATTTTTAATTAAAAACTTACTTATTTATTTTGTTTTTTAACCATTATGCGTAAGCACTAGCTAATTAATATCCCCCAATTAAAATTTATAATTGCTACAACTCTTTCTACTTTAACTCATCATTAAACCCCACATTTTAATCTGACTCCGAGCACAACATAATCGTAACCAACAAATTATTACACACAGAAAACTCGTAGTCATATTTGTAGTGAAATTGGGGCTAATCATATTATTAGTAGTCAAATTCATCCAACATTTGTGAATCAAACAGACTTTAATTTAACAATAATTGTACACTACGCACTGTTGTCATGAAGCCACCATTTTGGCAGTAGCAGGCGCTGGAGTTGACAGTAAGCATACAAAAGCCATGATGAGATGAATTCTAGGATGGAGCCAGAAAATTCATACGAGGGATCATCAATTTAATATAATATAAGTGATTCAAACTATATGAAATAGCGGTGAACCTAAATTTGTTTTGTAAAAAAATGTTATAAAATAAAGAAACTAAAAATATTATTAATATACTATTCAAATAAAAAATTCAAACAAATATATCATTCAAATAATTAAAAAAAGACAAATCAAACTATCAGCTACATCCAAACAAATAAGTCACATCCAATTTTATAGGAGGATAAATAAGTCAAAGAAAGTTGTCAACCTATCAGTAAATTTCAAACAACCTGTTACAACATACCGCCTTGAATTATACGGGTAATTAAAGAGGACATTAACTTTAACTTTGATTTGGGAGTCAATTGGCATATGTAAGATGACTATAAATAATATGAAAACGTGGACTATGGCTTTGGATGAGAGTGAGCGAATAGTGCAAGCAACATTTTGAAATAAAATGGCCTAACTCGATATTTATTGTCCGAACATATGTATATAAAGGCAATCCCCTGTCGTGTATCTAAGGAATGTAGAACAGATACAGCCAAATATGTAATAAAGGATGCATGCCAATTTGAAGAGATCGGGACGAAGCATTAGAAGCATTACTTCTTTAACAATTAAACATTCTTATTGTTTTCCCACTTGCTTTTTCAAGTTGATAACAAACCATGCGACCTTTACTAGTCTCTTTTGAACTATCCTTCCATCCTGGATCCTTTTTTTTTTGTTTTTTGATGAAGCGGAACTACTTTTGACCCACGTACCCATTTTTGTTCACTAACCACAGACATATATCCATTCACAATCCACATGCACAAACTCCTTTTATCTTTTTATGGATTTCATGATGCGTTTGATTATATATGTTATCTTTGTCATTTTCCTTTCTAATGTTGAACTGCTTTCTAGATATATTTTAATTTTATTGCACATTTTTTTTTACCCAATTCACAAAAGTAAAATTACGAAAATACAAATGTTTAATTATGTTTAACACAATTAGTTTGTTGAGGTGACAAAACAACAATTAATTTCTATCATCTCATCTATCTCAAAAGGTGGAGTGCATCATATTGTTTAATATTGAATTTGCTATGTAAACTGTGATATTCAATTTCATTCAATTGAATAAACTGAGAACACAAAACTCCTATATATGCACAAAGGGCTATCAGTATAACTGACTAATAACTTGATAGCAGTGATATCCTAACAAACTCAACTAATTGATAACTCTTGCTAACTGCTGTAACAGAAAAAGAAGATAACAACAATATGCTAACTGACTCTATCAGTAAATCTATTATCTATTACTCCCCCTCAAGGTGGAGTGTGAGGACTATGAACACCCACCTTGGTTGACAATTCATGAAATGTCTTGGCACCTAAGGACTTAGTGAAAATATCTGCTTGCTGCTGTTTGGTGGATACATAAGTAGGTAGTATGGCTCCTGCTTGTAGATGCTCTCGAATGAAGTGGCAATCTACTTCTATATGCTTGGTTCTTTCGTGAAAAACAGGATTGGCTGCAAGATGAAGGGCAGCTTGATTGTCACAAAAGATAGTTGTAGGAGTATTGCAGTTGACTTGAAGATGCTTGAGCAAGCTTCTCAACCAAAGAACTTCACTGGTGGCATGAGCCAATGCATGATACTCAGCCTCACTAGAAGATCTAGATACAGTAGTTTGCCTCTTGGTTTTCCAAGATATGGGTGCTGACCCAAGCTTCACCAAATAACCTGTAACAGATTTTCTAGTCAATGGGCAAGAAGCCCAATCCGAATCACAATATGTAGTGAGCTCAAGGTCATTTTCTTTTGGAAAAATGAACCCTTGTCCTGGAGAAGACTTCAAGTACCTGAGTACTCGCATGACTGCATCCCAATGGCCTTGTCGTGGTGCCTACATGAACTGGCTCAGGATATGCACTGAGTATGTGATCTCAGGTCGTGTAATAGTGAGGTAAATGAGTCTTCCAACTAGCCTGCGATGTTGGGAAGGATCGGAGTATAGTGGTCCATCATCTAATGCAAGTTTGTGAATTTGTTCCAAAGGGAAAGATGAGGGTTTGCATGCAAGCATCCTACATTCATCTAAGATATCCATTGTGTATTTCCTTTGACACATGAATAGACCCGCAGGACCACGAGCCAATTCTATGCCAAGAAAATACTTCAAGGTACCTAGATCCTTCATATGAAACCACTTGTTTAAGTATTGTTTGAATTTACTGCAAGCCAACTCATCATTCCCTGCTATGACAAGGTCATCCACGTATACTAGCACTGCCAGGAATGTTGCTCCATGTGATAGAGTGATGAATAAGCTGTGATCTGATGGACACTCTTGAAATCCATACTTGATTAGAGCTTGAGAAAGCTTTGAGTACCAATTTCGTGAAGCCTGCCTTAAACCATAGAGAGACTTCTTTAAACGACACACCATTCCTTCCTTTGGGGCTTCATATCCTTGTGGAACCTGCATATATACTTCTTCATCAAGTTCACCATGGAGAAAGGCACTACTTACATCCATTTGATGTAATTCCCACTCCTTGGCTACTGCTATTGAGAGTAAACATCAAATGGTAGTCATTTTTTCTACTGGAGCAAAAGTCTCATTGAAGTCTTCTCCTTCTACCTGAGTATACCCCTTTGCTACAAGTCTTGCCTTGTATTTTTCTATTTCACCAGAGGCTTTATACTTCAATTTGTATACCCATTTGCATCCCACTGCTTTCTTTCCTTTTGGTAATGAAGTGAGTTCCCACGTCTCATTATCTTCTAGTGCTTTCAGTTCTTGAGACATGGCTTCTCTCCATTCCCTTTTCTTAACAGCTTCCAGATAATACTTTGGTTCCTCTTGAAGAGCAATGGCTGCAAGGAATGCCTTGTGTTTTTTAGAAAAATGATCATAATTGACATAGTTTGAAATAGGATAAACCATACCTGAACAGGATGATGAATCAAGTGACCTTGATGTGGGGTTTTTAGTAGCTGTGTGGCAGTAATAATCCTTGAGATAACTTGGTGGTTGTCGAGTCCTTGGCCCAGGTTGATCAATGTCAGGTGATGCTACATGAGTCTCCCCCTTATTCTGAACTTCCTCCCTTGTATTATTAACATGTTCTTCAGAGGAGGAACTTTGTTGTCCTTCCTTATTGTCTTCTTGTGGTGGATCATATATCCTCTTCCATGGCATGAGACAATTGATGAAAGGTATTCATGGAAGGTTCCTCTACTGTACTTTCTGTTTTTGCAGCAAAAGGGAAATTGTCTTCATAGAAGATCACATCCCGAGAGACAAAGAATTCCTTTGTTCTCAAGCTATAAACCTTCCAACCCTTTTGCCCTTGAGGATAACCCATAAAGATGCAACTCTCAACTCTAGGATCAAACTTATCTCGTTGTTTGGATGGGTTCCTCACATAACACATGCATCCAAATACCTTTAAGTGATCATAAGTGGGAGCTTCTCCAAACAACTTCTCATAGGGAGTAATGTGTTCATTGGCTACAGTAGGTGTTCTATTAATGATGTGTCTGGCTGCAAGGACACATTCTCCCCAGAACTTTATAGGGAGATTAGCTTGGAATCTCAAGGCTTTTGCTACATTGAGAATATGCCTGTGTTTTCTCTCCACCCGCCCATTTTGTTGAGGTGTTCCTACACAAGAGGTCTCATGAGCAATGCCTTCTTCTTTAAGATATCCTTGAAATGTGGAATTAATGAATTCAGTGCCATTGTCACTCCGGATCTTCTTTATCCTTGTGTTGAATTGAGTCTTTACCATGTTGTGAAAATTCACCAGATTGTTAATCGTTTTAGTTTTGTCCTTCATTAGATATACCCTTGTTCCTCTAGTGAAGTCATCAACAATAGTGAGAATGTAGTGTGATCCATTGTGTGATGCAGTATGATATTTTCCCCATAAATCACAATGTATAAGCTCAAAAGGAAACTTAGCTTTATTACTACTTTGCATAAAGGGTAGTCTACATTGTTTGGACTTATGACAAACATCACAACAAGAGACCTTATTTAACCTGAAACTACTACTAAGTATGTGGCTAAGACTCTGCAAGACTTGAGTTGAAGGGTGCCCCATTCTGTCATGCCAAAGAGCCGTTAAATCTTTCTGTGTTGCGGCCAAGGATGAAGCTACTGCTGCTGCCATCTTGAGAACATAAACCCCATCATTCAAGTTACCTGATCCAATCCTCCTCCTCGTGGTTTGGTCCTGTATTTCACAGTAATTCGAATAATAAGTAACCATACAATTAAGGTCATGTGTCAATTTAATTATGAACTGAAATTAAATTGCAGTTGAACTTGGGAACAAAAAGAACATTTAGCAATTTAAGATTCTTGCTAAGTGTAATAGTCCCAACTTTATCAACCAAGACTGTATCTCCAGTGGGCACAATAATTTGAAAGGGTCTCTCAAGGCTTTTTACTTCCTTCAAGAGAGGAAATAGATGGGTCATGTGGTGTGAAGCACCACTGTCCAGAACCCACTTTTGATCTTTATGTGAATTATATTTACCAGCCATGCTATCATTTGCTCCATGATTCCTCCTCACTCGAGTTCCAAGCCAAGCATGACCTATTGTGGTTTGATCTGATGCTTCCTTTTCTTGGCCTTCATCTGCACAGACAAAGTGTGAAGAATTTTGATTTCCAGATTTGTTGAAGCCTCTGTGTGTTCTTTGTGTGTCCCGGTTGGGTGGATATCCAACTATCTCAAAGCATTTTGCTTTGATATGGCCAAGTTTTCCACAATGGTCACACCTTGGTCTTGGCCCACCTCTGCCTTTCTGCTTGTTCCCATTGGAAGAATTAAAGGCTGAACCTGAGTCACCTTTGCTGTTTCGCTCCTTGTCTGCTGTGAACCGAGCCTCTTCTCTCAAAATGTGATTGAAGACACGACGAAGGGAAGGTAAGGGTTCTGTGTTGAGAATGGTGGTCTTCACATGTGTGTATTGCTCACCATCAAGACTGCCTAGAAAGAGGTGAACCCGCTGATCTTCTTCCCTCTGCATCAATTCCCTTGAGGCTCCACAGGAGCACTCTGGAAGGGGCTGTAGCTCACTCAGCTCATCAAGAAGACTCTTGAAAATTGTGTAGAAGTCTGTGACACTCTCGTCTGAATCTTTCCGCATCAAACAGAGCTTGTGCCATAGTTGGTGAATCCGAGGTGCGTTGGTCTGGGCGAATCGTTCTTCTAGATCGAGCCATACGTCCCTCGATGTTGTTCCAACGCTTCCATGTAATCTTGGATCAATTGAATTGATGACCCAAGCCATTACCATGGAATCCGCCTTCTCCCATTGGAGGTAATCTGCTGTCTTTCGAGAGGGTTTCTTGATGCTGCCATCAATGAACCCTAATTTCGATTTTGCTCTCAGGGCTGTCTTCATCGACCTTGCCCAGGTCCGATAGTTATCCCCTTTGAGAATCGCAGCGATGAGAGCCGTCCCTGGATTATCTGAGGATCCCAGATAGTAGGGCGAATCCGGAGTGAGGGTGGATGAGCCTTGGGCTCTGCTATCGTCGAAGGTATTCTTCTTCTCCGGCTTCTTTCCCGACCCCTCATCTTCTCCAGATTCCCCAGAATCTTCCTGCTCTAGTACCATATTGAATTTGCTATGTAAACTGTGATATTGAATTTCATTCAATTGAATAAATTGAGAACACAAATCTCCTATATATGCACAAAAGGCTATCAGTATAACTGACTAACAACTTGATGGCAGTGATATCCTAACAAACTCAACTAATTGATAACTCTTACTAACTGCTGTAACAGAAAAAGAAGATAACAACAATATGCTAACTGACTCTATCAGTAAATCTATTATCTATTATTTAATCATTTTTCTGACCATTATTTTCATTATAAAACTTCAATTTCAGTCTACTGCAAGAACAATATTTATTTTGGTGATGCAATAGTCTAGACGAACCAATATATAATATGTCCTTCACATTTCCTAGATCTCTTTTAATTTTTTTCAAAAGAAAAAAAAATTGGGAGCTTTGTCTGTCACTTTCGAAATGCAGTTAATTATTGCAACTTTAATTATGTGCATGGAGGTTGTCCTCCATGCTTACAATCAAGACCTTGTTTGTTTCCATCACTGCGGACCCGTATGTTTCTTGCGCGTTGCAATCATGCCCAAGTAATATAATATGAATTGCCCTGCTTGTAGAGGAATAGTACGGATAAAGTAGATCACAAAAGCATTGTAGTTGGTGATACATTGGGACAAATTGCACATTTTCTTTTCATCAAAAAAAAAAAATTGCACATTTTCTAGCCATATGAGATTCTCTTATACCCAATTTGGTTCGAGTATATGCACGAAGTACCAGAGTATCAAGTAATGAAAGATCACACTTCGCTCTTTTCTCTGAGCAAAACAACTAGAATAAACAAAAGAATTACATATTAAAAAAAACACAGTTAAGATTTTAATCTCAACGCTTTGGAGACCAATAGTGGACTCGTGACTGTGAATATGCTTGTTCTTGTCAAATGTAAACCAAATTGGGTTTACTAGTTCTCTGACCGTGAGGCGATGCTCTTTCTGCATGTGAAATATGTTCAAAGGGGGTGAAAACAATGGCTATTAGTTATAATCATTAATTTTTCTGCTTCTTCATTTTTTACTACTATATATGTTGATCTAACTTTTGTACATTTCATTCTTTGAAAAGCTGGGTGAGACGATAAAAATTCCACTATTCAAACCTCATGCTTAATGATTATTTATCTATCTGGTAATTGATTTTGTCCCCCACGACCATTTAAAAACACAAATTTGATAGGCCTAATGACATGACTATGAAAACCATATTGTCAGAGTAGTTAATAATGACCTCTTTGATGGTATGCTTCGCCTTAATTAACCATCCTCTCTTCTCTTCCCTAAAATAAAAGGATTGCATAAAAGAAAGGTCATATTTCATTTTAAGCTCCATTAAGATGCTAAGCAATAGGGAATAGGCCAAGGGAGGAACTCTACTTCAAACAACATAGCTGACAACTGAACCAAAAAAGGTTTACATTTTAGTGGTACAACTACAACCGAATCGGAAAATTGGCCCAAATCTGAAACTATCCTAGTTAAAACTCAGAAGGGAGTAAAATAACGATATAACACATGGAATCAATTGCTGTCATGTGGAATTAAGATCTAGAAAAAATCTGTAAAGCGAGTCATACAAAAATAGCTAAAAGGCTTAACTTTTATGTGAACAAAATTACCCAAACAGAGCCACTCAACTTTTGGTTCGTACGTCGCAGGAACCAAATAATTTTATGTTTGTTGAGATCATTGATGACACATTTATGCCGCTACAACAGCTTCTACTTCTAAACTGGAATCGAACCATATTCTCTCTCTCTGTTTTTTTATGTCCTCAACCACATTCTCTCTACAACGACATACACACACAACTGGGTGTCATGCATGTTTCCCTTTGTTGTATGGTTACGGGTAGTTGTACAGCAAAATATGTATATTAGACACCGAGTTTATTTAGCACAACTAGCTGAAAAGTTCCTTGAAAACTGACAAATTGGCTAATGAGCTGAATCTGAAACTAAAAACTTGAAAGTTGATAAGTTAGCTGATTTAATTGAAAGTATTTAATAAACTTAACTGATCAACCAGCAGATACGTATAAAATGATATGAAGTTAAGGACATGCTTGTATGTGTGGGTGTTTGTATCATATAATGATAATAATTAAAAATATATAAATTATTGGAACATCTGCAATATGTTTTGTGAAAACAAATACTACCCTCTTAAAAAGAAAAACCGAAATTTACTTGGGCCAGAAAGTTAATCTTCGAAGTTTGGGCCAATTTTCTATAGAATTTTTGTATGTGGACATTGGAGCCCGTGGCAGACTCTATTTTGGATCTGGCCTAGGTATTATTTGGAATGGTTCCAGTTGCCAATTTGGTAGAATGATGATAACAGAAATATGATGCACGTTCTGTTTTTCAACTCAAAAGGTTAAGGAAATGAAATGCCACGTGCGAGATCACATTGAAGCGCATGACCGGGGCCAAAGGGAACACCACGAGTCCCGCTGCTTCGCTATTTTTTTAATCATGATTTTCTTGTTTAATTTAACTGATTACTGATAACTAAAAAAAATAAAGAATGAAAGAAAGAGAGTGAAGAAAGACAAAGAGGCCCAGTTTGTTAGTGAACGAGTGGGAATGAGTGATTGTAGACTCGTTTTAGAGAGAGAATAGAAAGGAGAAACTCTCACTCACACAAACATGCAAGTGAGAGAATAATGAATGATCACTAGTATTATCATTCTTCTGTTCCTTTCCTTATATATAGATAGATCCACTTTGACATTATTTTTTTCCTTAAACAATTAAGAAACCTCTTCTCTTCTTTTTTTTTTTCTTCTTTTTTCCTTTGAGTCTCAACTACACAATAACTGAATTGAGGACAACATGGGAGGTCTCGAAGATATCAAGAAGGAGGCTGTCGATCTCGTTAGTTTTTTGTTTCTTTTTCTCATTTTATTTGTTTATTTTTTGTTAGATATTTTTATTATAATGCAACGTGCATGCCTGCATCGCAGGAGCGAATACCTCTTGATGAAGTGTTCCGAGAATTGAACTGTTCCAAGGAAGGACTCACTAATGAGGAAGGCCAAAATAGGTTGCAAGTTTTTGGGCCCAACAAGTTGGAAGAAAAGAAGGCAATCATCAATTCATTCATTCCCATGATCTGGCTTCTCCAACTAGCTAGTCTAGATATTTAGAGCTCGTTTGTTTAAAAATAAAAACAAATAACTTTGATACAAAATAATTTAGTGATTATTTTTTAGAGATTTTAAAGAAAAAACAGAAACAGATTTATGTTTGTTTACAATAAAAAAATCATTTTTTTAAATAGTATTGATTTTTTTTTTTCAAAAGCTAATGAAAGTTGTTTTTATTTTAACCCTGAATTTTTTTTATTATGCTTTTCTTAGTTTCAAAAGTAAAGACAAATACGCTAAAGGTTTTAAAAATTGATTATTCAATTGAAAAATGATGTTTTTAACAAAATAAGCAATAACAAACGCACTCCTCCTATTTATTCACTTACTCCATAACATATATAACATCTTTTAATAATTATTATGCTTTAATTGCATAAACAAACAGGAAAGCAAGGTGCTCAAATTCTTGGGCTTTATGTGGAACCCTCTTTCATGGGTCATGGAAGCCGCTGCTATCATGGCCATTGCATTGGCAAATGGAGATGTACGTACTGCATGCTTTTAAACAATGCCATATTGCTTATGTTTTTGCTTTTGGCATTATTTGTCTCATTTTCTCTTGAAACATATGCAGGGTCAACCACCAGACTGGCAAGATTTTGTGGGAATAGTCGTGTTGCTAATTATCAACTCCACCATTAGTTTTATAGAAGAAAACAATGCAGGCAATGCGGCTGCAGCACTTATGGCAGGTCTTGCTCCCAAAACCAAGGTATAATATAGCTAACTTCCGCTATCTAGAGAGTACATGGTAGCGTATTTCTTGCTCGCTAATTCTGTTGGAGAATGAAGTCCCACTTAGGGCAAAATAAAGATAACATACATAAGTTAGGAAACTTGAGTCCAAATTGTACTATCTTTTTGGATGATAAAATAACTCCTAATCCTAAGCTTATGATACAAATTAGCTCGCTCCCTCGATCGGTTCCAATCTTAAATGCTTATAAATTCATGACACTTTTAATGGTTGGCAGGTTCTGAGAGACGGATCGTGGACTGAGCAGGATGCTGCTATATTGGTACCAGGGGATATAATCAGCATCAAATTAGGAGACATTGTCCCAGCTGATGCTCGTCTCTTGGAAGGAGACCCCCTCAAGATCGATCAGTCTGCACTCACTGGTGAGTCCTTGCCTGTTTCTAAGAACTCCGGTGATGAAGTCTTCTCTGGTTCCACAGTCAAGCAAGGAGAGATTGAGGCTGTTGTAATCGCCACCGGGGTACATACCTTCTTCGGTAAGGCTGCTCACCTGGTAGACAGCACTAACCAAGTTGGTCACTTCCAAAAGGTATGTACTATCTCTTATTGTCTTCTAGAACAATGTAATTGTAATTAAGAAATCTTAGTTTGCACCTTTGGAGTTTCACATCGTCTACTTCAAATCCCAAGTACGGTTTATGTATTTGTTGGACAACTTTACTTAATATCAATTGATTCTAAGATGGAATGTAACATGTACTAACTGTCCATGCAAATCTAACGAAGAAGGGTTATGTATTAGAACTTAGAAGTATTCTAAATATATTCCCTTAAGATGGTTTTGTAACAGCCTAAACAAAGTACAATTTTTTCTTTTGTCTGTGTGTTGAACTTTACTTATGTGCATTTTGATGGTTACGAATTGGTCAGGTGTTGACAGCCATTGGTAACTTCTGCATTTGTACAATTGCTATTGGCATGATCATAGAAATTATTGTCATGTACCCAATTCAGCACCGCAAGTATAGGAGAGGAATTGACAATCTCTTGGTGCTTCTCATTGGAGGGATCCCTATTGCCATGCCAACCGTCTTGTCAGTAACAATGGCTATTGGTTCCCATCGACTATCTGAGCAAGGTGCCATCACCAAGAGGATGACAGCCATTGAGGAGATGGCTGGAATGGATGTTTTATGTAGTGATAAGACTGGCACTCTAACACTAAACAAGCTTACTGTTGACAAGAATTTGGTTGAGGTATGCAAATGACACACAAATCATTATTCAAATGGATTTTTATATTTGATTTAGGATACATAATCAATTTAATGTTCAATTAATAAATATGATTTAGGATGGTCAATTCTTTAGAAATATTTTCTTTCATATATATTAAGTAATTGTGGAAGAAATAATATGCCTATATTGCAGGTTTTTTGCAAAGATGCTGACAAGGATACTGTAATTTTGCTTGGAGCTAGAGCCTCTAGGGTAGAGAACCAAGATGCTATTGATGCCTGCATTGTTGGAATGTTGGGTGATCCAAAGGAGGTTTGTAATTTATTTTTTCTAGAGGATATCTTAGCCTGCTAGTTGCTTTCTTACCATAAATACGATCGACTACCAGTATGTTGAAGCAAAAGAGGGGAGAATTTAACCCAAGAGCGCTTGGATGAGATGACACGGATCTCTTCCAGTTTAACCAGAGCTCTCGAGTTCGAATCCTGACCCTGGGAATGCAACAGTGTTAAAACTCTTGAGGGAGAGCTTTGCCGTCCTTATGGTCCTATCCGGCTCGAGGGATTAGTCTCCACAGTTTCACGCGGATGATAGCCTGGGAAACCAAAAAAAAAGTGGGGAGAATTTTGGAAAATAAATTTTCCAAGATAAGCTAAATCACCTTAGGCATTAGAAGGTTTAAGAAATTACAATAGTATATATATCTTGAATGGAACAAAGGCAATCATATCATCTCATAAAATCTTTATATTTTGCATTCCTTCTATAGAACTCTTCAATAGATTCTGAACAAGCATATGTAATATATGATTATCATGACCTTAAGTCTTTTGATAGATTATGGGTGTGTTTGGGTATACAACTTAATTAAGAGCTTATCACATAAGACCTTATCGCATGAGAGTTTATGCCATAAACGCTTAAAGAAAAAAAAAAAAAGGGGCATGAGAGGATTCGAATAGTGAAAAACACAGAGAGGGTGTTTAGTGCATAAGCTCTTATGATAAATTCCATAAGCTTCTCCCAGTGACTTATGAAAATAAGTCAAAAACTCCTTATGGGATGACATAAGTTATTTTTATAAGCTCTGCCAAACACGCTGCATAAGAGTTTATGTCATCAGATAAGTCAAAAGGAGCTTAAATAAGCTTTTCCAAACGCCACCGATAACTGCGTTGACAATCTTCTTCTGCTTGCTACAGGCCAGAGATGGCATTACAGAGGTACATTTCCTGCCCTTTAATCCAGTGGACAAGCGTACAGCCATAACATACATAGACACTGAGGGCAAATGGCACCGAGTTAGCAAAGGGGCACCAGAGCAGGTAAATAGTATATCTTTTGGTGCACAATACATAATAGATGTCTCTGGCTTCCTTTTTAAAATTTTCATCACTTATGTAGACCATATTGAATTTCTTGGCAGATTATAGAACTTTGCAATGTCAGGGAAGATGTAAAGAAGAAAGCTCATTCCATTATAGATAAATTTGCTGATCGCGGTCTCCGTTCCCTTGCTGTTGGCAAACAAGTGAGTTATATAAATTTGTATTTGAAACTCACGACACAAATAATGAGTCATATACTATATAACACAAATAAATAAACACACACTTTAGTTAGTTAAGTGATAGGTTATTATATACTTGTAGGAATTGCCAGAAAAGACCAAGGAGAGTGCAGGAGGACCATGGCAATTTGTGGGTCTGTTGCCTCTCTTTGACCCACCAAGGCATGACAGTGCAGAGACTATTCGGCGTGCTCTCAATCTTGGAGTGAACGTTAAGATGATAACTGGTGATCAACTAGCTATTGGCAAGGAAACTGGTCGCAGGCTTGGCATGGGAAGTAACATGTACCCTTCTTCATCCCTCCTTGGCCAGAGCAAGGATGAGTCCATTGCTTCCCTTCCAGTTGATGAGCTTATTGAGAAGGCTGATGGCTTTGCTGGCGTTTTCCCTGGTACACTAGCTAAATACTACATATGCGTTTGGATGCACCATGGTTTTTCCTCTTCCCTAAAGCTTTTATGGTGGGAAAGTGATTTTGCTGGTTTTCACGTATTTTCAAACACACACTAAATAGGTTAATTTTTATGCCAAGTTACTATAATGCTTTTAATACTATCATCCAATTATATATTACACATCATTTGCGTTTGGATGAATGCACTGTGATTTTTCCGCGAAATACTTTTCCTTAAAGCTATTCTGAGTAAGCTTTTAAGGTGGAAAGTGATTTTGCTGGTTTTCTCTATGTTTCCAAACATGTGCTAAATAGATTAACTTTTATGCTGAGTTACTATGAAGTTTTTAATACTTTCATGTTGTAATTATATATTGCACATCATTGGAAAAAAAAAAAAATTTCTAAATAGGTAGATTAACAATGGTTGAAGTGATTTTAAACTTGACAGAATTGAGTGATTTGAGTCATGATTTTGATGTCAATTCCAGAACACAAATATGAGATTGTAAAGATACTCCAGGACAGGAAACACACATGTGGGATGACAGGAGATGGTGTGAATGATGCTCCTGCCTTGAAAAGGGCAGATATTGGAATTGCAGTGGCTGATGCAACCGATGCAGCTCGAGGTGCATCTGATATAGTCCTTACAGAGCCTGGTTTGAGTGTCATTGTGAGTGCAGTCTTGACAAGCAGAGCCATCTTTCAGAGGATGAAGAACTACACCATCTATGCTGTTTCCATAACAATCCGAATCGTGCTAGGCTTTTTGCTCATTGCTCTAATATGGAAATTTGATTTCTCACCTTTTATGGTTTTGATCATTGCCATACTAAATGATGGGACCATCATGACCATTTCCAAGGACAGGGTGAAGCCATCTCCCTCACCTGATTCATGGAAGCTGCGAGAGATTTTTACCACAGGCATAGTCCTTGGTGCCTACATGGCTGTTATGACTGTTGTTTTCTTCTGGGCTGCTCATGCATCTAATTTCTTTTCGGTAAGATGAATAGAAGAAAAAAAATAACACAATAGTTGCATAATTATTTTAAGGCTTAACTTGTACAACAATGCTACTCATACATACTTGTCCACATGTTACTTCACATCTTCACTACTAGCTTATCACAGTTAGTATCACTTTACTTTCTATGCATCTATCATACTAAAAGAAGTGTGACCAGCATTATTCTAACCTATATATATGAATATATTGGCAGGACAAATTTGGCGTGAGGTCCATCAGGAATAACACCCATGAGCTCACAGCAGCTGTTTACCTTCAAGTGAGTATTGTAAGTCAGGCTCTCATCTTTGTTACAAGGTCAAGGAGCTGGTCTTACATTGAACGTCCTGGCCTCCTTCTGATTGTTGCCTTTTTGATAGCACAGCTGGTGAGTTGCAATAAATTGTGTTTGGTTTAATTTCCTGATATAGTTTTGTCTTGCTTGCCTACTACAAATTATTGAGAAGAATAATTTCTTAGATTGCCACAATCATAGCTGTGTATGCAAACTGGGGCTTTGCAAGGATCAAAGGTATTGGATGGGGTTGGGCAGGTGTCATTTGGCTCTACAACATTGTTTTCTACATCCCCTTGGATATTCTTAAATTCATCATCCGATATGCATTGAGTGGCAAGGCATGGAATACTCTTACAGACAACAGGGTAACATTTCTTTTCAATCTCAATGTTATTATGTATACCGAGGTTTTAAATAAAGGTTTGCGACCGCAGTTGGGGCCACAATATTTTGATTTTGGAGATCTCCAAAACCAAAATGCGGCTGCATTGACCATATTTTTCTGTAATTATCTGCGATTAAGATAAACATAACTCAATCACAACTGCAATTTAAAACCTTGATGTATACTAAATGGAACCATATACTAGTGTCTCTCTCTTACTTTGACCATGCATTTCTGTGCTGGTTGATGTAGGTTGCTTTCACCAACAAGAAGGATTATGGAAAGGGTGAGAGAGAAGCACAATGGGCTGCAGCTCAACGCACACTACATGGTCTGAATCCTCCCGAAACAGAAGATGCGTTGAATGAAAAGAACAACTATAGAGAATTGTCTGAACTCGCAGAACAGGCCAAGAAACGTGCTGAAGTTGCAAGGTAATGTCTAGTGAAGTGCTTGTTGTGCATTTTTTTTTCTTTTTATTTATTTAAAGCTGAATCCAACCCAATCCAATGTGGTCCATATGGTTGGTTTACAGGTTGAGGGAGCTTCACACACTGAAGGGGCATGTAGAGTCTGTTGTAAAACTCAAAGGACTTGATATTGAGACAATTCAACAGCACTACACCGTCTAGTGACAAGTCCTTATGGAAGATAGATTTAGAAGAGAAAATAGATAAATAGACTGTTCGATCTATTGCCCTTACGATCTTAAATCCCAATCGGATTTAGGAAGATGCAAGGGCTGTGAAATAATCCAACACTTGAAAATTGTGCAACACAAATTCAAGGTTGGGGTGTAGAGACTAGAGACCAAATGAATTTTGCCCGTGTTATCATTTATTTGCTGTAGTACTAGCATAAAGTTTATTGATTTTATTTTCAATGAAGGTTTCCTATCTTTGCTTTTGGCATTTCTAATTTTCTACTGGTATCCTAAGTAGTACTGGTTATTTATTTTCTGCAAGAAAACGTGTTATTTGGTGGGAATTGTTGAATTAGTTATTTATTCATGCTTTTGGGGAAGTTGCTGCAGTACCAAACCTCGAAAAATTTATACCCACCGGAGTTAATCCCTACGAAAGTAAATTAAGTTATCAACCATCTCAAATGTATGTTAAGTATAATCGTAATTCCAAAAACATCTTGTTGACGCTGGTTTTTGGTTTGTGTCCAAAATCCTCTTGTCACAAATAATTTTTTGAGATCAGACGAGTGTAGGGACGGACGAGTTATGCGGTAATCTCGTAAGGATGGGTATTTTGCATGTCTGCTCAAACAAGAAAGGCTTCTTACTTTTACAGAAATACAAAAAAGATCTGACGTGACTTGCAGCGAAATTAGAGGAAAGTAAAGAACGTGAAATTTAAAGGAAAGCACGTAAACAACGAGAAAATTAAAGGAAAGCATGTAAGTTGCAGGAAATTAAATTGAAAGCTTGTAAATGACAAGTAAAGGTAAATGATAGTAAATTAAAGAAAAGAAGCAAGTTATTGAAAAGTATTTAAATGAGTGAAGGGCGGAAGAAAGCTTTTAAAGTGCAGGAAATTAAATTGAAAGCTTGTAAAAGGCTTGAAAAATAACTGGGGAGAAATAAAGGACTGAATAACAAACTTAAATGAAGAACATGAAAGGCAATGCTGAAGGTAAAGACGAACATGTAAAATTAAATGAGCGGTGCTGTATTATAAATTGAACTGGAAATGAAAAGGGGTGGAGGAAATACTTGAGTCCAATCCTTTTAATCTGCTGTGTGATCGAGATATGCAGGATATCGCTTCAAGTACAACCTCCTTGATTACATCGGGATTGATAGTATTTATAAGCATACAAAATAACTGCCTAAAGAAACTTCCTATCTTAAAATTTGACACCTGTATGGCAGTTTTGCTATGTTTCAAACTATCTGACAAGTAAACTTCTCTAATCGCTTTCGATCCTTGAGTGGTTTTATGTCCACTTGTCGTCCCTCAGTTTGGTTATTTGACAACTTATCTTCGATGATCTTTGTCAACCCCGGAAACTTAGTCATTCTTATACTTTGTTTGTCGACAATTCTTATTACCAACTTTGTCGAAAGTTGGGTTGTTACTTCTATTCCTCCGTCGTCAATTTGGATATATACGCCGGAAATTTGACGTATTTTCCTTTCTTGACGGCTTCATCTGTCTGACATACTAATTTCTGTCAACTTTTCAACCTGTCAATTTTGCTGAATTCGATTCCTTGTGGTGGTTATCTGACGACTCTTTAATTTTTTCCGTCATCCTGTCGGATCTGTTTCCGTCAAGAATTTTAAATTCCTATTAACAGATGCCCCCCAAATTTTGCTTTTCGGCGGTTTTTTTGCCCATAAGAATAGCAAAATTTGATTTTTCAAATCCCCAACGATTGTTTTAATCTCGGGTTCTTATTCATTAATTAAACCTTGCTTCTTATCTCATCCCTACTTAATAGGGATAATCATGACGCCGTAGGTTTCTTGGAACTCGTACCGAAGGTTTTTTTAATTCTCCTTTAAATGTCAATCACATCAGAATTGACCTTCTTCTTCTTATCTTTCCTTCTTCACTAGTAAATCTTTTTTTAACGAAAGACATTTTCTTCTTCCCTCGTAAAAAATCCTTTCTTAAAAGGAACCCTTCATTTTTATTCCATCTACCCATGGCCACATCTTCTAAGGTGCCGTCTTCAGTACCTCATGCTACAATCGTGCCTCCTAGGACAGTGGTTCAAGACCCAATTTTGGAGAAATCCGAGTTATGGCAAGAATCTAAGGTAATTTACCCTATTCTTGATCCCCGCTATTGCTTTAAGTCCTCCCCGCTGCATTTTTGGGTCCTATTGTGGCCAACAATGAAATTTCTGAGGGTTTACGCAATTCCTTTCCTTCCGCTAGCGTAAATGAGGCTATTCTATCTTCTTTTACTCCTATTCCCATTCACATGTTCAAGAAGAGTAATAGGATTTTCAGAATGCCTCCTGCTACTCGGTTCGATGCCTACATTAGTTGGCTGGACCGAGTTCAAACTGAAAAACGCAGTGTATGGGAAAAAGCTGGAATCTTTGAATTCATTCAACTTTCTCGTCATGTTAAACTGGTAGACTTCTCTTTAATAGGAGCATCAGTTTTCTTTTGGAACAAAACAACAAATAATTTTCATTTTCCTTATGGAATGATGGGTCCGACTTTATTTGATATGTCGGCTATTACTGGCCTTCGTCCAGATGGTCCCACCATGCATACTTCAAGTAGAAATTGAAAATCAAATTGATGTTTACGTGTCGAAGTGTTCTTTTTTAAATACATAGCAGATTTTAGAGGTGAAGCTCATGATCCTGTGACGGATCATCGAGCATGTAGCCTTCTTGTTTCTTTGGCTATGTGCTTACGTTTTTTTGTAGCAAATCTGCTTCTTTGGTCGCTTCATATGTCCCTCTAGCCAATCTGTTGTCATCTGGTAAAAGAGTAGCATTAGGACAATGTGTCTTAGCCAATCTTTATGATAGCATGAGCATGCTAGTTGACACCGTCAAATCTAAAAAGAAAACCAATATAGGAGGGCCCCTTTGGCTTCTCCAATTATGGTTAAATGCAGTTTTGGAGTGTCAATTTTCATATAAAGCTCCCGCAGATTTGACAATCGACACGTATGGCTCCTATCTCTGTTATGTGTCTGCCGAGTCTTTGACGAGAGATGAGACTGCGAACTTCAAATTTTATTTTAAAATTCTTCATTCGCTTTCATCTTCATCCCCAAAGATCAACTTTTCTCCCTTTTCCGACCGGAAATACGGTCCAACATGGTTTACACAATTGAGCACCACCATCTCCAAATCCAACAAATCCATTTGGACCAAATTTCTTTGTCAGAAAATTCTTTTTGTTGATGGCCCTGGCTTTAAAACTCATAGGGCCTATCTCCATTTACCCAACACTGTTGCTTGTCAGCTTGGCTTCTGCCAAGCTATTCCTGCTCCATATTCGTCAGATCTTGACGAGAATTTCATTGGTATCAAAGTCCCAACGTATGAGCATATTGTTGCCATTAGTGAGGAAGACAAAATTCGCGGGACTTTCTTACAACCCGTTTCATTTTCGGTCTTCCAAGGAGTCACTCAAAGCTTCCTTGACTGGTGGGATGAATACTACTCCAGCCATCATCTGAATTTACAGACTTGCTTGAGTTGTATTGAAGACACCGGGTAACACTTGATGATTCTCTCATGCGGGAGCGAGGATCCAAAGAACCAAAACTCGAGGTGAACTTGAGAAAGAAATTCAAGCCTTTGAGAAATTTTATAAAATTAAGTGGAATCCCAAGTTACCATTTGATATGGTTCGTCATGTCAATAGTGTTTTTTATTTGAAGCCAAAAGGAAGCATGATAATAAGGAATCTGAGAGGCTTGCCATGTATAGGAATATTCCCAATATGACCAGGGAATATTTTGATAGTTTGAAAGCTCTTTTTCCCAAGCCAGTGCCTATTCCTTGTGCCCCTTTTGGTTTAGCTGATTCACACCCAGGAAAACCGTCGAAAGGAGGTAACTTTTTCTTTTTGGACAGCGTGAGTGCTTACGTTGACCCTTTTGAAAAACCAAATCCAGTTATCTTCGCTCGTCGGTTTCTTCAACCTGATGACGACTTTGAATTCTATTCAAGAATTCTAACTTGTAACTCAGGTATTCATTTGTCAAATCACTTATTTCACTTTTCTTTTCGTCTGACAATCAACTTATTTTCATTGTTATTGACAGCTATTCCTCTTGACCAACCCCTCCCTGGCAAGTCTAAGTCTGATATACTTTCAGGAGAAGCTTCCGAAGATGATAATGAACCTGTTATCCCCTTGGTCAAGAAGAGCTCTCGGTCAGCCAAAGCTTATGTTTCTGATCCTCAGTCAAAAGGATCCAGAAAAAGAAAAGAGAAAATGGTTTCTTCTAGCCCTCTCTCCAAGAAATCCAAATCTGCCAAAGGTTTTGCCATGGTGACAGCATCTGATGCCGCCAAAGTCTCTACTGGCTCTAGAACTCGGGAGGTTATGACTAGTTCTTCCAACACTTCGACCTCCAACCAATCCGAGGTAACAATTTTATGGTAGTTTGTCAAGTTACATCCTTTTGCTCACATGCTTGCTATTCTTGACAGAAAAACAAAACTGTCGAGACCCCTCTGGTTTCTGAGAAGGCTATTGTGGATGTTGACTTGATGTCTTCAGACTCTAATCTGGTATGTCCACTGACTTTTTTTTTTTTTATATATACTTTCTTACTTATATCTCATGTCAGGAAAAATCTCCCCAGTTTGATGATTCAATGACCATTCAGGAGATTATCACGACTGTCGAGCCTATAAATGTATATGATTCGTCACTACATATTGACCAAACTTTAGGAGGTATCTCTGTTAATACTAAGAGTTTGACAATTGAATTGCAGGTTCCTGATTCTCATCAGGGAATGCCTTCGAGCCCTCATCATCTGACTTCAATCACCCCAATTCCAGCAGCTGATGATCCGGTAGGAACTACTGTTATGATTGAGATTCCGGATGAAGATATTGACATGGAGGCTCTGTTGGCTGAAACAACTCCTTCCCTTCCTTCTCCACCTGCTGTCAAACCTCCTACCATGAAGTCTCCTGATCCCAAACCGGCTCTACATTTTAACACGTGGATTAATATGCTGTCGGAAGTAAGCCGGAAAGAGTCATCCTTTTCTACCACTTCATCGACTCAACATGATTCCAGCGACTCTTTAGTTACTACTCTCATGCATGATCTTCAAGCTCTTCTGGTCAATCCTTTTGATAAGCTTCTGTCTGATATCAAGATTCAAAAAGAACTATCTCGACTTGTCAAGGAGATCACCCCTCTTCATTCTAATCTTCCTCTGTCGAGCCGTTCACTTTTTATCTCTATTCAGACATTTTGGGAACGGCTCTCCAATAAATTAGAAAGGATGACTTCTGTCATTCCTTCTTATGAAGAGGAAGAAAAAATCAAGGATGATCTCTTAGCTCAGTTCCAAAATCTTGAATCATCTAAACAAAAAGAACTTGACCTTATTTCCATCGGGATTCAAACTAAGGAGAGTTTACTTGAGTACCGGAAGAAACTGTTGGCCGAGATTGAATTGACGGACCAAAAGTGTGCTAAATTTGACAAAGCTTTGGAAAAGAGCAAAGACAGAGTCAAAGCTATTGATGATGAATATGTCCGTCTTGGTCAACAAGCGGAAAGTGTAGTCAGCAAACTCCGTGCATTGCAGCCCGACTATGAAGCGCTCTCATCACGACAAAACTACTCTTTCCCTTACATGGGATCAATTATCTTCTTTTTAGGTCAACAACAACAGTTGTAATTCTTTTTCTCGTCGACCATTTAAACTGGACAATTTTTACGGTCCATTGTAATTAATAACCGCCTCCTTTCTTGCACGTTTATTTATTACTGGATTTGATTGCATATTTCCAACTAACTTCGTAATTCATGCTTTATCAAATCATCATAAATGTCATGGTAAGTTTCGAGACTTTGGTAAACCACATCACAATAAATGCCTTTTGTGTTCAACTATAAATAACGAGGTCTATAAATCTCAGATTTCACAGTTGAATTTTCACATACCATGCATTTCTCTACAACAGGCCTCTACCTATTCCTCTTTCTTCCTTCACGAGAATCTGACCTTGTCTGTATTAAGTTTCCAAACCAAGGTGTTTGTCTTAATGGTCACATACTCCATGAAGGTCAATAACCAATGTAAAAACATATAGTGAAGGTCAGTAACCAATGTAACATCCATAACTGGCCTCACTGCATATCCGGGGAGAAGCAGATTTTGATACAGAACGAGTGTACCTCGTCTAGTTCCATCATCTTCATCAGGAAGAGTTTGGTGTTATCTACCGTAGCAACAACCACCTTCCGAATGAAATGATGGTGACATCTTCGCCGCGCTTTATCCCCCTTTTGGAGCCTCCTTGACAAATGAGACAATCGGAATCTCGTGGGAATGAAGCCTCAACAAATTTAGCTGCACTCTCTCTGTTGTTGTATGAAACTAAAATATTATTAGCGCACTGTCATCTGTATTTTAGGATCGGACTAGCTTTAATTGACATGACTTGATTTCTATCATCAAATGACAATATTTCATTGTATCGTCAATTTAATGAATATACTTATTTTCTTTATTCGTCAATTTGCACTTCTAACATCGTCGGTTTGTATCCCTTCAAATACTTACCATTAATTGACTTAATTGTCGAGCCAAGTATTAATATTGACAAGTGCGTAAGCATTTCCAGAAAATATTCTCATCAACTCTAAATGGTCCTTCCCATTTAGGTGACCATTTCCCGTATTCTCGACAACTTTTATCCATGGGCAATATGACTTTCCAGACTAAATCATCTACCTTGAATGCTTTGAACTTAACTCGACTATCATAAAATCTGGCAATTCTTTCTTTTTGCCGAATCAAATTCTCCAACGCAATCAATCTGTCATCACTTAATTCATTCAATTCGGCCCAAGATTGCATCCCAGATCTTGGTCAAGAGGCAGGTCATTTTGCCTTTGAATGCAAGTGGATTGGAGATTGATTTCAACAGGTAATACAGGATCGTGTCCATAAGTTAGACGATATGGCGAAGTTCCTGTTGACTGTCTGGGTGAATTTCTATATGCCCATAACACTTGATCAAGGGTATTATGCCAATTTTTAGGTTGTCGGCCCACATGCTTTTTAATAAGATTAATAATGATCTTATTTATGGCCTCAACTTGGCCATTTTCTTGTGCATAATATGGCGTAGAGGTGAGCATTTTTATATGCCTAGAACTGGCATATTCCAGGACTTTCTTTCCGACAAACATTGACCCTTGATCCGTTGTCAGAGTTTGGGGTATGCCAAACCGACAGATAATGTGGTTTTCAATGAAATCAATTACTTCTTGTTGGGTGACTGTTTTAAGACAGATTACCTCTACCCATTTAGTAAAGTAATCAACTCCAACCAAAATGAATTGATGTCCTTTCGACGAAGCAGGATGTATCTGACCAATCAAATCTAGAGCCCATCCTCTGAATGGCCAAGGCTTGACAATAGAATGTAATTCGCTAGCCGGTACGTTTTGTATGCGACCGTGCTTCTGACACTATTCACAAGATCTGGCAAATAAAATGCAATCTTTAACCATAGTTGGCCAGTAATATAAACTTCTTCGTAGGACCCATTTCATTTTATCACCTGCCTGATGGGCTCCACATATACCCTCATGGACTTCTGAAAGAGCCAAATAAGCATCTTGCTTACTCAGGCACTTGTGTAGAGTTCCGTCAACAGATTTTTCAGTATATGAGTCCTCCTTGCATTGTGTAATTCAATGCCTTGTACTTTGTTTTTCTATCCACACTCTGACTTGGATTTTCCAAATACTCGATTATTGGCAACCTCCAATCATTAGGTAGAATTACATCATTAACTAAAATATCTCTCTTCTAATGGATACAGCAATTCTCTGATTTCCATTAGTGTCGACAGAGTCTTTTGAGATATTTTATATCCTGAGGCTATCTGAGCCAACTCATTAGCCTCTTGATTTAAATTTCTGGGAATGTATTGAACAATTACGTCATCAAATTTTTTCATCAACTTGTTAGCTACGATACAATATTTTGACAAATTGTAACTAACGCATTTGTATTCTTGTGTGAGTTGTTTGATGACTAATTGAGAATCCCCAAAAATATGCACATTTCGTGCTCTTAATTCTATCAATATTTCCAATCCGACAATTAAAGCCTCATATTCGGCTTCATTGTTGGAACATGGATATTTAAGTTCAAACATGAACTTTGTAGGAACTCCTTGTGGGGTCACAATAAGGATTCCTATGCCACTTCCTCCTTGATGTCTTGATCCGTCAAAATAGAGTTTCCAAGGTAGTAGATCGACAATATTTATTTCTCGGCACATCCAAGTCCTGGATGGTCTACCGAGAAAGTCAGCTATTGCCTGTCCTTTGTGACTTTAGTGGCACGTATTGTAAAGAATATTCGATAAAGCAATGGTCCATTTGCCAATTCGTCCATTAAGGATTGGTTTCGACAACATATACTTTATTACATCAGTCTTGGAAACAACTAATACATGACATGGCATCATATAATATTTGAGTTTTGTACAAGAAAAATATAATGCTAGACATAACTTCTCTATTGCACTATATCTTCCTTCAGCATCATTTAGGACTCTACTTAGATAATATATAGCCCTTTCAACATTATCATCGTCATCCTGGGCTAATAAACATCCTATAGTGTCCCTCGATGCTTTGATATGTACAACTTCAACGGTCGATGGGGCACTGCAGGCATCATGACCGGTGGACTGACTAGATACTGCTTAATCTGGTCAAAAGCCTCTTGGTGACAAGGTTCCCAAATGAAGCTTTGTTCTGATTTCAACTTGACCAGTGGTGCAAATACTCTTGTCCTTCCTGACAGATTTGATATGAATCTTCTGGGAAAGTTAACCTTCCTTAAGAAGGATTGTAGCTCTTTCTTATTTGTCGGTGCGAAGGCCTCCATGATTGCTCTAGCTTTATTCCTGTCTACTTCGATTCCTTTTTTGTGAACCAGGAATCCTAAGAATTTTGCAACCGACACTCCGAAACTACACTTTTCTGGGTTCATTTTTAGATTATGCTTTCTCATCCTGTCAAATCCTTGCCTCGGATGCTCCAAATGGTCATCTTTGTTCTTGGACTTGACGACCACATCATCAATATATACTTCTACAAATTTTCCAATAACATCATGGAAAATTGTATTCATTGCTCGTTGATAGGTGGCTCCTGCATTCTTTAAACCGAAAGGCATGACGACCCATTCATATGTCCCAATTGCTCCTGGACATTTGAAGGCGGTCTTTGACACATCTTTTTCGGCTATAAAGATTTTATTATATCCTGCATGGCCATCCATACAACTTAAAATCTCATTTCCTGATGCTGAGTCGACAAGCATATCGGCTATAGGCATCGGATATTCATCTTTAGGGGTAGCCATATTCAAATTTCTGAAATCTATGCATACCCTCATTTTTCCATTCTTTTTAATAACAGGGACTACATTAGAGAGCCATTCGACATACCTGGTTGTTCGTATGAACTTGGCTTTAAGCAGTCTTTGTACTTCCTCTTTGATTTTATGTACCACCTCTGGAGCAAACCGTCTGCTTGCTTGTTTAACAGGCTTGCAATCCTCCCTTAGTGGTAGGCGATGTTCAACAAGATCCCTGCTTAAACCAGGCATTTCGTCATAGTCCCATGCAAAGCAATCTTTGTATTCTGCTATCAATCCAACAAGTTTTCGTTTGTAATCCTTTGCGTAAAAGCACTGACAAAAATGGGTATTTTCTTCTCTTCTGACCCCAAATTTATTTCTTCCAAAGAATCTTCTACTTCCATATTTTGTTTGACTTCGGCTCCTCTTTCAAAACTCAAAGGGTCGTCGTCAATTATACAATCCGCCAATACACTTTCTTGAGTGTGTATTTCTTTGTCGGCCAGATAGGCCGACAGTCTTCTCAAGTGGGTTTCAATACTCATTGTCGATTCTGGTAGGGTCTTGTCGGCCTTGTCTTGTATTGTAACTCCAAACTGGCTAAAAAGGCTTGCTTCCAACGTATCCTTGTTGATAACCCCTTCAATGGTAGTTATTGGCTTCACATTCGGAGAATACACCCGGAAATCAATATGTGCTTGCTGAGCGTAACAAGCACTATCGTCTACCTCTACAATCTCCACTTGATCCTGTTCATTCCACAAAATCACCTTCGATGTACCGTTGATGGAACTGCCCTACAAAGATGGATCCAATCCCTGCCAAGCAAAATGTTGTAGCTTGATTTGGCTGGAATTATGACGAACAATGTCATTCTTTCGACAGTGCCAATTTGTATGTTTAATAAAGTGACACCATCTGACGGAGATGTTTTGCCACTGAAATCAGTGACAACCATATCAGTTGGGATTAGGTCCGACCGATCCTTTCCTAATTTTTTAAACATCGCCCTAGGCATCAAGTTTACAAGAAGACACCTCCGTCAATCAAGACTCTATTGGTGGGTCTTCCATCGATGATGGCCTTCACATGCAAAGGTCTTAGATGATTTTTCTGTTCGTCGGTAGGTTTCTCCAACTGAGCCACGTTGTCGAATACAGTAACTAAATTCTCTTGTACAAACATCCAGTGATCACTTGGGTCTCCTGCATTGTTGACGACATCACTGTCATCGTCAGAGGGATCAAACTCAAAATATCCCTCGTATTCTGCTGGGATGAAAGAAATTAAACCTATGTTCATTCTCATTCCAGGCTCCAGTATGATTTCATTGTCTGGATCCTCATCCAGAAAAGCACCTCCGACTGTCCTACCGTGATTTCTCTTTAAGTCACTTTCATCATCTGACCCTGACCTATCCGACAAAGGCCGGGCAATTCCGGTACACGTTATCTAACGCTTCCATGATGTCGGCCCAATCCTCATTCTGGCCGTCCATATCCATGGCTCCACTGACGTTTATGTCATCGTTCGGATCATTCAATGCTTCAATGACAGCATCAAATGACAACTCTTCCTTTGTTAAATCACATTCAGGCTTGAATGTAGTCAGTTGTTGCTCTTCTATTCTAGCCTCAACTTTCTTTTCGAGCCCTGTAACTCTCTCTACTTCATCGGTCCACTGACCGCCATTTGCCTTTGGGTTTTATTGGTGAGGATGTTTGTCCTGAAGTCTTCTTCTCTATAAAAACCTGAGATATAGGCTCGTCTTGCTTGGTCTGATTACTGAGTTTCTTCACATTAGCTTCTGTGGGGTGACTTACTATCACACTCTTCATCTTGGTATCTGCTATCTTATCAACTTTGTTGTCAGTTGTAGCAACCAAGCAACCAGCATCTTGGGAAGGCATTTCTTTTATAATGACTCCTCCTTGTTTGGCAAGTTTCTTTTTCTGGGCTTGTCGGAGTCTCTGTAGTCTCCTCTTTTGGCTTTTGGAAATAGCCAATTGAGTTGAGGGTCCTGAAAGACCAGGCCCTTCCATCTGAGCATTTTTAGCCAGTTGACCTTTTCGGTAATGTTCATTCCAAAAGGTTGGCCCTCGTTCATTGCCCTTGTTTCTCCGAGCCCAAGTCTGTTTTTGCAATTCTGGGTACTGTGTCATGGCTGAATTCCTTACCCATTTATCCACCATTACGTTGGATGGGGGTAACCTTGTCTTAGCAGGATTAATTTCGCCACCGACAGAGTTACCCTTTGTCGATCCTCCGATTGAATCAAGCCAGCCTCCCGGTATTGTGTTGTCCAGATTTTTGATGGTGTATATGTGGCCGACAATTATCGTGCGCTTTACTGCTGATCCTCGGTTGAATCAAGCCAGCCTCCGGTATGGTCTTTGTCCGGATTTTGTTTGGTGTATGTGTTCTTGCGACTTTGTTTGTCTGTCTACTTACAGCAGATGCAGCACTCCTCTGTATATTGTTGGATCCGGCATGGCTATTTGATTGTGAAAACCTGCTCTGGTCATCTTGTGGACGATGCGATGGTAATTTCTGCCCCCTAGCTTTTCTGGCGGCTACCTCATCATAAAACGCTTCGCATCTAGGGCAAACTTTAATTATGCCCTCATCTTTCTTTCATGTCATATATTCAATAAGTGGTTCCCCTGGCTTCGGATAAACATCAAATGGATCTGACAAATCCATTTGGATATTCTGTCCGGCCGTGATGTTGACCATGCCTACTCCCATATGGACTTGGCGGTCTGCTTGGTTAGCTTCAGGACCGAAGGGTTCTGTATCAATCTTCATTTCCTGTCTTTTGTCTGAAAACTTCAACCTTCCGTCTGTCAAGCCTTTCTGAATGATATCCCTGAAATGCATACAGTCATTCGTCATATGACCAAAAGTATTATGATACTTACAATATTTCCGATCTTTAATTTCATGGGCTTTCAAGAGCCTATGATCATCTGACAATTTTAATTGCTTATCTTTAAGTAATATGTCAAATATTTGATCGGCCTTGGTCACATCAAATGTGTATATTTTCTTATTAATGAAAGGGATTCTTTCTTTGGCCCTTGCGGTCTTCAAAGCTTGACATATATAAGGTGGACCATTCTTTAGTTCGACATGATCTACCTCATACTCTTCAGAATCATTACTCTCTTCGTCGGATTCATTACATCCGACAAAATTAACCATTTCCCTCTTAAGGAATCTCTTCTTTGCTTAAAAATCTTTTCAGTTCTTAATTGATCAATCTGTCGAACCTTGTCCCCTAACTGGGCAAGATCCATCAAATGTTGGTTAACCAGTTTCTTCCTGATATAGTAATCTAGACCACCCGTAGCAATTTTCACTATTTCTGTTTCTGGAATAGGGGTGAAACACCGACTCCTCATCTGACGGAATCGAGCTAGATAGTCGTCAACAGATTCGTTATTCATTCTTTTAAAACATTCTGGAATCCTATTTTCAAGTCTCCTCTAAAGAATTGGTCATGGAAACCTCTTTCCAATTGATTCCAAGAATGGATTGAATTAGGCCTTAGAGTTGAAAACCAAGAAAAAACATTCTTAGTTAACGAGCTGGGGAAGAACTTCATTTTTAATCCTTCCTCCAAGGCCAAGTCTCCTAATTCGATGGTATATCGAGCAATATGCTCGATTGTCGACTCTCCACTTTCTCCTGAGAATTTTGACAACTTGGGTATTTTATATCCTCGAGGCATTTCTGCCTGTTGGACCCAATCAGGAAATGCTGATGCAAAAAATGGTTGGTTAGCATATCCAATGTTAAAACCAAACCTATTTAACGCTTGTTCAACCACTTGGTTGACATTTTGATTTAAAACATTCTGACGGAACGCTCCAACAGCACCTTGGTTTAGGATCAAATCCTCATCTTCCTCTGGTCGCAGAATATGTACATTTCCACGTCTCAAAGGAATCCGACGATGAAGCTGTTGTCGTTCATCATCTTGTTCAAATCCGTCAATTTGTGGTTCAACCTGTGGTTGATTAATCCTATTGAGATTTGCATTGAAATTTCTACCAGTATTTTGGTTTTCGCCTGGGGTTACAACACCTAAGGCTCATTTTAATGACGTATTTCATTTGTCAATGCTAAACATGCATTGTTTGTGTTTTCCATCAATGGCGTAATTATTGTACTCATTTGTTGAGTAAATGTATTCACCATGTCATAATTACTAGAATCAATCTGTTGTCGGACATTGGCTAAAGTAGCCTCCGACAAACCAACAATGCTTTGTGGGAGTTGCCTTAATGGAAAAATATATGGCCTTTCTACCGGTTGTTCTTGTCGAGAATGGGTAACTATCATGGACCCCGTTATTCCATTTGCGTGACTGGGAATTTGCCCCCCAGTCGATGGTCCTGCCTGTCCAGATGTATGGGCAGCCATCGTCATTCCATTCGGATATGGTATGTAAGCAAATGGAGTATTTGGGTTGACGGTTGTTGACCCATAAGGCATCCCATATAAAGGTTGTGAGAGAGGTTGTGTAGTCCCTCTTGGATTTGAACTCACAACACTTCTTGATGACAATCCAATAGTTGATGTATTTATTTGTTGTAAGACAGGTGAAGTTGGTGACGGAAGTGTTCCTTGACCAACTTCGTCAAATCGATTAACTACTTGGGCGTAAGAAACGCCTCTTCTTATTCCTAGACCATTAGTACTATTTACCTCTGCATTAGTAGCATTAATTTCGTTTGCAGGAATATTGTCAATCGGTGCAATAGCATCCACTGTTGACACAGCGGCGTTAGTGTCTACTACGCCTGCATCACTTGCATTACTCATATTTACAGAGTTCTGGGAAATAGATGTTTGAACCACCTTTCCACTCCGTAAACGCATACAAATAAAATTGTATGTCAAATTCCTGATACTATACGAGTTACTCTAAACTCGTCCCACCGGGCGTGCCAATTTGTTGACGATGGTTTTTGGTTTGTGTCCAAAATCCTCTTGTCACAAATAATTTTTTGAGATCAGACGAGTGTAGGGACGGACGAGTTATGCGGTAATCTCGTAAGGATGGGTATTTTGCATGTCTGCTCAAACAAGAAAGGCTTCTTACTTTTACAGAAATACAAAAAAGATCTGACGTGACTTGCAGCGAAATTAGAGGAAAGTAAAGAACGTGAAATTTAAAGGAAAGCACGTAAACAACGAGAAAATTAAAGGAAAGCAAGTAAGTTGCAGGAAATTAAATTGAAAGCTTGTAAATGACAAGTAAAGGTAAATGACAGTAAATTAAAGAAAAGAAGCAAGTTATTGAAAAGTATTTAAATGAGTGAAGGGCAGAAGAAAGCTTTTAAAGTGCAGGAAATTAAATTGAAAGCTTGTAAAAGGCTTGAAAAATAACTGGGGAGAAATAAAGGACTGAATAACAAACTTAAATGAAGAACATGAAAGACAATGTCAAGGTAAAGACGACCATGTAAAATTAAATGAGCGGTCTTTGTATTATAAATTGAACCGAAAATGAAAAGGGGTGGAGGAAATACTTGAGTCCAATCCTTTTAATCTGTGTGATCGAGATATGCAGGATATCGCTTCAAGTACAACCTCCTTGATTACATCGGGATTGATAGTATTTATAAGCATACAAAATAACCGCCTAAAGAAACTTCCTATCTTAAAATTTGACACTGTATGGCAGTTTTGCTATGTTTCAAACTATCTCGACAAGTAAACTTCTCTAATCGCTCGATCCTTCGAGTGGTTTTATGTCCACTTGTCGTCCACGGTTTGGTTATTTGACAACTTATCTTTGCGATCTTCATCAACCCCGAAACTTAGTCATTCTTATACTTTGTTTGTCTGACAATTCTTATTACCAACTTTGTCGAAAGTTGGGTTGTTACTTCTATTCCTCCGTCAGTCAGCTGGATATATACGCCGGAAATTTGACGTATTTTCCTTTCTTGACGGCTTCATCTGTCTGACATACTAATTTCTGTCAACTTTTCAACCTGTCAATTTTGCTGAATTCGATTCCTTGTGGTGGTTATCTGACGACTCTTTAATTTTTTCTGTCATCCTGTCGGATCTGTTTCCGTCAAGAATTTTAAATTCCTATTAACACATCTTTAATCAAGTTTACTGTTTTATAGAAGTTAAACTTTTATTCTTTACTATAAATTTAGGATTATGCGAATAGTGAGTCTTTGATGTTAGATTACTGCATTTGTTTCGCTGGATTTCCTGTCTCATATCAAAGTAAGGATAGATGAGAAAACAAAATAAGTGGCTTGAAAATAGAGTAAATGATTTTAAAAATTATTAAAGGGTCGATGTGGGCACAAAAAAAATGATTTAAATTCATTCATTGTTTGACAAAATGAATATAATAAGATAATTAACATGTTATAGCGCCTATATGTATATTTTATAACTAATACTACTAATAAAAGTCAATGAAAAATACAATATATTTGGTTGAAGGGCAATGCTATGTTAAAAAAAAGTCAATTAATTAATTGCTAAATATAGAAGCTCCTTCATAGATTCATAATCAGCATTGCCTAATTGAATGTAGAATGAAACACAACAAACTCGTGCTTCTAGTACCATCATTCGTTTGGCATTTGGCATTTGGCATCAGCCAAAGGGAAACAGTGAAACAGGAATCTTATGTTGTCTGCACATGCAAATTTGTTCACTGCTTACATAGCGACAAACAAACATGAACAACAAATCCTCCCATCCACCAAGAATTGCCGTTAATCTCAACCAGCTTCCTCCAATTGACCCATTTACAATCATGAACTCTTCCTCCTCGAAGGTATTAAATTTCCCTTTTTTCACAATTGAGTATGTACAAATTTTGTTTCTTTTCAATGTTTTCAAATCCTTCGTTTCTCTTTTGCAGGGTAAGTTGAACAATTCTAGTAGTACCAGAGCTGCTGCTAAAGTGGTAAAGCCAAGCCCAGATCAGGGAATGAAGCTGATTCATTCTGATGAAGGCTTTGTGAAAAATCCCTCATTGGGAAACGTTGTTGTTGAGGACTCATCTAGCAAAAAGAATGAGACTTGTGGGAAGACAATCTCTCAGATTGTGACAGATTCTGCAACAGATGAAGGTACATAACTTCCTCAAGGAACATTTAGTCAACATTGTTGTTTCCTTTTTTATCTTTTGTTTACACATCTGACACCCCTCCTGTTTTGGGGTTTGAATATAATCCAAACCCTTTTTAGGGACTAATCTATCACGTTTACCACTTTTAACCTTTTAGGGACCAAAGTCCAAATAACTATACTTACTTCCTAACTGTAAGAAATGTGCTTGCTTGGCCTATGATTAGTGTTCCAATGTTAAATGTGAAAATATGTTATAACTCCTAATATAAAATTTTTGCAGCAAAATAAAAAACAAAGAAGAAAATTTTGTTCAGTGAATATCCACAAAAGGAAAAACAAAATCAATTTAGTTTTATACTGAACAAAGGAGATATGTCGTGTGTCTATTCCTTAGGTTCAAGGCACTATATAACCCTGTAAGACTTCATTGAGAAATGAAGAAAGATGAAAAATGCTGTAACATGCTTATGGTCTCAAGTTACAATTAAAAGGTTGTAATATGGGAAGTTGTATGTTTGGATTCTAGTTAAGAACTTTTAAAACATTTTATCAGTATCTGGTTTATATGAAAATTAATTGCTTCTGTATTGCTTGATACTCTTCCTCTGTTTGAAGTAGGCTGCTTCTATCTTTGTGCTGATGTGAAGCTCCTTTTGGGATAGTTAAATTACCTATCTTCCCTCCTCATTCAAATTTGTTCCCCATTGTCATTAGAATATGCTACGGCTTCAATTTGTTCGTGGAGATCTTTTGGATTATGAACTTTTGGGATACTTAAATTACCTATCTTGATTTTTGACTTAGTTGTGTCTCTTTTGGAGGATGTCTTGCGTCCCCCTTACTCATTTCTTCTAAAATTATGTTCCTTCATAAAAAATTAAACTCCTTTGATTTTACGTATGAAGAAAGGATCTGCTAAATCAAATTTGTACGAGATCTGTGCTGCAAACCACTGGAAGCCCCCTATATTTGAATGTTACAAAGAGGAAGGCCCGAGTCATCGGAGAATGTATGTCTTATGTCTACCAGCTCAAACAGAATAATTCTACATTGCAGTGTTTTAGTTATATTTGTATACAAATGACTGCTTCCACTTATGAATAACAGACAAATAGTATGCCTATAATGATAAAAAGTTCTGGAATTCCACATAGGTCTCATTTTGTGTGTTGACAGCTGCAAGCACAGATAAATCAGAATTGAGGGCTATAAAAATTAATTTTGTTGTGTCAAAGCAGGTTCTATTAAAAGGAAAGTGACTTTTCTCTGTCATGTAATCCGGAACTACTATTCCATTACAAAAATGGGGTTGTAGCTTGCAGATTTATTTCTGTTTATTCTTGCTCACAAGATTTATTTCATTGCATCCAGCTGATATTTATGGTGCATGCTGTGTTTTCCAGCAGCTGTTGCAAATTTTGTATTCATCCAGTCTTTGATTGGATTCCATTTGCTTGACCAGCTGTCTTCCAAGATTTGAATAAACTCGAAACAAGTGGCCTTTCTAATAGTAAATGCATGATATTCCTAATCTATTTTGTAGCCTCTGTTTGTCACTCGGAATGAAACTAAAGGAAATGTAATCATAAATTATCTTTTTGTATTTATCAGTAATTAACTACTTGATATTTTTCACAGGTTCACCTTCAAGGTTGTTATCAAGATAGAAGAAGCATCGAGAAACAGTATAGAGTGCTATGGTGCCCCTCATCGAAATAAGAGAGCAGCAACAGACCACGCAGCCGAGGGGGCATTGTTGTACTTAAAGTATATAGCTTTTGTTATGAAGAAGCAATAAATAAAGTATGGATATCATCAACAGCCAAGGCTTCCACTGCCATCAAATTTATTTCATTCTTCAGTGATGCTCTCTAGACTTGGTTGCCAATGCTCAGAAGACCATACTTTGTTAGGAGAGCCTCTTAACCCATTTCCATTCAAATCTTGTGTCCTCCTCCTGGTTAGGGAAATGCTATCACAAAGTCCATTGCTGCTTAACGATGGTCCTGTTTGTTTTGTCATATCACTAACATTTGCTTTAGTCAAGACTCCACTAAACAAGCATGCGAAGCAATTATCATGTGATAGACCCTCATTCTTATCATTAACATTTAGATTCGAATTTCTAACATCTGATCTGATTTCTGATTTCTTACTTATATTTCTCAAAGGTTTCTTGCCATTATACGATTCCTTGGTAATGCTTTTATTCCTGAAGACACAACAAGTAGAGATCAAACCATCATCTTCCTCTTCTTTGCCAATCTGTATGTTTCTAATTTCATCAACAAAAGAACTGATTTTAATTTTACGAGCAGGAGAAGGAGAGGACATTGGAGAAAGCCTTTGAAGCTTTCTTATTGTGTTTATCGGTACTACATAGAACTTCTGTCCAAGCATGAGCATTGTGTCTGGTGCAACAATTGCCCATGGTTGCTGGAACACACATGGATGAGCGACACAGCATCTTGGGTTGCGGTACATAATCTCGGCTGCAGGCACAGGTCTGTCATGGAGCTCAACGTGACCGCCAGGATGGACAATCCAAAGAAGCATGGTCTTCGAGTTGTTAGTACAAATCCAGCTTGAAAGTGGCATGTCTCTTTGTATTAGGAGCGCAGCTGCACAAGGCTGGGTCTGGGGAGGTAGAAATGGGAACAAGCTGTTGTTTTAACTACATTGGGAAGATTTAAAGAGTAGAGGAAGCCCACCAAGCTCAGCTGAAAAAAATACAAGACACGCCATTTACTTTGTCATCATCATCAGTGTGTAAAGTATTTTGTTCTATTTCTTGGCTGTTGATGATCTCGTTCATTGATAATATCATCACAATGGTTTGCCATCGAGGCATAGTAGACTAAATTTGTATTATGCATTTGTCTCTTGTTTTCATTCACTAGAATGCATTTGTCTCCTACTAAACATACATTTCATGATCCATTATTCTTTTCACCATAAAGCTATAGAAGTTTCAAACAAGATGCCTCCACTTCTTCGTGTACAATTTGACTTGCTGGACCTCTTCATTATCACTCACCTTGGTTGCTCCATAGTTGGAATGATATGGAGTATGTGTGAATGATTATAGTCAGAAGCTTAAAACAGCTATGGATCATGATGAATGGTCTGTGCTTTAAGATTTCATGACTAATTCAGACAATCTCTATCAAACTTGCATTTTAGCCAAAATAGTATCTAATAAGATCCATTTTAGAACTTAATAGAGTATATGCTAAGCTAAGTGAGCAATTGTTTGTTGAGAAGTTACTAAAATTCTTTGAGTCGATGATTTCAAAAGAACATGAGATTCTTACAAAGATGGTTGGGGGATTTTTCCATCCTGTGTATTTGTATCTGTGGAGACCAAACCAAAAAGCGTCCGAGTTTTTTGTGGTTGTAAGGATTCAAAATCGTGAATCTCAAGAAATTATGGAGATACTTAAAAAAAAAAAAAATGTGTTTCAACTTTCAAATACCCTTAATTGACGGTGGCTTCTAACATGGAGTTACTCTTTTATGGACACACTCGTGTAGACAAAGTTTTAAAAATTCCTACCTACAATAGTCAGTTTTCTCGCTTCTATCCGGTAAAATAAAGTGTCATTTAATTGTTGGTATTTGCAAAGAGGGGTCTGTTCTGTCACGAGTAGAAACAAGAAACCTGCCCTTCACATCTTCCTGATTAGCGCAGAGAGCATCAAATTAACAAACGAAGAAAACCAAAAAATTTGTAATTAATATATATTTTTAATTTTTAATTATGTTAGACCACTCACTGTGATTCCTTACTAAATATTTATAATCAACACAAGTATGACCACAAGCATTTTCCACTCAACATCCTCCCGTAACAATACAGTGTTCAAGAGAGTTCAACAGGTCAGGATCTTGTTGGTTTCTTCTTAAAAAAAATTCCCCTCTTCATGCTTCCTAGCCATTCGTAAGCTGGCACTTCCATTTTATACAGAACATTCGGCCACAATGTGTTACGCTGGTTTTTGGTAGGTGTCCAAAATCCTTGTCACAAATAATTTAATATCAGACGAGTGTAGAGACGGACGAGTTATGCGGTAATCTCGCAAAGGATGTGTATGCGTGTCTGCCAAGTACGAATTTGACAAATCAGTCAAATCTGGTGAATACGGGCAAGGACTTGAAGGAATATTTATATGATGTTTTAATTTTAACAGGAAAAGTTGCTTCCTTAAATAAGAGCGACTTCCTACTTGAATTTGTAAATATTCATGGATTTGAAGGAAAACATGTAAGTTGCAGGAAAATTAGAAGAAAGTAAATAAAGAACATGAAATTAAAGGAAAGCAATAAGCAACAGGAAATTTAAAGGAAAGCAATGAATTTCAGGAATTGAAATGATTGATAAGTAAAAGAAAGCATTTAAAGTGCAGAAAGCTAAAAGAAAGCAAGTGAAAGACATGAAAGATAAATTGCAAGAGATGTAAAGTGCAGAAAAGTAAATGTATGAAATGAACCAATATTGAATTGAAATTGAACGTTGCATTAATGATAAAAGGGTGGAGGGAATACTTGAGTATAATCCTTTTATCTGCTGTGTGATCGAGATATGTAGGATATTGCATCAAGTAACCTCCTCCATTACATCGGGATTAACAGTATTTATAAACATATAAAATAACTGCCTAAAGAAAACTTCCTATCTTTAAAATTGCCACCTGTATGGCAGTTTTGCTATGTTCAGATTCAAACTATTTGACAAGCAAACTTCTCTAACTGCTCATTACTTTGAATTGCTTTATGCCAATATTGCTTGTTGCCCACGGTTTGGTTGTTTGACGGCTTATCTTGCCGTCATCATTCAGCCTTGAAGACTTAGCCATTTCTACACTTTGTTCGTTTGACAATTCTTATTACCAACTTTGTCAAAAGCTGGGTTTTACCTTTCTGTCACTATTTCGACTTCTCCGTCAGTCAGCTAAATGTATTCGTCGGGAATTTTACTCTTGACGAATGTATCTCATTTTTCTTTCTTGACGGCTTTATCTGTCTGACATACCAACTCTTGTTAATTTTCTAATCTGTCAATTCTGCTGAATTTGACTCTTCATAGTGGTTATCTGACAATTCTTCCTTCAATTCTTCTGTCATCCTGTCGGAACCATTTCTGTCAAGAATTTAAAATTCTTCTATTAACAGATGCCCCCTAAATTTTGCTTTTCGACGGCTTTGCCCGAAAGAATAGCAAAATTTGAATTTTCAAATCGCCAACAATCATCTTAATTTTGGGTTCTTATCCGTTAATTAAACCTTGCTTTAATTTCATCCCTACTTAATAGGGATAATCATAACGCCGCAGGTTTCTTGGAATTCGAACCGAAGTCTTTCATTTTCCTTTAAATTGCAATCACATCAGTATTGATTTTCTTCTTTTTATCTTTCCTTCTTCCCTAGTAAACTCTTTTCTAGAGAAAAATCTTTTCTTCTTCCTTCGCAAAACCCTTTCTTAAAAATTCTTTCTTTTTTCTTCATTCAATTTTCTACGGCCACATCTTCCAGGGTGCCGACCTCCGTACCTCATGCTACAGTCGTCCCTCCTAGGGTGGTGGTTCAAGACCCACTTTTGGAGGAATCTGAGTTATGGCAAGAATCCAAGGTAATTTACCCTATTCTTGATCCTTCTGTTGCTTTAAGTCCTCCTGCTGCATTTTTTGGTCCTTTTGTAGCCAAGAATGAAATTTCTGAGGGTTTACGTGGTTCCTTTCCTTCCGCTAGCTCAAATGAAGCTATTTTATCCTCTTTTACTCCTATTCCCATTCATATCTTCAAGAAGAGCAATAGGATTTTCAGAATGCCTCCTGCCACTCGGTTCGATGCTTACATTAGTTGGCTCGACCGAGTTCAGGCTGAAAAACGCAGTGTATGGGAGGAAGCTGGAATCTTCGAATTCATTCAACTTTCTCGTCATGTTAAACTGGTAGACTTTTCTTTAATAGGAGCATCAGTTTTCTTTTGGAATAGAACAACAAATAATTTTCACTTTCCTTATGGAATGATGGGTCCGACTTTGTTCGACATGTCGGCTATTACTGGCCTTCGTCCAGATGGCCCCACCATGCATTCTGAGGTAGAAATTGAAAATCAAATTGATGTCTATGTGCCGAAGTGTTCTTTTTCCAAATACATAGCAGATTTTAGAGGAGAAGCTCGTGATCCTGTGACGGATACTGAGCACGTAGCCTTTTTGTTTTTTTGGCTATGTGCTTATGTCTTTTGTAGTAAATCTGCTTCTTTGATCGCTTCATATGTTCCTTTAGCCAATCTTTTGTCATCTGGTAAAAGAGTAGCATTAGGACAATTCTTAGCCAATCTTTATGACAGCATGAGCATGCTAGTTGACATTGTCAAGTCTAAAAAGAAAACCAATATAGGAGGGCCCCTTTGGCTTCTTCAACTATGGTTAAATGCAGTCTTGGAGCGTCAATTTTCATATAAAGCTCCCGCAGATTTGACAATCGACACTTATGGTTCCTATCTCTGTTATGTGTCTGCCGAGTCTTTGTCAAGAGATGAAACTGCGAACTTCAAGTTTTACTTCAAAATTTTTCATTCGCTTTCATCTACATCTTCAAAGATCAACTTTTCTCCTTTTTCCGACCGGAAATACGGTCCAGAATGGTTTACAAAACTAAGCACTACCATCTCCAAATCCAATAAATCCATTTGGACCAAATTTCTTTGCCAGAAAATTCTTTTTGTTGATGGTCCTAGTTTCAAAACTCATAGGGTCTACCTCCATTTGCCCAACACCGTTGCTTGTCAGCTCGGCTTTTGCCAAGCTATCCCTGCTCCTTATTCGTCAAATCCTGACGAGAATTTTATTGGTGCCAAAGCCCCAACATATGAGCATATTGTCAACATCAGTGATGCGGACAAGGTTCGTGGGATTTTCTTACAACCTATTTCATTCTCTCGCCTTCCACGGAGTTACTCAAAGCTTTCTTGATGGTGGGATGAATACTACTCCAACCACTTGTCTAAGTTTAAAGACTTGCTTGAGTTGTATTGAGGACACCGTGGGTAACAATGATGATTCTCCTCTCTGCAGAACAGGATCCAAAGCAACCAAAACTCGAGGTGAACTTCAAAAAGAAATTCAAGCCTTCGAAAAATTTTATAAAATCAAGTGGAATCCTTTGAGACCATTTGATATGGTTCGTCATGTCAATAGTGTTTTAGTTGAAGCCAAAAGGAAGCATGATAATAAGGAATATGAAAGGCTTGCCATATATAGGAGTATTCCCAATATGACCAAGGAATACTTAGACAGCTTAAAGGCTCCTTTTCCTAAGCCAGTTCCTATTCCTTGTGCCCCTTTTGGTTTAGCTGATTCACACCCAGGAAAACCCTCGAAAGGAGGTAACTTTTTCTTCTTGGACAGCGTGAGTGCTTACGTTGACCCTTTTGAAAAACCAAATCCAGTTACCTTCGCTCGTCGGTTTCTTCAATCTGATGACGACTTTGGATTCCATTCAAGAATTCTAAATTGTATTTCAGGTATTCATTTATCAAATAACTTATTTTGCTTTTCCTTTCGACTGACAATCAACTTATTTACGTCGTTATTGACAGTTATTCCTCTTGACAATGCTCTTCCTGGTAAATCTAAGTCTGATGTACTGTCGGGAGAAGCTCCTGAAGATGATGATGAAGATGAACCCGTAATCCCTTTGGTGGCAAAAACTGTTAAGAAGAGTTCACGGCCAGCCAAAGCTTCTGTTTCTGATCCTCAGTCAAAAGGATCCAGAAAAAGAAAAGAGAAAACGACTCCTTCTGACTCGCTCTTCAAGAAATCAAAATCTGTCAAGGGTCTTTCATCTGATGCCACCAAAGTCTCCACTAGCTCTAAAGTCCAGGATGTTATGACTAGTTCCTCCAACACTTCGCCCTCCAATCAATACAAAGTAACAGTCTAATCTAATCTGTCAAGTTACATCCTTTTGCTCATATACCTTCTATTTCCTTCAGAAAAACAAACCTGTTGAGACTATTCTGGTTACCAAGGAGGCAAGTGTTGAGGTCGACTTGATGTCTTCAGATTCTAATCTGGTACTTTCACTGACCTTGTCATTTCCTTCTATACACTTGCATCTTATTTATTTATTTATTTATCAGGAAAAATCTCCTCAATTTGATGATTCGATGACTATCCAGGAGATTCTCATAACTGTTGATCTAGTGAATGTATCTGATTCGGAGTTGCATGTTGACAGAAATTCAGGAGGTATTCTTGTCGGTACTAGGAGTTTGACAGGTGATCTCCAGGTTCTCGAATCTCATCCGGAAATGCATCCTAGCACTCATCTAACTTCAATCACTCCAATTCCAATAGCTGATAAGCCAGTAGGAACTGCTGTCATGATTGAAATTCCGGATGAAGATATTGACATGGAGGCCCTACTGGCTGAAACAACTCCTGTTATTCCTTCTCCACCTGCTATCAGACCTCCTACTATGAAGTCTCCTGACCCCAAACCGGCCCTACACTTTAACACGTGGATTAATATGCTGTCAGAAGTAAGCCGGAAAGAGTCATCCTTTTCTGCCACCTCTTCATCGACTCAACATGACTCCAGTGATTCTCAAGTCATCACCCTTATGCATGATCTTCAAGCTCTTCTGGCCAAATCTTTTGATGAACTCTTGTCTGATGCTGGGGTTCAAAAAGAACTGTCTCGACTTATCAAGGAAATTACTCCTCTTCATTCTAATCTTCCTTTATCGAGCCGTACGCTTTTTATCTCTATTCAGACATTTTGGGAACGGCTCTCCAGTAAATTAGAAAGGATAACTTCTGTCATTCCTTCTTACGAAGAGGAAGAAAAAACCAAGGATGATCATTTAGTTCGATTTCAAGATCTTGAATCCTCTAAACAAAAGGAACTTGATCTTATCTTCATCAGGACTCGAACTAAAGAGAACTTATTGGAGTATCGGAAGAAACTATTGGTCGAGGTTGAATTGACGGATCAAAAATGTGCCAAGTTTGACAAAGCGTTGGAAAAGAGCAAGGATAAAGTCAAAGCTATTGACAATGAATCTGTCCGACTTGGTCAGAAAGCTGAAAGTGTAGTCAGCAAACTCCGTGCATTGCAGCCTGATTATGAAGCTGCTACTGCCGACAAAACTAATCTTTCCCTTGCATGGGATCAATTATCTTCTATTTAAGCCAAGACTGAATTGTAACTCTTGCCCTTGCCAACTTTTAACCTGGTCATTGACAGTCACTGATTAAAAATAAATGTTTCTTTTCTTGCGCGTTTATTTATTATTTGATTTGACTGCATGTTTCCAACCAACTTCATAAATTCATGCTTTATCAAATCATCATAAATGTCTTGATAAGTTTCAAGACTTTGGTAAACCAAACCACAATAAATGTCTTTTTGAAATCAGCTAAATAATGAGATCTATAAATCCCCGATTTTATAGTTGAACCTTTTGATATAACATGCTTTCCTTTACAAAAGGCCTCCGCCTATTCTTCTTTCTTCCTTCACGGGAATCTGACCTTCTTCATCTTAAAGTTTCACACCAAGGTTTTTGTCTTAATGGTCATATCTTCCGTGAAAGTCAGTAACCAATGTAAAACATGTAGTGAAGGTCAGTAACCAATGTAACATCCATAGCTGACCTTACTGCACATCTGGGGAAAAGCTGATCTTGACACAGAACGAGTGCATCTCTTTCTAGTTCCATCATCTTCATCCTGGAAGGTAGTGATTTTTTTCTTTGGTGTTATCTTCACCATGCTATAGCAACAACCACCTTCTAAGGGAAATGATGGTGAGATCTGCTCGTGCTCATCCCATTCTTGATACATCCTCAAAAAAAAATGAGGCAACTGAAATCTCATCACATGGGGAATGAAGTCTCAACAAATAGAGTTATCCTTCCGCATTGTTGAAGGAAAATAAAGTGTTATTGACAACTGCCTTGTATTCTAAGATTAGATTATCTTTAATTGACGACTTGATTTCTACTATCAAATGACAATATTTCATTGTATCGTCAATTTAGTGAACATACTTCTTTCCTTCACTCGTCAATTCTTACTTCCAACATTGTCGGTTTATATTCTTTCAAGTACTTGCCATTAATTGACTTGATTACCGAGCCAGTATTAATATTGACAAGCGCATAGGCATTTCCAGAAAATATTTTATCAATTCTAAATGGCCCTTCCCATTTAGGTGACCATTTTCCATATTCTCGACAACTCTTATCCATGGGCAATATGACTTTCCACACTAGATCGCCTACTTTAAACGCTTTGAATTTTACTCGGCTATTATAAAATTTTGCAATTCTTTCTTTTTGCCGAGTCAAATTTTCCAATGCAATCAATCTTTCATCACTTAACTCGTCCAATTCGTCGAACATTGCATTCCAATATTGGTCAGTAGGCAGGTCATTTTGACTTTGAATGCGAGTGGATTGGAGATTGATTTCGACAGGTAGTACAGGATCATGTCCATAAGTCAGACGATATGGCGAAGTTCCTGTCGACTGTCTGGGTGAATTTCTATATGCCCATAATATTTGATCAAGGGTATTATGCCAACTCTTAGGTTGTCGGCCCACATGCTTTTTAATAAGATTAATAATGATCTTATTTATGGCCTCAACTTGGCCATTTGCTTGTGCATAATATGGTGTGGATGTAAGCATTTTTATATGCCTAGAACTAGCATATTCCACAACTTTCTTTCCGACAAATACCGACCCTTGATCTGTTGTCAGAGACTGGGGTATGCCAAACCGACAGATGATGTGATTTTCAATGAAGTCAATTACGTCTTGTTGGGTGACTGTTTTCAGGCAAATTGCCTCTACCCATTTGGTAAAATAATCAACTCCAACTAAAATAAATTGATGCCCTTTTGTGAAGCGGGGATGTATCTGGCCAATTAAATCTAGAGCCCATCCTCTAAATGGCCAAGGCTTGACAATAGAATATAACTCGCCAGCCGGCACGTTTTGTATATGGCCATGTTTCTGGCATTGTTCGCAAGACTTGGCAAATAAAATACAATCTTTAACCATAGTTGGCCAATAATACAAACTTCTTCGTAGAACCCACTTCATTTTATTACCTGCCTGATGGGCTCCACATATACCCTCATGGACTTCTGATAGAGCCAAATAAGCATCTTGCTCACTCAGGCATTTGTGTAGAGTACCGTCAACAGATTTTCTGTATAACAGTCATCCTTGCATCGTATAATTCAATGCTTTAAACTTTGTTTTTCTATCTACATCCGGACTTGGATTCTCCAAATATTCAATTATTGGCAACCTCCAGTCATTAGATAGAATTACATCGTTAACTAAAATATCTCTTTTTTCTAATGGATACAACAGTTCCCTAATTTCCATTAGTGTTGAAAAAGTCTTTTGAGATATTTTATATCCGGAGGCTATCTGAGCCAACTCATTAGCCTCTTGATTTAAATTTCTGGGGATATATTCAACAATTACATCGTCAAATTTTTTCATCAACTTACTAGCTATGATACAGTATTTTGTCAATTTGTAACTGACACACTTGTATTCTTGAGTAAGTTGTTTGATGACTAATTAAGAATCCCCAAAAATATGCACATTTCGTGCTTTTATTTCTGTCAAAATTTCCAATCTGACAATCAAAGCTTCGTATTCAGCTTCATTGTTGGAACATGGATACTTAAGTTCGAACATGAACTTAGTAGGAGTTCCTTGTGGAGTTATGATTAAAATCCCTACTCCACTACCTCCTTGATGCCTTGATCCGTCAAAATAGAGTTTCCAGGGTTGTAAACTGACAACGTTTATTTCCGGTACATCCAATCCTGGATGTTCTACCAAAAAGTCAACCACTGCCTGTCCTTTAACAGATTTAGCTGGCATGTATTGTAAAGAATATTCTGATAAAGCAATGGTCCATTTACCAATACGTCCATTGAGGATTGGTTTGGACAACATATATTTTATCACATCAGTTTTGGAAACAACTAATACATGACATGGCATCATGTAATATTTAAGTTTCGTACAAGAGAAATATAATGCTAAACATAACTTTTCTATTGCACTATATCTCTTTTCAGCATCATTTAGAACTCTACTTAGATAATACACAGCCCTTTCAACATTGTCATCATCATCCTGGGCTAATAAACATCCTATAGTGTCCTCAGATGCCGATATGTACAACTTCAACGGTCGACGAGGTACTGCAGGCATCATGACCGGTGGATTGACTAGATATTGCTTGATCTGGTCGAAAGCCTCTTGGTGACAAGGTTCCCAAACAAAGCTTTGCTCTGATTTCAACTTGACTAATGGTGAGAATACTCTTGTCCTCCCTGACAGATTTGATATGAATCTTCTTAGAAAGTTAACCTTCCCTAAGAAGGATTGTAGTTCCTTCTTATTTGTCGGCGCCGAGGCTTCCATGACTGCTTTGGCTTTATTCCTGTCTACCTCAATTCCTTTTTTGTGGACCAGGAATCCTAGGAATTTGGCAGCCGACACTCCGAAACTACACTTCTCTGGGTTCATCTTGAGATTATGCTTTCTCATTCTCTCAAATCCTTGCTTCAGATGCTCCAAATGGTCATCTTTGGTTTTGGACTTAACGACCACATCATCAATATATACTTCTACGAATTTTCCAATAACATCATGGAAAATTGTATTCATTGCTCGTTGATAGGTGGCCCCTGCATTCTTTAAACCGAAAGGCATGACAATCCATTCATATGTCCCAATTGCTCCTGGACATTTGAAGGCAGTCTTTGATACATCTTATTCGGCTATAAAGATCTGATTATACCCTGCATGGCCATCCATACAACTTAAAATTTCATTTCCCGATGCTCAGTCAACAAGCATATCGGCTATAGGCATCGGATATTCATCATTGGGGGTAGCCATATTTAAATTCCTGAAATCTATGCATACCCTCATTTTGCCATTCTTTTTAATGACAGGGACTACGTTAGAAAGCCAATCGACATACCTGGTTGTTCGAATGAAATTTTCTTTGAGCAGTCTTTGTACTTCCTCCTTGATTTTATGTACCACTTCTGGAGCAAACCGTCTACTTGCTTGTTTAACGGGCTTGCAATCCTCCCTTAGTGGTAGGCGATGTTCAACAAGATCCCTGCTTAAACCAGGCATTTCATCGTAATCCCATGCAAAGCAATCTTTGTACTCTGCTATTAATCCGACGAGTTTTTGTTTGTAATCCTCTGGCAGAAAAGCACTGATGAAAATGGGCCTTTTATTTTCTTCCGTCCCCAAATTTATTTCTTCCAGAGGATTGATAAGCCTCTGGCTTATCTAGTTTTATAACTAGTAAGACGGTGATTTACGTGCTAATTAGTCGAGTTCAATCTCGTTTTCGCCCAAATTTGCCTTGTTTTGTTCCTAAGTTGGACTTTGACTCGTTTTGCGTCTTTTGTGTAGTTTTTAGCTTCTTTTGGATAGAATTACGCTTGTGGTTGCTTGTGTTGTTTTCAGGTCAATAAGTGAAGCTCTGAGAATTAAGGAAAGTCAAGAAATAGTGGAGATTGCCATTCTGGAGATTCTCGCCCCGCGAGAGGAAGCTCGCCCCGCGAGAGTTTGAAGACCCGGGAAGACAGAGACCATCACGGCCTAGCCGTGATGTATATCACGGCCATGACCTAAAATCCACACAAGTCAGAGACCATCACGGGCCGTGAAAAGAAGGTTCGCGTCGCGAGACATCCTTCGCGTCGCGAGTGTTTGAACTCCAGAAAAGCGCCAGAAACAGAAGCCGTCACGGCCTGGCCGTGATGACCATCACGGCCGTGACGCGTGGCCTCCCTATAAATAAGGCACTGCAGAACAGAATTAGGGGACTTTTGGCATCAGAATTTTGAGAGATCTTTGTAATCCTTATTCTGGGGCTGCGTCTCCCTCTTCTCTTTTCTTATTCTTAGGTTTAGGATGAATTCCGATTGTACGTGCGTTGTTGTTACGGACATGAGGAACTAATCCCCTTGTCTAAGGGATCGATGAAGCCACCCATGGCGGCTTAGTGCTCATGTGATTGTATATCTCCTTCTCCTTTAATTCAATTATTGTTTTCCAATTCTGCTTTCATTGTGTTGATCATATGTTTTGCGTGATTCACTAGTTAAACGTGTTTGAGGCCGAGAGGCGATTCGCGTTTTAGAACTTGAATTGGGATCATCGGTCGAGTATTGCACGAGAGTGAATAGGAGATCGATGCAACTCTTAGGGAACAAGAATTAATAGAATTCGATATAAGGGTTAAGAGACCTAGTAAGTAATTAACTCAAATCATCGAATATGTCCTATTGAGCACGACAGTGAATATAGGAGAATTTAGGGGTCCCGTTGACATTAAAATTGAACCTAGGGAGGAGATCATTATCACTTGGGTACTTTGCATGATTGGGTAGGTGGATTCGAAACCTTAGATGCTTTTAATTCCAGATTTCATCACCATATCTTAATTGATTTGATTTGATTTGTTAATTTGAATTGTGATCCTAGTTTCTCTCCAACCACTTTCTCTACTTAACCAACTTATCGAATTTCTCGCGAAATTAGTCGAATTGGTAGCCCAATCCTTGTGTTCGACCTCGGTAGACTCTTACCGTGTTTTATTACTTGCGACGACCCGGTACACTTGCCGGCGTCCCAACAAGTTTTTGGCGCCGTTGCCGGGGATTGGCACGACCAATTTTCCTAATTTTTAGGAAATTTTGCTGTTTGGTTAAGCTGACTTTTAGTTTTATTTTATTTTATTTAATTGCTATTATTTTTCTCTGCTTCTTTGATTCCACTTGGTCTTTGCCTGTTTTTGTATGCGAGGTACCCTTCTACAAGAGGACTTGCTATTTGATTCCGAGATCACCAGGACCGAGCGACAATTAAGGAAAGAAGCCAGGGAACGGAAAAGAATTGAAGGAATTAAAATAGAGGGCATGGCTGAAGAAAATCCTCCTCCTCCTCCTCCTCGTTACAAGCCTCTCTTCGAGTACGATCTACCCAGCTTGGGTGATTGTGACTCTTCTATTGTGAGGGGCAACCTGAACACAGACTCCTTCAGAGTTGAAGCATGTGTCACATTCCAGATCCGGGAGAATCAGTTTGATGGGAGTGGCAAACAGGACCCTTATAGACACATCACTCGCTTCCTTGAAGCTTGTGACTTGCAGAAGACCAGGGGAGTCTCTCAGGATGAGTTTTGCTTGCGGCTTTTCCCTCTTTCTCTTAGGGATGTCGCTCGCGATTGGGTTGACATTTTGGATAGGAACAGCATCAGAACTTGGGAGCAGATGGCACAGAAGTTCCTAACCAAATATTTTCCTCCTCAGAAGGCGGCACAAGCAAGAATAGCCGTCACATCATTCAGGCAGACGGAGGATGAAACTTACAATGAAGCGTGGGAGAGGTACAATGGGTTATTGAGAAGATGTCCCTCAGCGTCCTTTGACCCGGTTTCCAAAGTTCAGCATTTCTTTAATGGGTTGAGGGGACGCTATCAGATGAACTGTGATGCCGCAGCTGGCGGTTCTTTCTCTTATTTATCAGCGGAGGATGGATGGACATTGTTTGAGAAGATGTCATATAATGATTACAACCGTGGTAGGGAGACCTCAAGTGGAATCAGTTCTGGGACAATGGAAGCCATTTTAGAGCAAAACAGACTTTTGAAGATGCAGAATGAGGCTTTGTCTGGGAACAAGAGGGTTAATGCGATACACGAGGGAATGCCTCCGGGTTGTGCAAATTGTAATGGAGATCATGACACTCAGATTTGCTCGCTAAATTTCTCTCAGGAACATGTGGACTCATGCCACAACTTCTATGACACTGTGCCCCAGAACAACTATCAGAGGAACAATCAGAATCAGAATAGGGGCTACATGAGAAGAGACCATCCGGGATTTGCTTGGAGTGAGGTTAATGGTGGTCTAGCCGGTCAACAACATCTTCAACAGAATTGGCAACAAACTCAGCAGGGTCTGAGACCGAACCTTGGAATTCAGCAGCACAATACTCAGCAGGCTCTTCCGGGGCCTAATCAGTTGCAAATATCAGATGGTGGAAGACAACCGTGGGAGCTGGTCTTTGAGAAGATGGTCGCGACAGTTGAGAAGTTGTCAACCTTTACAGGCACAGCTTTAGAGAAAGTGAATGCGTCAGTTGACAAGTTGGCAACTCATACAGGGTCGGCAATTCACAATCTAGAGACGCAGGTTGCTCAGCTCGCAAGGCAACTTAATGAGCGTCTCCCAGGCACTCTCCCAGGAGACACCGAGAACAACCCGAAGAACCAATGCAATGCCATCACAACTAGAAGCGGAAGGGTGTTGGAACCTAGCAGGGGTACCACTAGTTCTCAGGATGACAAGGGCCCGGAACAACTACCCGTTGAAGAAGAGCAACCAGAGAAAGAAGGGTTGGCAAGTGACAAGGCACCGGAGCAAGGGGGAAGGCTGAAACTTGTGGATGAAGAGTTCCGAAGGAAGAAGTGGGTTGAACCCCAAGACCTCCTGCCCTACATGAAGGTTCCGTATCCTGAAAGATTGAAGAAGCCTCAACAGGATAAGCAGTTCAACAGATTCCTTGATGTCTTCCGCAAGCTTCAGATTAACATTCCATTTGCGGAAGCCTTGGAACAGATGCCATCATATGCCCGGTTTATGAATGAGCTTCTCACCAAGAAGCGGAGGATAGTGGATGAGGAAACGGTTGCTTTGACCGAGGAGTGTAGTGCCATTCTTCAGAGAAAACTACCTCCAAAGTTTAAGGATCCCGGTTCTTTTTCGATACCATGCACCATTGGGGGAATGACTGTAGGGAAGGCATTGTGTGATCTAGGGTCAAGCATCAACTTGATGCCCCTCTCTATGATGAAGAGGTTGGGGATCAAAGAATTCAAGGATACACGGATGTCGCTCCAACTAGCCGATCGCTCTATAAAATATCCTTATGGGGTGGTCGAAGACTTGTTAGTAAAAGTGGACAAGCTCATATTTCCGGCGGACTTTGTAGTGCTTGATATGGATGAAGACGCCGAGGTCCCTCTCATATTGGGTAGGCCCTTCTTGGCCACTGGGGGTGCCTTGATAGATGTGCGGCAAGGGAAACTCACTCTAAGGGTGCAAGATGATGAGGTAGTCTTCAATCTCTTTGAAGCAATGAAGCACCCTGCAGAGAGGTCAGAAGTGTATCGAGCGGATACAGTGGATCCAACTGTAAAGGCAACTAGAGAAGCCCATGGTTCTTCACGTGCAAAAGTGTCGGTAAAATCCCATGATGGGGACAGTGAGGAAAAAGGCCCTTTGGGGGATGAGGTCTATCTCGAGTGGTTGAAAGACATGGAAGCCTTACCGAGTCTCCCACGGGAAGAATGTGCAAAGAAGGAGCTCAGCAACAAAGGCAAGAAAAAGATTGGTAAAGCACCGAAGTTGAAAGGTGGCACGACCGTGGTGGTCAATAAAGACAACGAGTTGATCCCAAAAAGGACCATCAAGGAGTGGAGAGTTCGTGCTGATTATAGAAGGATACTGGACTTAAATGAGCTGTCCGGGAACAGCTTGCGAGCTTATGAAAGGGCAAGAGCCTACAGAATACGGACTGAGGCATGGAATGGCAAGAAAGATCTACGTCCGGATTAACCCTCTGGGGTGACTTGAGTCAGGCTCGGGACGTTAAACAAGCGCTACTTGGGAGGCAACCCAAGCTAGGTACCCTCTCCTTTCCTCACTCTTGTTTTTGTTTTTGTTTTTGTGTTTGTTTTGTTTTTGTTTGTCACTCTTGAATAATTTGAGAAGATCAAGAGTTTTTGTATGAAATGTCGTGTCGGCAAGCTTGTTGGATTTTAATTAAATTGAGCATGGATTGATTGCATAAATTATTTGACCATTGATGATTTCCCCTAGGTTCTAATAATAGAAAAGTTGATCCCCACTTAAAAATTGAAAATTGAACTTTGAGATTTATTATGATTGCTTGATTTATGATAAGTTTGGGGTGAGGGGGTGCACACACTAGGAATCGTATCTCGGTCAAACAGTTTGCAAAATGTCCAGGTGAGGATTTGAGCCTCCAACTCTGTTTTTGAATGTGTGAATCACTGTAAGTTGCACTTTCCCGAATTTGCTTGAATCTCTATATGGTTTGCATGTTTATATGTTGCATCAAATGATTTAGGCAATTTCTTTGAATTAACTACTTGGCCATAAATTGAACCAACCTTGATGAATGATCCCTAGTTAGCCACATTGAGCCTTGAAGCCTATTGTTTTTGATGACCTTACATTACAAGCCATTAACTCAGAAAAACCATGATTTTCCCCTATCCTAGGATTTAGGAGAGTATGGAATTTTAGCTTTGTGAGTGTTGTTGTGGAACTAAGTTTGGTGTGGCTACAAGTTCATGAATCATAGTTGAGAAAAAGAAAAACGGAAGTAAGGGTCGAAGGCTTGAAAAAAAAAAGGGTGATAAAAAGCATTGAATATGTGCCAAAAAGGGCAAAGAAAAATAAATATAAAAAGGAAGAGGTGTGTAGCCACCAACTGCAAGGAAGAGAATAATATGAGAGTGAATTCAATTGTTGTGATATTAGTTTCATGCTCTCATTGATCCTAGGGACTTAGTCTCTATCCTTTGATTATCCTACCCTTAACCAGGCCCCATTACAACCTTTGAAAGACCTATTGATGTTGCATGCATGTTTTCGTGGGAACTATGTTTGAGATGAAAATCAAATTCATGGGAAGTGCTCTTAGAATGTGAAAGTGAGTGAAAAGTTGATAGCCTAGACAAACTTGAGCGAATGAGTGAAATACTAAATGCCCTTGTGAGGAAGGCAATTGTTTGAAATAGGTGATCTTCCTTTGTGTGTATCTTTGAGCCTCAACTTAGAGTAAAGATGGCATGAATGATAAATTCTCAATTGTTTAAAGTAGATGAATGTGGGGATTACATTGATGAAAAAGGGGGGGAAATCAAAGAAGAAAAACTGTTTTGTAAAGTCGCATGAAATTTGTGCGAAATCGATTGAATTCCTTAAGCTTGCCAAGTCTTGAGTCGTTTTTGAGTTTTAGCTTGCTTGGGGACAAGCAAGGTTTAAGTTTGGGGTGTTTGATAAGCCTCTGGCTTATCTAGTTTTATAACTAGTAAGACGGTGATTTACGTGCTAATTAGTCGAGTTCAATCTCGTTTTCGCCCAAATTTGCCTTGTTTTTTCCTAAGTTGGACTTTGACTTGTTTTGCGTCTTTTGTGTAGTTTTTAGCTTCTTTTGGATAGAATTACGCTTGTGGTTGCTTGTGTTGTTTTCAGGTCAATAAGTGAAGCTCTGAGAATTAAGGAAAGTCAAGAAATAGTGGAGATTGCCATTCTGGAGATTCTCGCCCCGCGAGAGTTTGAAGACCCGGGAAGACAGAGACCATCACGGCCTAGCCGTGATGTATATCACGGCCGTGACCTAAAATCCACACAAGTCAGAGACCATCACGGCCTAGCCGTGATTCACATCACGGGCCGTGAAAAGAAGGTTCGCGTCGCGAGACATCCTTCGCGTCGCGAGTGTTTGAACTCCAGAAAAGCGCCAGAAACAGAAGCCGTCACGGCCTGGCCGTGATGACCATCGCGGCCGTGACGCGTGGCCTCCCTATAAATAAGGCACTGCAGAACAGAATTAGGGGACTTTTGGCATCAGAATTTTGAGAGATCTTTGTAATCCTTATTCTGGGGCTGCGTCTCCCTCTTCTCTTTTCTTATTCTTAGGTTTAGGATGAATTCCGATTGTACGTGCGTTGTTGTTACGGACATGAGGAACTAATCCCCTTGTCTAAGGGATCGATGAAGCCACCCATGGCGGCATAGTGCTCATGTGATTGTATATCTCCTTCTCCTTTAATTCAATTATTGTTTTCCAATTCTGCTTTCATTGTGTTGATCATATGTTTTGCGTGATTCACTAGTTAAACGTGTTTGAGGCCGAGAGGCGATTCGCGTTTTAGAACTTGAATTGGGATCATCGGTCGAGTATTGCACGAGAGTGAATAGGAGATCGATGCAACTCTTAGGGAACAAGAATTAATAGAATTCGATATAAGGGTTAAGAGACCTAGTAAGTAATTAACTCAAATCATCGAATATGTCCTATTGAGCACGACAGTGAATATAGGAGAATTTAGGGGTCCCGTTGACATTAAAATTGAACCTAGGGAGGAGATCATTATCACTTGGGTACTTTGCATGATTGGGTAGGTGGATTCGAAACCTTAGATGCTTTTAATTCCAGATTTCATCACCATATCTTAATTGATTTGATTTGATTTGTTAATTTGAATTGTGATCCTAGTTTCTCTCCAACCACTTTCTCTACTTAACCAACTTATCGAATTTCTCGCGAAATTAGTCGAATTGGTAGCCCAATCCTTGTGTTCGACCTCGGTAGACTCTTACCGTGTTTTATTACTTGCGACGACCCGGTACACTTGCCGGCGTCCCAACAAGGATCCTCTACTTCCACCTTTTGATTGACTTCGGCTCCTTTTTCAAAACCCAAAGGGCCGCCGTCAATTATACAATCTGTCAACACACCCTGTACAGTGTGTACTTCTCTGTCGGCCAGATAGGCCGACAATCTTCTCAAGTGGGTTTCAAGGCTCATTGTCGGATTCTGGCCGAGTCTTGTCGGCCTTGTCCTGTATTGTAACTCCAAACTGGCTAAGAAGGCTTGCTTCCAACATATCCTTGTTGATAACCCCTTCAGTAGCAGTTATAGGCTTCACATTTGGAGAATACACCCGGAAGTCAATATGTGATTGCTGAGCATAGCAAGCACTTTCGACAGTGCCAATTTGTATGTTTAATAAAGTGACACTATCCGACGGAGATGTTTTGCCACTGAAGTCAGTGACAACCATATCATTTAGGATTAGATCTGACTGATCCTTTCCTAATTTTTTAAACATCGCTCTAGGCATCAAGTTTACAGCAGCGCCTCCGTCAATTAAGACTCTATTGGTAGGTCTTCCATCGATTATGGCCTTCACATGTAAAGGTCTTAAATGATTTTTCTGTTCGTCGGTAGGTTTCTCCAACTGAGCCACGTTGTCGAATACAGTAACTAAATTTTCTTGAACACACATCCAGTGGTCACTTGGGTCTCCTGCATTGTTGATGACATCACTGTCGTCATCAGAGAGATCAAACTCAAAATATCCCTCGTATTCTTCTGGGATGAAAGAAATCAAACCTATCTTCATTCTCATTCCAGGCTCCAATATAACCTCATTATCTGGGTCCTCATCTAAGAATGCGCCTCCAACTGTTCTGCCGTGATTTCTTTTTAAATCACTCTCATCATCTGACCCTGACCTATCCGTCAAAGGTCGAGCAATTCATGCGCCACAATTGTCTAGTGCTTCTATGATGTCGGCCCAATCCTCATTTTGGCAGTCCGTGTCCATGGCTCCACTTACGTTCATGTCATCATTCGGATCATTCAATGCTTCAATGACAGCATCGAATGATAATTCCTCTTTGGTTAAATCGCATTCAGGCTTGAACGTAGTCAATTGTTGTTCTTCTATTCTGGCCTCAACCTTCTTCTCAAGCCCTGCAACTTTCTCCACTTCTGTCAATCTGACAGGCCATTTGCCTCTGGGTTTCACTGGTGAAGATGTTTGGCCTGAAGTCTTCTTTTCCATGAAAACCTGGGATGCATGTTTACTTTGCTTGGTTTGATTACTGGGTCTCTTCACATCAGCTTCCATGGGATGATTCACTATTACGCTCTTCATCTTGGTATCTCCTCTCTTATCAACTTTGTTGTCAGTTGTAGCAACCAAGCAACCAGCATCATGGGAAGGCATCTCTTTTATAATGACGCCTCCCTGTCTGGAAAGCTTCTTTTTCTAAGCCTGTCGGAGTCTCTGCAGCCTCCTCTTTTGGCTCTTGGAGATAGCCAATTGAGTCGAGGGCCCTGAAAGACCAGGCCCTGTCATCTGAGCATTTTGAGCCAATTGGCCCTTTCGGTAATTTTCATTCCAAAAAGGTGGTCCACGATCATTGAACTTGCTTCTCCTAGTCCATGTTTGTTTTTGCAATTCTGGGTATTGTGCCATGGTCGAATTCCTCACCCATTGATCCACCATTACGTTGGACGGGGGTATCCTGGTCTTGACAGGATTCAATTTGCCACTGACAGAGTTACCTATTGCTGATCCTCTAACTGGTTCTTCTAACCAACCCCGATCTTTGTCTTTGTCCAGATCTTGACCGGTGCATGTGTTGCTGACGTCTATTTGCCTGTCTTACTGCTGATCCTCTGATTGGCTCTTCAAGCCAACCTCCAGTGCTGTGCTGTCTGGATCTTGACTGGTGCATGTGTTGCTGACGGCTATTTGCCTGTCTATTTACAAATGATGCAAAGACTCCTCTATTACATCGTTGGACCCAGCATGGCTATTTGAGTGCGAAAACCCACCCCGGTTACCACCATCACTAGGCTCAATTCTGTCTTGTGGACGATGCGATGGTGGTTTTTGCCCTCTGGCTTTATTGGCGGCTACTTCATTGTAAAACGCTTCACATCTTGGGCAAACTTTAATTATGCCCTCAGATTTTTTGCGTGTCATGTAGTCAACTAATGGTTCTCCTGGCTTCGGATACACATCAAATGGATCTGAAAATTCCATTTGGATATTCTGTCCGGCCGTGATGTTGACCATGCCTACTCCCATAATGACCTGGTGATCTGCCTTGTTTGCTTCAGGACCAAAGGGTTCTGTATCAATCTTCATTTCCGGTCTCTTGTCTGAAAACTTCAACCTTCCGTCTGTCAAACCTTTTTGAATGATATCCCTGAAATGCATAGTCATTTGTCACATGACCAAAGGTATTATGATATTTACAATATTTCCGATCTTTAATTTCATGGGCTTTCAAGAGCCTATGATCATCTGACAATTTTAATTGCTTATCTTTAAGTAATATGTCAAATATTTGATCGGCCTTGGTCACGTCAAATGTGTATACTTTCTTATTAATGAAAGGGATTCTTTCTTTGGCCCTTGCGGGCTTCAAAGCTTGACATATATAAGATGGACCATTTTTTAGTTCGACATAATCTACCTCATACTCTTCAGAGTCATTACTCTCTTCGTCGGATTCATTGCATCCGACAAAATTAACCCTTTCCCTCTTAAGGAATCTCTTTTGCTTAAGAATCTTTTCAGCTCTTAATTGTTCAATCTGTCGAACCTTGTCCCCTAACTGGGCAAGATCTATCAAATGTTGGTTGACCAGTTTCTTTCTGATATGGTAATCTAGACCTCCGGCAGCAATTTTTACTATTTCTGCCTCTGGAATACGGGTGAAACACCGACTCCTCATTTGACGGAATCGAGCCAGGTAGTCATCAACAGATTCGTTAGTTATTCTTTTAATTCCAAATAAATCTGTCAACCCTATTTTCAAGTCGCCCCTAAAGAATTGGTCATGAAAACTTCTTTCCAACTGATTCCAGGAGTGGATAGAATTAGGCCTTAATGTTGAAAACCAATAAAAAGCATTCTTAGTTAACGAGCTAGGGAAGAACTTCATTTTTAATTCCTCCTCTAAAGCCAAATCTCCTAACTCGATGGTATATCGGGCAATATGCTCGACTGTCGACTCTCCACTTTCTCCTGAGAATTTTGACAACTTGGGTATTTTATATCCTCGAGGCATTTCTGCCTGTTGGACCCAATCAGGAAATGCTGATGCAAAAAATGGTTGGTTGGCATATCCTATGTTAAAACCAAACCTATTTAATGTTTGCTCGACAACTTGGTTGACGTTTTGATTTAGAACATTCTGACAGAATGCCCCAACAGCACCCTGGTTTATGATCAAATCCTCGTCTTCCTCAGGTCGTAGAATATGTACATTTCCACGTCTCAAAGGAATCCGACGATGGGGCTGTTTCCGCTCGTCATCTTGTTCAAATCCGTCAAGTTGTGGTTGTTCAACTTGTGGTTGATTAATCCTGTTGACATTCACATTGAGATTTCTACCAGTATTTTGGTTTTCGCCTGGGGTTACAACACCCAAGGCTCTATTTAACCGACGTATCTCATTTGCCAATGCCAAACATGCATTATTTGTGCTTTCCATTAATGGCGTAATTACCGTACTCATTTGTTGAGTAAATGTATTTACCATGTCATGGTTACTAGAATCAATCTGTTGTCGGACATTGGCTAAGGTAGCCTCCGACAAACCAACAATATTTTGTGGGAGTTGTCTCAACGGGGATATATATGGCCTTTCTACCGGTTGTTCTTGTCGAGAATGGGTAATTATCATTGACCCCATTATCCCATTCGCATGACTGGGAATTTGCCCCCCAGTCGATGGCCCTGCCTTTCCAAATGTATGGGCAGCCATCGTCATTCCATTTGGATATGGTATGTATGCAAATGGGGTATTTGGATTGACAGTTGTAGAACCATAAGGCATTCCATACAAAGGTTGTGAGAGAGGCTGTGTAGTCCCTCTTGGGTTTGAATTCACAACACTTCGTGACGACAATCCAGTAGTTAATGCATTTACTTGTTGTAATACTGGGGAAGTTGGTGACGGGAGTGTTCCTTGACCAACTTCGTCAAATCTATTGACTACTTGGGCGTAAGAAACGCCTCTTCTTGCACCTAGACCATTAGTGCCATTTACCTCTGCCTTAGTAGCATTAGCCCCGTTTGCAGGAATATTGTCAACTGATGCAATAGCATCCTCTGTTGACACAGCGGCGTTAGTGTCTACTACGCCTGCATCACTTGCACTGCTCATATTTACAGAGTTCTGGGAAATAAACGATGTTTGAACCACCTTTCCGCTCCGTAAACGCATACAAATAAATTTGTATGGCAAATTCCTGACACTATACGAGTTACTCTAAACTCGTCCCACCGGGCGTGCCAATTTGTTGACGCTAGTTTTTGGTAGGTGTCCAAAATCCTTGTCACAAATAATTTAAGATCAGACGAGTGTAGGGACGGACGAGTTATGCGATAATCTCGCAAAGGATGTGTATGCGTGTCTGCCAAGTACGAATTTGACAAATCAGTCAAATCTGGTGAATACTGACAAGGACTTGAAGGAATATTTATATGATGTTTTAATTTTAACAGGAAAAGTTGCTTCCTTAAATAAGAGCGACTTCCTACTTGAATTTGTAAAAATTCATGGATTTGAAGGAAAACATGTAAGTTGCAGGAAAATTAGAAGAAAGTAAATAAAGAACATGAAATTAAAGGAAAGCAATAAACAACAAGAAATTTAAAGGAAAGTAATGAATTTTAGGAATTGAAATGGTTGATAAGTAAAAGAAAGCATTTAAAGTGCAGAAAGCTAAAAGAAAGCAAGTGAAAGACATGAAAGATAAATTGCAAGAGATGTAAAGTGCAGAAAAGTAAATTGCAGAAAAGTAAATGCATGAAATGAACCAATATTGAATTGAAATTGAACGTTGCATTAATGATAAAAGGGTGGAGGGAATACTTGAGTATAATCCTTTTATCTGCTGTGTGATCGAGATATGTAGGATATTGCATCAAGTGACCTCCTCCATTACATCGGGATTAACAGTATTTATAAACATATAAAATAACTGCCTAAAGAAAACTTCCTATCTTTAAAATTGCCACCTGTATGCCAGTTTTGCTATGTTCAGATTCAAACTATTTGACAAGCAAACTTCTCTAACTGCTCATTCCTCTGAATTGCTTTATGCCAATATTGCTTGTTGCCCACGGTTTGGTTGTTTGACGGCTTATCTTCAGCGATCTTTGTCAGCCTTGAAGACTTAGCCATTTCTACACTTTGTTCGTTTGACAATTCTTATTACCAACTTTGTCAAAAGCTGGGTTTTACCTTTCTGTCACTATTTCGACTTCTCCGTCAGTCAGCTAAATGTATTCGTCGGGAATTTTACTCTTGACGAATGTATATGATTTTTCTTTCTTGACGGCTTTATCTATCTGACATACCAACTCTTGTTAATTTTCTAATCTGTCAACTCTGCTGAATTTGACTCTTCATAATGGTTATCTGACAATTCTTCCTTCAATTCTTCTGTCATCCTGTCGGAACCATTTCTGTCAAGAATTTAAAATTCTTCTATTAACACAATGTCATCTTTTTCTTCGGGTGGTGGTGGAGGAATCCGACTCCAATATACCAACGTCAGATGGCATCTGTGGTTAACTTACTAAGTGGAGCTTAACGGGAGCTTAGGACTTAAATAGTATGTTATGTAATTGTTTGTTTTGTCTTTGCCGCCATCCATACCATTTTGTGTATAATCCACTGCAACTTGTTATATAATGTTTTTTTCTTCCATCCACTCTGTATAATTCAAGTAAACACTAGCTAACCATTCATGGCAGATTCGCAGTTCTCATACTAATTACAACAACAATCGTGTTACTGCGATTGCAGCGAACAGATCTGACTCTTCAATTGTCTCCATCCCTAAATTAACAACAACTATACATGTTCTCACCAAACACATTCCGTGGGTCTTTGTATGTAAAAAATCCATGTAAGGGGAGTCCATACACACTGCTGGCATCATCCTAACGAAAATACAAACAAACAATATATATTTGAAATTTGTTTAATTGATTTGAAAATCAAAAATATTTGAAATTTAACAACCCATACTTACGGTCAACAAACGAAGCAACGACGAAGGGTTCGGATGGTGGTAAATTGATGTTCTACTGAAACAGAAGGCGACCACGGGAAACCCGCAACTTGAACACAAGGGGCACCGTCGTACACACAGCTGGCATCATTCGCATCGACGAATCTGCCGCTACCGGTGACGACGGATCTGCAAAGAAGAGAGAAATGGGAGATGGGGGAGCGGTCTTGTGAGAAGCCACCGACAAGCCTGCAATATACAGGGGACCGAATTGCAATTTCGGAAATAAACTTCCTCTGCCATTATCCGGTTGCCTTTATTTGTTTTAACAGCCAAATCTGGAGCCTACATTAAAATAATAATAAATCCAATGATTGCCATTAATTGCAACTTTTTAAAACTTTGTCTACAATCCATAAAAGAATAACTCTAGAAGTCACCTTAATTAACCTCCCTCCACCCATGCTACATGTGTGCCCCTCTACCACCTATTTCTCATAAACAAATATGGGCAGGCATTTTGTGATTGGTCATTAATTACACTTATCTAAATGACAACCCCTAAAGTATTGTTGTTTAATTTTTGGTTTGTTAAGACATCAACACTTTGTAAAAAAAAAAAAAGGACATCTTTACACTGTTTGTGTGGGGGCCTTTATGGTACACCGGTGGTGCACTGAATTGTAGGGCATTGATTAGGTAGTAAGAAAAATCAAAGTGTGTTTGTTTGAAGTTATGAAAGTTGATTCCCCGAATAAAGAAGTGGGAATGATTTATTCATATGTTTGATATGAGTTGGAAAAAAAGATTCTTAAATATGAAATATTACCTGGTAAAAATAATTCTCATGTTTAAGTAGTTTTTTTATTCCCATCGAAGAGGATAAGAATATTTCATTCCCATAATAATATTGTTACAAAAATATCAAAATACTCCCTACCTCTCTCACTCCCCCACCCCCCTTTCCTATTCCCACGACAGTTTTTCTCAATCATTACTAAAACATGTTTTTTTTATTGTTTTATTTTACATTTTTTTGTTAAGTTTTATTTTACATTAAACATATATTTTTTAGATTTATTTTATTAAATTAAATTAATATTTGTAGTATACATAATATATGAAAGAAGAATATATTAATTTATATAAATAAATACTAAAAAATATTTATTAAACAATATAGATATAATAATCACATTGTATTTTATCAATTGCGTTATAGATGATGTAAAATAATAAAATAATATTTTATAAATTAGAAGCATTTTGCGAATTATGACAAAATTATGTATTTTATATTTTTATTTCATTTATATTAATTACATTAAAAATTGATATTTAATCATTTTATATAGTAGGGGCATTTTGAAAATTTTAATGTATATTCCCATGAATATACACTCCAAACCAAACAAACTTTCGAATTATTTCCGGGAATTTCAAGAAAGATTCTCAAGCACTTTAATTGCTAACCAAACACGTTCTATAAAATACTCGAGAATAACATTCCCGATAATAACATTCCCAGACATGTGATTGTTGGACGACTCTGGGCAAGTATACCCAGTCGTGCAAGTAATACGGTGGTAAGACCGGTTATCGTATCCACGGGGATTGGATGTCAAGTACCAATTCGCAAACTCGGCAACTATCTAGACTAAACAGAAAATCAAGAGAGAAAGTAAAACAACAAAAGAAAAGGGAAAAGTTCTTTGGGGACTTTTGACAAACACTTGGCGTGCAGAAAGGATATGTTGGGACTAGACTTCACCAAACCTCTAACTCATGCACTATCAGGACTAGATACCTCCCATTCATGCTTCAGATATTAAAATCAATCCACTAAATTACTCAAACCCCGATTCCTCGGATGGCAAGAGCCTAAATCCACTAATAGACCCTAATTCCTTAGGTGGCCTAGATTAACGAATTTGCATTAAGATTAGGGATCATGTGATTACTAATAAACCTAGTTCCATTCCTAGATACAAGGCTTACTAGGTGATTAAATTCAGTTCCGGTTATGATACGAACGTTCCCATTGCATACCAAAACACAAATCAAGTCATGGGGGTGCTAGCCACAACAAGCATTAAGCACAGAAAAATAACCACTAATATGAAGACATGAACATAGATTAATCAGTCAAGATAAATACATAAACATAAGTTTGATTACATCTAATCCCAACACAGGGATTTAACTACTCATAAAACAAAGAAAACCAAACCAGAGAAATAGGAAGGAAGAGGAGAGAAGAGGCTCCATGTGAGCTTTCCTTCTTCTTCAAAGCAACCCCTCTTGGCTCCCTTCTAGGGTTGAAACCCTAGCCCAGCTGCAGCCTCCAAATGCCTTCAAATGGACCCTCAAAAACTCCCTTCATCTGTCTGCTGCGTTCTTATTTATAGGTCTATTGTGCGTCACGACCGTGATGGCCATCACGGCCAGGCCGTGACGCGTTCTGGAGTGGGCGTATTCTCAAATTTTGAGCTCTCGCGAGGCGAGCTGGAGTTCGCGACGCGAACCTTTAATTTTTAGCCTATCACGGCCGTGATGTATATCACGGGCAGGCCGTGACAGTCTCTGACTTTTTCCTTCTGCTCTGCTTAATCACGGCCGTGATGGTCATCACGGCCAGGCCATGATGGGCTCTGTTTGGCTAATATTCTTCACTTTTCAAGCTCTACTTCATCCAAGCTCCACCATGGCTGTTTTTGATCATTTTTACATTGAATTCCTGCAAAACAACACCAAGAAACCGCTTCACCCGTTCCAAGGGAAAATCTAACTAAAATCAACTAAAGAATGCCTAATCTATATGAAAAATGCATGCAAATATGTACAGGAAACATCATGTAAAATCACACTATCAAATCACCCCAAGCTTATTCAATTGCTCGTCCTCAAGCAATCACTAAGGCCAGAAGAGATAAAACTGAACATTGATAGTGAACTAAGAACCCGAGTAAATGATCCAAGTAATAGGCAATTCAAACAATCCAGCAAGAGACAATCAATTCAAGTCCAATTAGAGGCTTAGGTTCCTTAGACTCATGTTCTCACTGATTTGGGCACTCTTTCTCACCTGAAGCTCACCCCAAGCTTGTTCTTTTGCTTGGCTCTCTTCCTCACCACTCAAGTGTTTAGGGGATAAAACATTTCACTCAATTTTCCTCAAGGAATGAATCCTACCATAGGCTTGACTATCAACCAAATCTCTACTTTATTAATGAAAACAATCAAGAATCAAGAGGTCTTTTATTTGGTTGTAACATGGCCATGGGATTAATCGTTAGGTGGGGATAACAAGAAAATGACATTTCAAAAGGCTACATAAACATCAAGCATTACAAAGCATGACCTTCTAAAATACCTTCTTGGGTTTTCGATTTATTTTTCCACCTTTCTTTTCTTTCTTTTTATTTTTATTTTTCATTTCTTTTTTTTTTTTCATCCCCTTCTCTATTTTTTTTTCTTTTATTTTTCTTTTATTTGGAGAAGGAGAGATTTTTCAACTCAAGAGAATTATTTTTTTCTGATTCTTTTCCCAAACTTTTTCAACTACCTTTTTTCCCTTTTGTAATACTTTAGAAGGTCCCTATCAAACATATTTATCAAAACATTTCAGGGTACCAAGAAAAGCATTTTATTCTTTTGTAGGCTCAAAATTGGGCAACTAAGGGGTAGCATTTCATCATTCAAAACTCAGAAGGTCAGAAAAAATACCTATTGCCTCAATCATTTTCAAAAATGGTTTCAAAAATTTTTTTAAGCTTCAAAATGGTTTCAAGTCAAGTTCTAGAGAATAACAAACCAAGAGGAATAACATTCTAACACAAAGAATGGGGTAAAATTTTGTGAGTACCCCTTTATGGCTCAAAATCTCACATTTTAGTTCAGAATCAATGAAAAAAAAAAAACACAAATCCTCAGAACCATATGCTAATTATCAACCATCCAAGATTATCTCAAGCATTTTTCATTTGCAGCCATATCACAAGAATGAAAAAAATTGGGTTCAACAATTCACTATCACACATTATTGGCACTTAGTTCTCACAATTGGGTACAAAATCTAAGCAGGGGCAATCTAATGTGTGATCATGCAAAGCTATCATGCAAAACTATATGAATGCAACATGCAAAATGCAAATGCAAAATACCCCTACCCCAAGCTTAAAAATTTACATTGTCCCCAATGTAAACAATCAAGATCGAAAGAGGAGAAGAAAAATAAAATAAAACAAAAAAACTGGAACGGCTTACCGAGGCGGTAGCAGGTGTTGACTTTCATTTCAGTCATAAAATGCTTGAAAGTTGGGTTGCTTTTTCTTGTCTTCTTGCTCTTCCCTCCTTCCTTCTTACCCTGGGATCACTTGGCAATTTTATTAGTAAAAGAAAACTCTTGATCTTCTCAAATTATTCAAGAGTTTAAAAATCAAAAATTAAATCTAACTAAACAAAAAGGAAAAAGGAAAAAGGAAAAGAAAAATTGGGTTGCCTCCCAATGAGCGCTTCTTTAATGTCACTAGCTTGACTTATTGAAAAGCATCACCTGGATCCTCCTCCCGGATCAAATGGAAATTGGGATGGTGATTGTAGCAGTAAAATAACTTTATTCTCAATTCCACCCATCCATTGGGTGAAATATCCATTGACCTTTGCAATTATAAATTCACTTCCTCTTGGGTCAAGTGGAATTTTCAAGAGGAAGTGTGACATACAAGTGGAAGGGGCTAACTTACCATTATCCACACATGCATGCAAGCCAACATATTTATTTAATGCAGTAAATTCAGCAAGCATGGTGGAGGGAGTGCTTTCCAAATGCACCGCCTTCTCACTTGTTTCTCTCCAAGGATGTGTGGAAGGTAATTCCTCTTCTTGTGGTTCATCTACCACCACCTCTTCATCTTCATTGTGATCCATTCCCACAACCAGATTTTTCTCAAATGCTGATTCTTGTGGCTCTATGGGAATCATACATGGTGGTGGAGGTGGCAAATAGGAGCAAAAGGTTTCCCAATCCTCCTCGGAGAAGTTGTATATTAACCTTCCCGTCATATAATCAACTTGTGCGGGAGTAACATGGTCCATCAAATCCATGACGTCTCCCAAACACCAGTTGTCTTCCAAAACGCGACTGGAGGCTTCCTCATCAGGTGGATAATAAAAATTTTCCATGAATTTTGTCCACCTGGCACTACCAAAGCTCAAAACAAAAAGATCAAATATATACAGAAAATAAAAGAAATAAAAATGTCTAAATTAGTTGCCTTCTTTGTTACTAATGATATTGGCAAAACCAATCCCCGGCAACGGCGCCAAAAACTTGTTGGACGAATCTGGGCAAGTATACCCAGTCGTGCAAGTAATACGGTGGTAAGACCGGTTATCGTATCCACGGGGATTGGATGTCAAGTACCAATTCGCAAACTCGGCAACTATCTAGACTAAACAGAAAATCAAGAGAGAAAGTAAAACAACAAAAGAAAAGGGAAAAGTTCTTTGGGGACTTTTGACAAACACTTGGCGTGCAGAAAGGATATGTTGGGACTAGACTTCACCAAATCTCTAACTCATGCACTATCAGGACTAGATACCTCCCATTCATGCTTCAGATATTAAAATCAATCCACTAAATTACTCAAACCCCGATTCCTCGGATGGCAAGAGCCTAAATCCACTAATAGACCCTAATTCCTTAGGTGGCCTAGATTAACGAATTTGCATTAAGATTAGGGATCATGTGATTACTAATAAACCTAGTTCCATTCCTAGATACAAGGCTTACTAGGTGATTAAATTCAGTTCCGGTTATGATACGAACGTTCCCATTGCATACCAAAACACAAATCAAGTCATGGGGGTGCTAGCCACAACAAGCATTAAGCACAGAAAAATAACCACTAATATGAAGACATGAACATAGATTAATCAGTCAAGATAAATACATAAACATAAGTTTGATTACATCTAATCCCAACACAGGGATTTAACTACTCATAAAACAAAGAAAACCAAACCAGAGAAATAGGAAGGAAGAGGAGAGAAGAGGCTCCATGTGAGCTTTCCTTCTTCTTCAAAGCAACCCCTCTTGGCTCCCTTCTAGGGTTGAAACCCTAGCCCAGCTGCAGCCTCCAAATGCCTTCAAATGGACCCTCAAAAACTCCCTTCATCTGTCTGCTGCGTTCTTATTTATAGGTCTGTTGTGCGTCACGGCCGTGATGGCCATCACGGCCAGGCCGTGACGCGTTCTGGAGTGGGCGTATTCTCAACTTTTGAGCTCTCGCGAGGCGAGCTGGAGTTCGCGACGCGAACCTTTAATTTTTAGCCTATCACGGACGTGATGTATATCACGGGCAGGCCGTGACAGTCTCTGACTTTTGCCTTCTGCTCTGCTTGATCACGGCCGTGATGGTCATCACGGCCAGGTCGTGATGGGCTCTGTTTGGCTAATATTCTTCACTTTTCAAGCTCTACTTCATCCAAGCTCCACCATGGCTGTTTTTGATCATTTTTACATTGAATTCCTGCAAAACAACACCAAGAAACCGCTTCACCCGTTCCAAGGGAAAATCTAACTAAAATCAACTAAAGAATGCCTAATCTATATGAAAAATGCATGCAAATATGTACAGGAAACATCATGTAAAATCACACTATCAGTGATTCCCGGGAATATAATTATAAACCTTGAAACAAACGCCCCCTAAAAGTAAAGTATGGAACTGGCTAACCAGTGTTGGTTAAAGATACCAATAAAAGTATACTTTCATTAAAAAACTATAGATATCACTTCTCAAAATTTTGAATATACCAATCTCAAATGAAATTATCTTTTTATTTCTTAATCAATGTCCTAATCAATGTTCTACGAGTACTGGTGTTAATAGGAATTTAAAATTCTTGACGGAAACAGATCCGACAGGATGACGGAAAAAATTGAAGAGTCGTCAGATAACCACCACAAGGAATCGAATTCAGCAAAATTGACAGGTTGAAAAGTTGACAGAAATTAGTATGTCAGACAGATAAAGCCGTCAAGAAAGGAAAATACGTCAAATTTCCGACGAATATATCCAGCTGACTGACGGAGGAATAGAAGTAACAACCCAACTTTCGACAAAGTTGGTAATAAGAATTGTCAGACAAACAAAGTATAGAAATGGCTAAGTTTCCAGGGTTGACAGCATCAGCAAGATAAGTTGTCAAATAACCAAACTGTGGACGACAAGTGGACATAAAACCACTCGAAGGACTGAGCAGTTAGAGAAGTTTACTTGTCAGATAGTTTGAAACATAGCAAAACTGCCATACAGGTGTCAAATTTTAAGATAGGAAGTTTCTTTAGGCAGTTATTTTGTATGCTTATAAATACTATCAATCCCGATGTAATCAAGGAGGTTGTACTTGAAGCGATATCCTGCATATCTCGATCACACAGCAGATTAAAGGATTGGACTCAAGTATTTCCTCCACCCCTTTTCATTTCCAGTTCAATTTATAATACAGCACCGCTCATTTAATTTTACATGTTCGTCTTTACCTTCAGCATTGCCTTTCATGTTCTTCATTTAAGTTTGTTATTCAGTCCTTTATTCCTCCCCAGTTATTTTTCAAGCCTTTTACTCGCTTTCGTTTAATTTCCTGCACTTTAAAAGCTTTCTTCTGCCCTTCACTCATTTAAATACTTTTCAATAACTTGCTTCTTTCCTTTAATTTACTGCCATTTACCTTTACTTGTCATTTACAAGCTTTCAATTAATTTCCTGCAACTTACATGCTTTCCTTTAATTTTCTCGTTGTTTACTGCTTTCCTTTAAATTTCACGTTCTTTACTTTCCTCTAATTTCGCTGCAAGTCACGTCAAATCCTCGTATTTCTGTAAAAGTAAGAAGCCATTCTTGTTTTGAGCAGACATGCAAAATACTCATCCTTACGAGATTACCGCATAACTCATCCGTCCCTACACTTGTCTGATCTTAAAATTATTTGTGACAAGAGGATTTTGGACACAAACCAAAAACCAGCTCCAACAAATTGGCACGCCCAGTGGGACAAGTTTAGAGTAACTCGTATAGTGTCAGAAATTTAACATATAACTTTATTTATATGCGTTTACGGAGCGGAAAGGTGGTTCAAACATCTATTTCCCAGAACTCTGTAAATATGATTAATACAAGTGATGCAGGCGTAGTAGACACTAATGCCGCTGTGTCAACAGTAGATGCTATCGCATTTGATTGACAATATTCCTGCAAGTGGAACTAATGCAGAGGTAAATAGTACTAATGGTCTAGGAATAAGAAGAGGCGTTTCTTACGCCCAAGTAGTTAATAGATTTGACGAAGTTGGTCAAGGAACACTTCCGTCACCAACTTCACCTGTCTTACAACAAATAAACACATCAACTCTTTGGATTGTCATCAAGAAGTGTTGTGAGTTCAAATCCAAGAGGGACTACACAACCTCTCTCACAACCTTTATATGGGATGCCTTATGGGTCAACAACCGTCAACCCAAATACTCCATTTGCTTACATACCATATCCGAATGGAATGACGATGGCTGCCCATACATCTGGACAGGCAGGGCCATCGACTGGGGGGCAAATTCCCAGTCACGCGAATGGAATAACGGGGTCCATGATAGTTACCCATTCTCGACAAGAACAACCGGTAGAAAGGCCATATATTTCTCCATTGAGGCAACTCCCACAAAGCATTGTTGGTCTGTCGGAGGCTACTTTAGCCAATGTCCGACAACAGATTGATTCTAGTAATTATGACATGGTGAATACATTTACTCAACAAATGAGTACAATAATTACGCCATTGATGGAAAACACAAACAATGCATGTTTAGCATTGACAAATGAAATACGTCGGCTAAACAGAGCCTTAGGTGTTGTAACCCCAGGCGAAAACCAAAATCTTTGGTAGAAATTTCAATGCAAATCTCAATAGGATTAATGCACCACAGCATGAACCACTGATTCAGTTATTTGAACAAGATGATGACCGACAACAGATTCATCGTCGGATACCTTTGAGACGTGGAAATGTACATATTCATGCGACCGGTGGAAGATGAGGATTTGATCCTAAACCAGGTCTTTGTTGGAGCGTTCCGTCAGAATGTTTTAAATCAAAATGTCAACCAAGTGGTCGAACAAGCATTAAATAGGTTTGGTTTTAACATTGGTTATGCTAACCAACCATTTTTTGCATCAGCATTTCCTGATTGGGTCCAACAGGCAGAAATGCCTCGAGGATATAAAATACCCAAGTTGTCGAAATTCTCAGGAGAAAGTGGAGAGTCGACAATCGAGCATATTGCTCGATATACCATCGAATTAGGAGACTTGGCCTTGGAGGAAGGATTAAAAATGAAGTTCTTCCCCAGCTCATTAACTAAGAATGCTTTTTCTTGGTTTTCAACCCTAAGGCCTAATTCAATCCATTCTTGGAATCAATTGGAAAGAGGTTTCCATGACCAATTCTTTAGAGGAGACTTGAAAATAGGATTGACAGATTTGTTTGGAATTAAAAGAATGAATAACGAATCTGTTGATGACTACCTAGCTCGATTCCGTCAGTTAAGGAGTCGGTGTTTCACCCCTATTCCAGAAACAGAAATAGTGAAAATTGCTGCGGGTGGTCTAGATTACTATATCAGGAAGAAACTGGTTAACCAACATTTGATAGATCTTGCCCAGTTAGGGGACAAGGTTCGACAGATTGAACAATTAAGAACTGAAAAGATTTTTAAGCAGAAGAGATTCCTTAAGAGGGAAAGGGTTAATTTTGTCGGATATAATGAATCCGACGAAGAGAGTAATGATTCTGAAGAGTGTGAGGTAGATTATGTCGAACTAAAGGATGATCCACCTTATATATGTCAAGCTTTGAAGCCCGCAAGGGCCAAAGAAAGAATCCCTTTCATTAATAAGAAAGTATACACATTTGACGTGACCAAGGCCGATAAAATATTTGACATATTACTTAAAGATAAGCAATTAAAATTGTCAGATGATCATAGGCTCTTGAAAGCCCATGAAATTAAAGATCGGAAATATTGTAAGTATCATAATACTTTTGGTCATGTGACGAATGACTGTATGCATTTCAGGATATCATTCGAAAGGTTTGTGAGACGGAAGGTTGAAGTTTTTGAGACAAGAGACCGGAAATGAAGATTGATCTGAGAACCCTTCGGTCCCTGAAGCTAACAAAGCGCACCGCCAAGTCCATATGGGAGTAGGCATGGTCAACATCACGGCCGGACAGAATATCCAAATGGATTTGACAGATCCATTTGATGTTTATCCGAAGCCAGGGGAACCACTTATTGAATATATGACACGAAAGAAAGATGAGGGCATAATTAAAGTTTGCCCTAGATGCGAAGCGTTTTATGATGAGGTAGCCGCCAGAAAAGCTAGGGGGCAGAAATTACCATCGCATCGTCCACAAGATGACCAGAGCAGGTTTTCACATTCAAATAGCCATGCCGGATCCAACAGTGTACAGAGGAGTGCTGCATCTGCTGTAAATAGACAGACAAACAGCCGTTAGCAACACATACACCAGTCAAAATCCGGACAGCACAATACCGGAGGCTGGCTTGATTCAACCAGAGGATCAGCAGTAAGGCAGACAGATAATTGTCGGTCACATATACACCAGTCAAAATCCGGACAGCACAATATCGGAGGCTGGCTTGATTCAATCAAAGGATCGACAGTAGGTAACTCTGTCAGTGGCAGATTTAATCCTGTTAAGACAAGGACACCCCCGTCCAACGTAATGGTGGATAAATGGGTAAGGAATTCAGCCATGACACAGTACCCAGAATTGCAAAAACAGACGTGGGCTCGGAGAAACAAGGGCAATGAACGAGGGCCACCCTTTTGGAATGAACATTACCGAAAAGGTCAACTGGCTAAAAATGCTCAGATGGAAGGGCCTGGTCTTTCAGGACCCTCAACTCAATTGGCCATTTCCAAGAGCCAAAAGAGGAGACTACAGAGACTCCGACAAGCCCAAAAAAAGAAACTTGCCAAACAAGGAGGCGTTATTATAAAAGAAATGCCTTCCCAAGATGCTGGTTGCTTGGTTGCTACAACTGACAACAAAGTTGATAAGATAGCAGATACCAAGATGAAGAGTGTAATAGTAAGTCACCCCACGGAAGCTAATGTGAAGAAACTCAGTAATCAGACCAAGCAAGGCGAACCTATATCTCAGGTTTTTATAGAGAAGAAGACTTCAGGACAAGCATCCTCACCAATAAAACCCAAAGGCAAGTGGCCAGTCGTACTTAAGGAATTAGAGAGAGTTGCAGGGCTCGAAAAGAAAGTTGAGGCTAGAATAGAATAGCAACAATCGACTACATTCAAGCCTCGAATGCGATTTAACAAAAGAAGAGTTGTCATTTGATCTTGTCATTGAAGCATTGAATGATCCGAATGATGACATAAACGTCGGTGGAGCCATGGACATGGACGGCGAGAATGAGGATTGGGCCGACATCATGGAAGCGTTAGATAAGCGTGGCGCTGGAATTGCCCGGCCTTTGTCGGATAGGTCGTGGTCGGATGACGAGAGTGACTTAAAGAGAAATCACGGCGGGACGATCGGAGGTGCTTTTCTAGATGAGGATCCGGACAATGAAGTCATCTTGGAGCCTGGAATGAGAATGAACATAGGTTTGATTTCTTTCATCCCACCAGAGTACGAGGGATATTTTGAGTTTGATCCTCCGATGACGGCAAGTGATGTCGTCAACAATGCGAGAGACCCAAGTGATCATTGGATGTTTGTACAAGAGAATTTAGTTCTTGTATTCGACAACGTGGCTCAATTGGAGAAACCTACCGACGAACAGAAAAATCATCTAAGACCTTTGCATGTAAAGGCCATCATCGATGGAAGACCCACCAATAGAGTCTTGATTGACGGGAGGCGGCTGTGTAAACTTGATGCCTAGGACGATGTTTAAAAAATTAGGAAAGGATCGGTCGGACCTAATCCCAACCGATATGGTTGTCACCGATTTGGTGGCAAAACATCTCCGTCGAGATGGTGTCACTTTATTAAACATACAAATTGGCACTTGTCGAAAGAATGACATTGTTCGTCATAATTCCAGCCAAGTCAAGCTACAACATTTTGCTTGGCGGGGATTGGATCCACTCTGTAGGGGCAGTTCCATCAACGGTACATCGAAGGTGATTTTGTGGAATGAACAGGATCAAGTGGAGATTGTGGAGGCGGACGATAGTGCTTGTTACGCTCAAGCAAGCACATATTGATTTCCGGTGTATTCTCCGAATGTGAAGCCAATAACTACCATTGAAGGGGTTATCAACAAGGATACGTTGGAAGCAAGCCTTTTTAGCCGATTTGGAGTTACAATACAAGACAAGGCCGACAAGACCCAGCCGTAATCGACAATGAGTATTGAGACCCACTTGAGAAGACTGTCGGCCTATCTGGCCGACAAAGAAATACACACTCAAGAGAGTGTATTGGCGGATTGTATAATTGACGACGGCCCTTTGGGTTTTGAAAGAGGAGCCGAAGTCAAACAAAATATGGAAGTAGAAGATCCTTTGGAAGAAATAAATTTGGGGTCAGAAGAAAAGAAAAGACCCATTTTTGTCAGTGCTTTTCTGCCAAAGGATTACAAACGAAAACTTGTTGGATTAATAGCAGAATACAAAGATTGCTTTGCATGGGACTATGACGAAATGCCTGGTTTAAGCAGGGATCTTGTTGAACATCGCCTACCACTAAGGGAGGATTGCAAGCCTGTTAAACAAGCAAGCAGATGGTTTGCTCCAGAAGTGGTACATAAAATTAAAGAGGAAGTACAAAGACTGCTTAAAGCCAAGTTCATACGAACAACCAGGTATGTCGAATGGCTCTCTAATGTAGTCCCTGTTATTAAAAAGAATGGAAAAATGAGGGTATGCATAGATTTCAGAAATTTGAATATGGCTACCCCTAAAGATGAATATCCGATGCCTATAGCCAACATGCTTGTCGACTCAGCATCAGGAAATGAGATTTTAAGTTGTATGGATGGCCATGCAGGATATAATCAAATCTTTATAGCCGAAGAAGATGTGTCAAAGACCGCCTTCAAATGTCCAGGAGCAATTGGGACATATGAATGGGTCGTCATGCCTTTCGGTTTAAAGAATGCAGGAGCCACCTATCAACGAGCAATGAATACAATTTTCCATGATGTTATTGGAAAATGCAGAGAAGTATATATTGATGATGTGGTCGTCAAGTCCAAGAGCAAAGATGACCATTTGGAGCATCCGAGGCAAGGATTTGACGGATGAGAAAACATAATCTAAAAATGAACCCAGAGAAGTGTAGTTTCTGAGTGTCGGCTGCAAAATTCTTAGGATTCCTGGTTCACAAAAAGGAATCGAAGTAGACAGAATAAAGCTAAAGCAATCATGGAGGCCTCGCGCCGACAAATAAGAAAGAGCTACATCCTTCTTAAGGAAGGTTAACTTTCTCGGAAGATTCATATCAAATCTGTCAGGAAGGACAAGAGTATTTGCACCACTGGTCAAGTTGAAATCAGAACAAAGCTTCATTTGGGAACCTTGTCACCAAGAGGCTTTTGACCAGATTAAGCAGTATCTAGTCAGTCCACTGGTCATGATGCCTGCAGTGCCCCGTTGACCGTTGAAGTTGTACATATCAGCATCAGAGGACACTATAGGATGTTTATTAGCCCAGGATGACGATGACAATGTTGAAAGGGCTATATATTATCTAAGTAGAGTCCTAAATGATCTTTCAAGGAAGATATAGTGCAATAGAGAAGTTATGTTTAGCATTATATTTTTCTTGTACAAAACTCAAATATTATATGATGCCATGTCATGTATTAGTTATTTCCAAGACTGATGTAATAAAGTATATGTTATCGAAACCAATCCTTAATGGACGAATTGGCAAATGGACCATTGCTTTATCAGAATATTCTTTACAATACGTGCCGACTAAAGTTGTCAAAGGACAGGCAATAGCTGACTTTCTCGGTAGACCATCCGAGATTGGATGTGCGAGAAATAAATATTGCCAGTCTACTACCTTGGAAACTCTATTTTGACGGATCAAGACATCAAGGAGGAAGTGGCATAGGAATCCTTATTGTGACCCCACAAGGCGTTCCTACAAAGTTCATGTTTGAACTTAAATATCCATGTTCCAACAATGAAGCCGAATATGAGGCTTTGATTGTCGGATTGGAAATATTGATAGAATTAAGAGCACGAAATGTGCATATTTTTGGGGATTCTCAATTAGTCATCAAACAACTCACACAAGAATACAAATACGTTAGTTACAATTTGTCAAAATATTGTATCGTAGCTAACAAGTTGATGAAAAAATTTGATGACGTAATTGTTCAATACATTCCCAGAAATTTAAATCAAGAGGCTAATGAGTTGGCTCAGATAGCCTCAGGATATAAAATATCTCAAAAGACTCTGTCGACACTAATGGAAATCAGAGAATTGCTGTATCCATTAGAAGAAAGAGACATTTTAGTTAATGATGTAATTCTGCCTAATGACTGGAGGTTGCCAATAATCGAGTATTTGGAAAATCCAAGTCAGAATGTGGATAGAAAAACAAAGTACAAGGCATTGAATTACACAATGCAAGGAGGACTGTTATATAGAAAATATGTTGACGGAACTCTACACAAGTGCCTGAGTAAGCAAGATGCTTATTTGGCTCTATCAGAAGTCCATGAGGGTATATGTGGAGCCCATCGGCAGGTGATAAAATGAAATGGGTCCTACGAAGAAGTTTATATTATGGCCAACTATGGTTAAAGATTGCATTTTATTTGCCAGGTCTTGTGAAGAGTGTCGAAGCACTACGGGTATACAAAAGCGTCTGCCAGCTAGCTAATTACATTCTATTGTCAAGCCTTGGCCATTCGTGAGGATGGGCTCTAGATTTGATTGGTCGATACATCCTGTCAGCCGTAAAGGACATCAATTCATTTTGGTTGGAGTTGATTACTTTACCAAATGGGTAGAGGCAATCTGTCTTAAAACAGTCACTCAACAAGAAGTAATTGATTTCATTGAAAACCACATTATCTGTCGGTTTGGCATACCCCAAACTCTGACAACGGATCAAGGGTCAATGTTTTTCGGAAAGAAAGTCGTGGAATATGCCAGTTCTAGGCATATAAAAATGCTCACATCTACGCCATATTATGCACAAGCAAATGGCCAAGTTGAGGCCATAAATAAGATCATTATTAATCTTATTAAAAAGCATGTGGGCCGACAACCTAAAAATTGGCATAATACCCTTGATCAAGTGTTATGGGCATATAGAAATTCACCCAGACAGTCAACAGGAACTTCGCCATATCGTCTAACTTATGGACACGATCCTGTATTACTTGTTGAAATCAATCTCCAATCCACTCGCATTCAAAGGAAAACCGACACGCCACCGACCAAGATTGGGATGCAATCTTTGGACGAATTGAATGAATTAAGTGATGACAGATTGATTGCGTTGGAGAATTTGATTCGCAAAAAGAAAGAATTGCCAGATTTTATGATAGTCGAGTTAAGTTCAAAGCATTCAAGGTAGATGATTTAGTCCGGAAGGTCATATTGCCCATGGATAAAAGTTGTCGAGAATACGGAAATGGTCACCTAAATGGGAAGGACCATTTAGAGTTGATGAATATTTTTCGGAAATGCTTACGCACTTGTCAATATTAATACTGGCTCGACAATTAAGTCAATTAATGGCAAGTATTTGAAGGAATACAAACCGACGATGTTAGAAGTACAAATTGACGAATAAAGAAAATAAGTATATTCATTAAATTGACGATACAATGAAATATTGTCATTTGATGATAGAAATCAAGTTGTCAATTAAAGCTAGTCTGATCCTAAAATACAGGACAGTGCGCTAATAATATTTTAAGTTTCCAACAGCAGAGAGGTGCAGCTAAATTTGTTGAGGCTTCATTCCCACGAGATTTTGGTTGCCTCATTTGTCAAGGAGGCTCCAAAAGGGGGATAAAGCACGAGCAGATGTCACCATCATTTCATTCAGAAGGTGGTTGTTGCTACGGTAGATAACACCAAACTCTTCCAGATGAAGATGATGGAACTAGACGAGGTACACTCGTTCTGTATCAAGATCTGCTTCTCCCCGGATATGCAGTGAGGCCAGTTATGGATGTTACATTGGTTACTGACCTTCACTATATGTTTTTACATTGGTTATTGACCTTCATGGAGTATGTGACCATTAAGACAAACTCCTTGGTTTGAAAACTTAATACAAACAAGGTCAGATTCTCGTGGAGGAAGAAAGAGGAATAAGTAGAGGCCTGTTGTAGAGGAATGCATGGTATGTGAAAATTCAACTGTGAAATCTGAGATTTATAGACCTCGTTATTTATAGTTGAACACAAAAGGCATTTATTGTGATGTGGTCTACCAAAGTCTCGAAACTTACCATGACATTTATGATGATTTGATAAAGCATGAATTACGAAGTTAGTTGGAAATATGCAGTCAAATCCAGTAATAAATAAACGTGCAAGAAAGGAAGCGGTTATTAATTACAATGGACCGTAAAAATTGACCAGGTTAAATGGTTGACGAGAAAAAAGAATTACAACTGTTATTGTTGACCTAAAAAGAAGATAATTGATCCCATGCAAGGGAAAGGTTAGTTTTGTCAACAGTAGCTGCTTCATAGTCGGGCTGCAATGCACGGAGTTTGCTGACTACACTTTCAGCTTGTTGACCAAGACGGACAGATTCATCATCAATAGCTTTGACTCTGTCTTTGCTCTTTTCCAAAGCTTTGTCAAATTTAGCACACTTTTGGTCCGTCAATTCAATCTCGGCCAACAGCTTCTTCCGGTACTCCAGTAAGCTCTCCTTAGTTTGAATCCCGATGGAAATAAGGTCAAGTTCTTTTTGTTTAGATGATTCAAGATTTTGGAATTGAGCTAAGAGATCGTCCTTGATTCTTTCTTCCTCTTCGTAAGAAGGAATGACAGAAGTCATCCTTTCTAATTTACTGGAGAGTCGTTCCCAAAATGTCTGAATAGAGATAAAAAGTGAACGGCTCGACAGAGGAAGATTAGAATAAAGAGGAGTGATCTCCTTGACAAGTCGAGATAGTTCTTTTTGAATCTTGATATCAGACAGAAGCTTATCAAAAGGATTGACCAGAAGAGCTTGAAGATCATGCATGAGAGTAGTAACTAAAGAGTCGCTGGAATCATGTTGAGTCGATGAAGTGGTAGAAAAGGATGACTCTTTCCGGCTTACTTCCGATAGCATATTAATCCACGTGTTAAAATGTAGAGCCGGTTTGGGATCAGGAGACTTCATGGTAGGAGGTTTGATAGCAGGTGGAGAAGGAAGGGAAGGAGTTGTTTCAGCCAACAGGGCCTCCATGTCAATATCTTCATCCGGAATCTCAATCATAACAGTAGTTCCTACTGGATCATCAGCTGCTGAAATTGGGGTGATTGAAGTCGAATGATGAGGGCTCGAAGGCATTCCCTGATGAGAATCAGGAACCTGCAATTCAATTGTCAAACTCTTAGTACTAACAGAGATACCTCCTAAAGTTTGGTCAATATGTAGTTCCGAATCATATACATTTATAGGCTCGACAGTCGTGATAATCTCCTGAATGGTTATTGAGTCATCAAACTGGGGAGATTTTTCCTGACATGAGAAATAAATAAGAAAGTATACATAAAAAAAAAAAAAAGAAGGGGTCAGTGGAAATACCAGATTAGAGTCCGAAGACATCAAGTCAACATCAACAATAGCCTTCTCAGAAACCAGAGGGGTCTCGACAGTTTTGTTTTTCTGTCAAGAATAGCAAAGCATGTGAGCAAAAGGATGTAACTTGACAGACTAACGTAAAATTGTTACCTCGGATTGGTTGGATGTCGAAGTGTTGGAAGAACTAGTCATAACCTCCCGAGTTTTAGAGCCAGTAGAGACTTTGGTGGCATCAGATGTTGTCACCATGGCAAAACCTTTGACAGATTTTGATTTCTTGGAGAGAGGGCTAGAAGAAGCCATTTTCTCTTTTCTTTTTCTGGATCCTTTTGACTGAGGATCAGAAACAGAAGCTTTGGCTGACCGAGAGCTCTTCTTGACCAAGGGGATAACAGGTTCATTATCATCTTCGGAAGCTTCTCCCGAAAGTACGTCAGACTTAGACTTGCCAGGGAGGGGTTTGTCAAGAGGAATAGCTGTCAATAGCAATGAAAATAAGTTGATTGTCAGACGAAAAGAAAAGAGAAATAAGTGATTTGACAAATGAATACCTGAGTTACAAGTTAGAATTCTCGAATAGAATTCAAAGTCGTCATCAGGTTGAAGAAACCGACGAGCGAAGGTAACTGGATTTGGTTTTTTCAAAAGGGTCAACGTAAGCACTCACGTTGTCCAAAAAGAAAAAGTTACCTCCTTTCGACGGTTTTCCTGGGTGTGAATCAGCTAAACCAAAAGGGGCACAAGGAATAGGCACTGGCTTAGGAAAAGGAGCTTTCAAACTGTCAAAATATTCCCTGGTCATATTGGGAATATTCCTATACATGGCAAGCCTCTCAGATTCCTTATTATTATGCTTCCTTTTGGCTTCAGCCAAAACACTATTGACATGACGAACCATATCAAATGGTAATTTGGGATTCCACTTAATTTTATAAAATTTCTCAAAGGCTTGAATTTCTTTCTGAAGTTCACCTTGAGTTTTGGTTGCTGGATCCTGTTCCTGCACGAGAGAATCATCAGTGTTACCCGCGGTGTCTTCAATACAACTCAAGCAAGTCTGTAAATTCAGATGATGGCTGGAGTAGTATTCATCCCACCAGTCAAGGAAGCTTTGAGTGACTCCGTGGAATACCGAAAATGAAACGGGTTGTAAGAAAGTCCCACGAACTTTGTCTTCCTCACTAATGGCAACAATATGCTCATACGTTGGGACTTTGATACCAATGAAATTCTCGTCACGATCTGACGAATAGGGAGCAGGAATAGCTTGGCAGAAGCCAAGCTGACAAGCAACAGTGTTGGGTAAATGGAGATAGGCTCTATGAGTTTTTAAGCCAGGGCCATCAACAAAAAGAATTTTCTGACAAAGAAATTTGGTCCAAATGGATTTGTTGGATTTAGAGATGGTGGTGCTCAGTTGTGTAAACCATGTTGGACCATATTTCCGGTCGGAAAAGGGAGAGAAGTTGATCTTTGGGGATGAAGATGAAAGCGAATGAAGAATTTTAAAATAAAATTTGAAGTTCGCAGTCTCATCTCTCGTCAAAGACTTGGCAGACACATAACAGAGATAGGAGCCATACGTGTCGATTGTCAAATCTGCGGGAGCTTTATATGAAAATTGACGCTCCAAAACTGCATTTAACCATAATTGGAGAAGCCAAAGGGGCCCTCCTATATTGGTTTTCTTCTTAGATTTGATGGTGTCAACTAGCATGCTCATGCTATCATAAAGATTGGCTAAGACACATTGTCCTAATGCTACTCTTTTACCCGGATGACAACAGATTGGTTAGAGGGACATATGAAGCGACCAAAGAAGCAGATTTGCTACAAAAACGTAAGCACATAGCCAAAGAAACAAGAAGGCTACATGCTCGATGATCCGTCACGGGATCATGAGCTTTACCTCTAAAATCTGCTATGTATTTAGAAAAAGAACACTTCGACACGTAAACATCAATTTGATTTTCAATTTCTACTTCAAGTATGCATGGTGGGACCATCCCGGACGAAGGCCGATGTAATAGCCGACATATCGAATAAAGTCGGACCCATCATTCCATAAGGAAAATGAAAATTATTTGTTGTTTTGTTCCAAAAGAAAACTGATGCTCCTATTAAAGAGAAGTCTACCAGTTTAACATGACGAGAGAGTTGAATGAATTCAAAGATTCCAGCTTTTTCCCATACACTGCGTTTTTCAGTTTGAACTCGGTCCAGCCAACTAATGTAGGCATCGAACCGAGTGGCAGGAGGCATTCTGAAAATCCTATTACTCTTCTTGAACATATGAATGGGAATAGGAGTAAAAGAAGATAGAATAGCCTCATTTACGTTAGCGGAAGGAAAGGAATTGCGTAAACCCTCAGAAATTTCATTGTTGGCCACAATAGGACCCAAAAATGCAGCAGGAGGACTTAAAGCAATAGCAGGATCAAGAATAGGGTAAATTACCTTGGATTCTTGCCATAACTCGGATTTCTCCAAAAGTGGGTCTTGAACCACTGTCCTAGGAGGCACGACTGTAGCATGAGGTACTGAAGACGGCGCCTTAGAAGATGTGGCCATGGTTAGATGAAATTCAAAATAAAGGATTCCTTTTAAGAAAGGATTTTTGAGAGGGAAGAAGAAAAGGTCTTTCGTTAGAAAAGATTTACTAGTGAAGAAGAAATGATAAGAAGAAGAAAGTCAATTCTGATGTGATTGACATTTAAAGGAGAATTAAAAACCTTCGGTTCGAGTTCCAAGAAACCTACGGCGTCATGATTATCCCTATTAAGTAGGGATGAGATAAGAAGCAAGGTTTAATTAACGAATAAGAACCCGAGATTAAGACAATCGTTGGGGATTTGAAAAATCAAATTTTGCTATTCTTACGGGCAAAAAACCGTCGAAAAGCAAAATTTGGGGGGCATCTGTTAATAGGAATTTAAAATTCTTGACGGAAACAGATCCGACAGGATGACGGAAAAAATTGAAGAGTCGTCGGATAACCACCACAAGGAATCGAATTCAAGCAAAATTGATGAGGTTGAAAAGTTGACAGAAATTAGTATGTCAGACAGATAAAGCCGTCAAGAAAGGAAAATACGTCAAATTTCCGACGAATATATCCAGCTGACTGACGGAGGAATAGAAGTAACAACCCAACTTTCGACAAAGTTGGTAATAAGAATTGTCAGACAAACAAAGTATAGAAATGGCTAAGTTTCCAGGGTTGACAAGATCAAAGAAGATAAGTTGTCAAATAACCAAAGCGTGGACGACAAGTGGACATAAAACCACTCGAAGGATTGAGCGGTTAGAGAAGTTTACTTGTCGAGAGTTTGAAACATAGCAAAACCGCCATACAGTGTCAAATTTTAAGATAGGAAGTTTCTTTAGGCGGTTATTTTGTATGCTTATAAATACTATCAATCCCGATGTAATCAAGGAGGTTGTACTTGAAGCGATATCCTGCATATCTCGATCACACAACAGATTAAAGGATTGGACTCAAGTATTTCCTCCACCCCTTTTCATTTCCAGTTCAATTTATAATACAGCACCGCTCATTTAATTTTACATGTTCGTCTTTACCTTCAGCATTGCCTTTCATGTTCTTCATTTAAGTTTGTTATTCAGTCCTTTATTCCTCCCTAGTTATTTTTCAAGCCTTTTACTCGCTTTCGTTTAATTTCCTGCACTTTAAAAGCTTTCTTCTGCCCTTCACTCATTTAAATACTTTTCAATAACTTGCTTCTTTCCTTTAATTTACTGCCATTTACCTTTACTTGTCATTTACAAGCTTTCAATTAATTTCCTGCAACTTACATGCTTTCCTTTAATTTTCTCGTTGTTTAAGAAGCCATTCTTATTTTGAGCAGACATGCAAAATACTCATCCTTACGAGATTACCGCATAACTCGTCCGTCCCTACACTCGTCTGATCTTAAAATTATTTGTGACGAGGATTTTGGACACAAACCAAAAACCAGCTCCAACAACTTGTTATCATTTTCCTTATAGAACAGGTTATGACAAAAGGTTCATATTTACATGGAATTTTCATTATAGTTCTCAGTTTTTTCTTCATTTTTTAATGATTTATATACTGAACGTTTCATTCTTCCTGATTACCCGCAAACAGCTGGTAGAAGCGTATTTCAGCAATATAGCCACCAATCTAATCAGAGTGTTTTCAAATTGCTTGTAAAGATGATAAATTTTACCGTGTGATTTACAACTAAAACACAACCAAAATCATGCATAGTTACATATTAGGTACAAGAGGATGACCATCTGGAAAAGGCTGGTGAAAATGAATAGTCCTTTATGCAATAATAAAATGTTACAAAACTGCACAAATAAATACCAAGACTAGTTAACAAAACTTTCCGAAGTCAGTGCAAGTTCTCTGAGCTTACTGGCTCTGTAACTCTGAGTGACCCTCCAAGCTCCACAGGTACCAAAGGGATGAGGGAGTGTAGGACATCTGTTATTAGTGGCCTATAACTTGGTTCTTGTTGCACACAGAGTACAGCCACAGCAGCAACCTGTAGAAATGTTAACATGAAGGTAAGATGTAGCATTTATCAGTAAGCATGGAAACTTGTTATTTACTGCAGTGCTTGTATTCATTGGACCTGATATAAATGCTTCAAATCCATTGTGTTTCTGATAACAGGATCCAGAATACTTGGAAGCTTCGATCTGTCAGTTAGCTGAGGCATAGCCTGCAAGTTGAAAGTTTTAACCACCAACTCACTAAGTACTAAACTCTGAGTTTTTACACAGATTTCTACATTAACTACAAGCTTTGAAGGTATGAAAGAACATACCCATGAGACGAGGGATTGGTATTCGTGTGAGGACATGTTCTCCATGGGTTTTCTTCCAGTTAAAAGTTCTAGAATGACAACCCCAAAAGCGTAGACATCACTCTTGTCAGTTAGTTTACCTGAAAAACTTACTACTGTTATGTTTTGTTTTGAAGGAAAAGGAAAAAAAAAAAAAAAAAAAAGGGAAATATCAAGTTCCATGGGTGGTTAGAGCTTGAAGCAGTAATAATGCAAAAGTGTTCACTAATATCTTCTTCTCTTCGGTAAAAGTAAGCTAATACTTGTAAATTATACAATAACAACAACTAAGCATTATCGAACTTGGTATAGTCAGCTACATGAATCAATCTACCAAGTCTTTTTAATGGTTTATCCTTAAGTTTTCTTAGGACTCCCATCTTCCTCTACCCCTTTCAATTGGACTATCTTCCTTTACAATCATACTTGTACATTAACTATAATCCACTAATTTTTTTTAAAAAAATATATATTGATTTGCAATGAATAAATCTAACCTCATGCACATCAGCATTTAGAATATCCACAATCGTATAACATACTTATAAGAATACTTAGCAATGTTCGCAATTAACTCGACAAATACAGAAAAGAATTATATATCGAAACTTAAGGGGAAAAAAGATTTTCATAGAAAAGTGAAGAAATCAAACAGTAGTAGTGAACCACCTCAACAGAAGGTTGAAGGGTACATAGAAGTAATGTTTCTAAGGAGTAAGGACGGACAAATACTGCAATGACCAGGTTCAAGAAAGGAGCAAAAAGCGTAACAAGGACTACGATCTTGTCTTTTAGTGAAAATAAATATTCTTGTATACCATGTGATATGTATTCAGGTGCTACATATCCCAAAGTTCCTGACATCTTCATGTTCTTGTGTTGCATTCCAGAGGCTATAGCAAGTCCAAAATCTGATAGCTGAATCACAAAACTCAGTAAAGAGAAGCATAAGTGAATAATAAGTAACTGATTTTACAACATGTAAGATTAACAGGTCATGTACAATCTCACCTTGGCGTTTAAGTTAGAATCCAGAAGAACATTAGAAGATTTTAGGTCTCTATGAACCACCAGAGGATTGGAGTGCTCATGGAGATGTTCCAAAGCTCTATCAGAATCGAATATGTATTAGTCGTTATTTTATACATAACACAACGGATATTAAATTGGTTTTTAGCACAATAAGCGTGGCAGACTCACCTAGCAACATCAACTGCAATTCTTAACCGGAGAAACCAAGTTAAAAGTGATCCATGATTAGGCCCTACAGTTGTTAATACAAATGAAAGAACAGCATATGATGCTTGAGTTCCAATATATGACATTTTTTGCTACTTCTTCTTAATCAACATTAATGAAAAACTTTACCATGCAATTGAGTTTCCAAAGATCCATTCTCCATCAGTTCATACACAAGAAACCTCGATTCACCATGAATACAATAACCTAGAAGTTTTATGATATTCTGATGCCGTATCTTGCTCAACCAACTCACTTCATTCTGCAATTCAGTGCAATAATTAAAGCAAATTTAGTAAAGGAAAATAACAGATCCCAGGAAATACATACTCAAAACTATTCAATAGGACCATCACCTCAAATTCTCTATCAGCATCACTATTTGCTTTCTTCACAGCTGCCTTGAAATGTTCATCAAATTGAGCTCTGTAAACAATTCTAGAACCACTCTCTCCCATTATATTACTTTTGCAAAAGTTGTTTGTTGCAGCCTCTAACAACTGAAAGTCAAAAATAGCAACTGAACTCTTCTTATCTGCCATCCTTGAGTAGTTAAGTTTAGCATCGGTAGGGCTTGTGTTTTCCGTTTTTGCAGTTTCTACAAGTTCGACAAATAAAAGAATGAGGGATGGAAAAGCAATTTCCTGTGCTTTCATATTTACCGCTCTGCAGCAATAAAGGCCCAAATAAAATTGTATTAAGAGAAAATACCCATGGCTCCTTGGCTTTTACTACAGGAGCTTTGTAAGATCTTATGTCGACGGAACCAGACATATGATATGAGTAGGAAGATTCCACCAAGAAGAGCGCAACAAACAATTAGTGCTACTAGAATTCTCTTGTTCAAATTCTGGTGGTGCACTTTTCTGACCTCCTGAATTCCTGCTTCAACAGAAGAGGAAAAATACTACAACTCATTAAGCACCATATATTGATGACCAGACAAACTGAATTTATAAAGGAATTCATATCAAATAAAATGCTGATGGCCAAAGTCAGAAGTAAAATACTAATGTCAATTAAATAAGCAAAATTGAGGAAATAATCTTGTTTCATTAGAAATTATGACTATCAATGAAGGGTTTAACATATTCCACAAACTCCAGTACCAAACAATGCAAAATTTACGACTTTCTTCTGTTCCTTTAACTGCAAGATTGCATTTTTCAGAAACCAAACTTCTATATGTGACGAAAATAGCGACCCCCACCAAAATTCAAGGACAAATAATTATTATGACAGAAAAAGTAAAAGAGCAGACTGTCAATTTTTGCTGTTTGGAAGAGTTTCAATTTCAGAACTTTTTAGTGTTTTTGAAACCATTGCTAACTCATGAATGTGCCATCAAGCATAGAAAAAACAGAAACTCAAATAAGTTACAATTAAGGAGACGCAGAAGAGTACCTGGAGATTCAGCTTGTGCATTTGCAGCATGAAGAATTGCTAAGGAAAGAGAAATGGCTAGAAGGCAATTGGAATTGGGTAAGAACAGAAGAAGGAGATTCATTTCCTGTGTCCTTATTCAAGGAGAATGAGACAGAGAGGGAGTATGTGAGTGAGTGGAATGGACTTGTCAAGAGAAGCTTCTTTCTTTCTTTCTTTGTTTCCTTTGTTCAATTTTGAAGTGATATTTGGCAGTAATAAGATTCTACAGAAATAGACAAGAGCCCTTTCAGGGAAACCGAGAAAGCACTTTTGAACCCATCTATCTATTACCCTATTAGATGACTGGTCAGGTGAACCATGATGAGTGGAACAGCAACATGGATGGTAATGGAATCATGTGGCGGTTATCCAAAGGTGGGACTGGAGTTGGTTCAAAAGTTACTGAGACACACAACCTTTGTGAGATGTGGGTCAGTGGAGACAGATACTGGGGGGGTCCTCCCTTCCCTCCACGTGGGTCATGATACACCAAAACAAAATACAATATTTTAAAAATTAAACCAAACCGGCCTATTAAATTATTTATATCAAGAATTACTTGTATTTTTATTTTTAATATCTTTTAATAATTTAACGGATAATACTAACCAATACCATAACATATTTGTTAAGAATCTAAAAATATAAATTTGATATTAGTACTTTATGTATTTTAAACTTCGAAGAATAATAAACTTATTTTTTTAGGGAACTATCCTTAGAAAAATAATAAACTTACTTTTTCAGTGAATTTTTGCTTTTTTGGGGTTTCTTTAACCAATCCTCTAAAGACACTGGTTAGTATGATCCTAATTTAATTATAAGTTTAGCTTATTAAATTAATTGTATTATGACTTTCTGGTAGTTCAATCTTTGATTCAATTTTGAAAAAAACATCGATGGAAGGATCTAAGGTTTTTTGCCCTTCGCCTTTAGCAAGTTTTGAAACATAAAGGCCTAAAGCTCCAAGCTTTCTCTTTAGCGATTTACCTCTTCTTTTATTCAAATAATAGACTTGTCCTCTAACTCATGTCATGGCCCTCTTGTTTGTGAAGTTGTAATTCGAATAGAGTGGCAATTGATTGATGACTTAATAACTTTGACCTGTCATTGGTTATCTTTATATATCGGTGTTTACTTGATTATTCTGTATCTATCAATTCTCAATGCATGTTTACAGTTATATATGGATTACTTATTGAGTAATAGTACTAACACACACTTTTTAACACATTTTATTATTGAAAGAGGGTAAAAAGTGCATTATTACTGTACATCCCTGAACTGAAATGAGGAGGAATAACCGAGCTCAGCCACAATAGGGCCGAGCTTACCAATATGGCTAAGCTGTGGCCGAGCTTGAGTAGTAAGGCCGACCTTGGACAGGGAGGCCGAGTTTGGGCAGTAATGTAAGGACGAGCTTGACTGAAATGACCGAGTATTGTAAGGTCGAGCTCGAGGCAGTAAAGGCTGAGCTTTACCAGCGAAGGGGTAGGACGATCTAACATTACTCAGACACATAAGGGCGTAACTGGGATAGGCTAAACAAACCAAATACTAGATACCCGAAAAATGTGGAAAATATGCTGATTGAAGTGTAACTAACAAATATGCCATAAATGATACCTAACGAGCATATAATCGTCTGAGATATACGTAAAAGGATCATATGATATCATATCATATCAACAAGAATATCAATTATTATCAGATAATAACTATCCGAGATATACGTAACAAGATCTTATCATATCGATAAGACTATCAATTAATCTCAGATAGAAGATATGGAGATAAATAAACGGTTATGAGTTATACTATAAATAAAGGGTCCTGGTCAGAGAAGGGACTCACTTGACGAGACACACAGACTCACTCTTAAGAGTTCTAAGGCTTAGAATTCAGAGGTCGATCTTGATCTCGTATTCAGGCTTATAGGGCAAAATTAAGTGGTGAGTGATACTCGTTCCGGCTAGATTCCAACAAATACGGTTTTTGGCAGAAACATTTGGCGCCCACCGTGGGGCCGAGGCAAACTTTCCCTCAGCCACACTACGAAAAATGGTTGGAACAAGAAGTTGTAACGAGAGGAGGACGACTAGGAACGAAATAGAGTAGTCTCCTCAGATCAATGAAGAACTGCATGAAGGTCCACAAGATCCGCAGGTGGAACAACGTTTTCAGGAATGTCAGGAACAGGTAGAGCAGTTGCGGAGGGAGAATGAGATGATGAGGAGAGACCGAAGACGTAGCCGCACCCTCGAGCGCTCAGAATCCTCACATCAAAACAACGAAAGGGTTTGTAGAGATAATGAAAAAGGTGAAGAAGATGATGTGGAGGAGGATGACCATCCCTTTGTCGAACAGGTGATGGCCACTCCTTTTCCTGAAAAGTTCAAAATGCTAGTGCTGAAAGAGTATGATGGGAGCTCAGATCCAGAGGAGCATCTGAAACATTTCAATACTCAGATTATGATAGCGCGTGCTCCCCCTAACATCAAGTGCAGGATGTTCTCTGTGAGCCTGAAAGGAGCAGCTTTGATGTGGTTTTCTGGCTTACCATCAAAGTCGGTTAGCTCATATGTTGATTTAGTCTCAAATTTCAAAATCCAATTTGCCACCAGTAAAGCACATCAGAAAACGTCCACAAGTTTTGAATGTAAAGCAGGAAAAGGAAGAGTCATTGAAGGACTTCATGGCCAGGTTTAATAAGGAGACATTGTTGATGAAGGATTTAACACCCTTTGTTGCTCTCTATGAATTTAGAGGGGCTTTAAGGTCGTCACCTTTCACTGATTCCCTAGCAAGGAGAGCTCTGACGGACATTGATGAATTAAGACAGAGAGCTCTGAAATATATAAGTATGGAGGAACAAAGGGAGATCAAGAGAAAGGAAGGAGAAAGGGGAGAGAAGCGTGCCGAGTCAGGGCACCAACGAGGGCGACCTCAGGGAAGGCGACATAAATCTGAGTTCAGGAATGATAATCACCAAAGAAGTTCAGGAATGGGGTACCCAAAATATACTCCATTAACTAAGTCGGTATCAAGAATTTTGGAGGAAGTCTATCACACAAATCTCCTACCCCTCCCACCGCCACCAAGGGACGTACCAGATGACACAGATAGAAGCAAGTATTATTGGTACCATCGAAATTATTCTCATAATACTGATGACTGTGTTACCCTGAAAGCCAAAATTAAGGAGCTAATTCAACAAGGTCATCTAGGAGAGTATGTTCATAGAAACAATAATCAATGGCAACCTCCCGTCAATCAGCAACAGCGGTATGCAGGATGAGGATTTTATGGTGGAAGGGAAAAGGAGGAAGATTTGGTGCAAATGGTAGAGGTTGTGGACAAAATTTGCATACAGAAGAAAATCAACAAAGGAATGGTACTGAGAATGAGTAACATACTGAAGGACCCAAAGGAGTGATAAACACCATTGCAGGAGGCTTTATAGGGGGAGGTGTTACTAGTTCGTCCCAAATGAGGTATCTAAGAAACAGTCATTCAGTTAATTCGGTGGTGTCAAAACCGAGATTAAATATACCTCCTATCACCTTTACCGAGGAAGACTTCGTAGGTATAGACCCAAACCAGGATGATCCGATGGTTATCACAATAGAAGTAGCTAATTTCATAGTAAAAAGGACGCTGGTTGATCAAGGGAGCTCGGCGGATATTCTATATTACTCAACTTTTAAGAAGTTGGGAATCCCCGAGACATCTATCAAAGGATTAAGCACCACTCTTGTGGGATTCTTAGGAGAAAGAGTGGAAACAATTGGATACGTGGAGCTCCTGACAACGATCGGATCGGGAGAGCTATCTCGAACCATAACAACCAAGTATGTCATAATCGATGCAAAAGCCTCCTATAACATTCTGTTAGGGAGGCCTAGTTTGAATGATTTGGGAGCGGTGGTTTCAACACCTCATTTGGCGATGAAGTTCCCATCTACTTCCGGGAAGATAGTAATCGTGAAAGCAGATCAGAAGATATCAAGACGGTGCTACGCAGATAGTCTGAAGGTCGGCAATTCTGTGAAAATGGAGGAAATAAATAAAGAGGAGCAGAGTATAAGGGAATGCGCTTCAATTAGCTCAATTGAATTAGATCCTCGCATGGATATGAAGGAGTTGCAACCACGGCCCACTGAAAATTCAATCAAATTCCAGATCGAAAAATTCCCGGAGCAATGTACCAAACTCGGTTCTCAGTTAGGAAGGAGGGTAGCGGATGAAATCAAAGTTGCAGTCATAGAAAATTCTGATTTATTTACCTTGAGTGCTTCAGATATGCCAGGAATAGATCCGAATTTCCTATGTCATCGATTATCTCTATGTCCAGGAGTAAGGCTGGTATCACAAAAGAAGAGACACTTAGGAAAGGATAGAAGGAAGGTAGTGGAAGAAGATACTAAGAAGTTATTGGATGCTGGGTTTATCAGAGAAGTTGAATATACGACATGGTTGGCAAACGTGGTTCTGGTAAATAAGTCGAATGGTAAGTGGCATATGTGTACCGACTATACTGATCTCAAAAAAGCTTGTCCAAAAGATGCATACCCGTTACCAAACATAGACATATTAGTGGATGGAGCATCTGGATACCCAATACTAAGTCTCCTTGATGCATATTCCGGTCATAACCATATTAGAATGTATCCACCAGATGAGGAGAATACCACATTCATGATTGAAGGGGCTAATTACTGTTACCAAGTCATGCCCTTCGGACTGAAGAATGTTGGAGCTACGTACCAAAGGTTGATGGAAAAAGTTTTCCACAATCAGATTGGGAGGAATCTGGAGGTGTATGTGGATGATATAATTGTTAAGTCGGAATTAGAATCCAAGAATTAGGAGGACCTACGTGAAATCTTTACTCAGCTGCGAAAGTATGACATGCGCTTAAACCCGGAAAAATGCACTTTCGGGGTGCAAGGAGGCAAGTTCCTTGGTTTTCAGCTAACTAGTAGGGGGATTGAATCAAACCCGGATAAATTTCAAGCAATAATAAATATGAGAAGCCCTCAAAATGTCAAAGAAATGCAAAGGTTAGTAGGAAGATTGACATCTTTGGCACGATTTCTCCCGAAGTCAGCAGATAAAGCCCGACCTTTCTTTAAACTTCTACGAAAACCACAATCCTTCGAGTGGGATGAGGTATGTGAACAAGCCTTCAAAGAATTTAAAGAGTTCTTAGCTTCACCTCCAATGCTAACTCACCCAAAGCAAGGAAAAAAGCTCTTGCTTTACCTCTCTGTAACAGAAGCAGCCATCAGTGCAGTAGTAGTTCAAGAGGAATAAGCAACAAATGTCGGTATACTTTATTAGCCAAGTTCTGAAGGACGCCGAGACCAGGTGCCAAGTCATTTAGAATTTGGCTTTCGTATTAGTCACTAATGCGAGGCGTTTAAGACCTTATTTTCAAAGCCACAAGATAGTAGTCAAGACAGATCACCCAATCAAACAAGTGCTACGGAAGCCTGAACTGGCGAGAAGAATGATTGCATGGTCGGTTGAGCTATCTAAATTTGAGATAGTGTATGAATCAAGGGGACCAATGAAGGCTCAATTCCTTTCCGATTTTGTAGTTCAATTATCATCGGAACCCGAGATTCAGCAGAGTTGGTGGAATTTATATGTTGATGGTTCTTCCAACCTCCAAGGAAGTGGAGCAGGGGTTACACTAGAGGGACCAGGAGACTTAGTATTGGAACAATCGTTGAAGTTCGGATTTAAGGCCTCCAGTAACCAGACCGAGTATGAAGCTCTGATAGCATGTATGATTCTAGCTAAAGATGTTGAAGCGGAGGTTGTCAGGTGCAAAAGTGACTCCCAGCTAGTTACAACACAAATCAAGGGCAATTATCAAGCTAAAGATCCTTTGTTGACAAGATACTTGTGTAAGGTAAATGCTCTGATTTCTGAGTTCAAAGAATTCATCATAGAACACATTCCGAGAGAAGAGAATGCTAGGGCAAACCTTCTGTCAAAACTAGCTAGTACAAAGAAGGCCGGGTATCACAACGGTGATTCAGGAGACATTGAGCAAGCCGAGTATCAACGAAGCGAGGTTATGCAGATAGAACCAGTGGACCGAGAATGGATGAACCCGATTTGGGAATATCTTGTGCATGATATGCTGCCAAGGGATAAGAAGCAATCTAGGAAAATAAAGGTTCAAGCCAGTTATTACACTATTGTTGAAGGAGGGCTTTATAAAAGGTCCTACACAGGACCTCTTCTGAAATGTTTAACCAAGATTCAAGCAGAATATGTTATGGCTGAAATACATCAAGGAGTTTGTGGCATGCACAATGGGGGTAGGACCATGGCATCAAAAAATTTAAGAGTCGGGTACTACTGGCCGAAGATTAGGCTGGATTGCGCAGAATGGGTAGAGAGGTGTGTGGAATGTCAACTGTTTGCAGGGATAAAGCACACTAAGCCGGAAGAGTTACATAGCATTCTTTCCCCTTGGCCATTCGATAAATGGGGTATGGATATCCTCGGACCTTTCTCGGTAGCAAAGGGGCAAATGAAGTTTTTGTTGGTTGCAATAGATTATTTTACTAAATGGATAGAAGTAGAGCCGGTGGCAAAAATTATGGCGAAGAAGGTGCAACATTTTACCTGGAAAAATATCATATGTAGATTCGGCCTACCACAAGAAATTATCACAGATAATGGAAGACAATTTGCTGATAAAGGTTTTGGAGAAATTTGCTGCAACTTGGGTATCAAGTAAAAGTTTACTTCAGTAGAGCATCCACAAACTAATGGGCAAGTTGAGGCAGCAAACAAAGTCATTTTGAATGAGCTAAGAAAGAGGGTAGGGAGAGCTAAAGGAGTATGGGTAGAAGAGTTACCGAGCATCTTGTGGGGATACATTGTGTATTTTATAGGGTTGTATGATCTAAATATCAAACTCGGCTAAAGTGAGTTTTAATGCACATAAATTTTGGCTTAGGACATAATTGTGTTCATGCGACCAGATGACGAATTCATTTAAATCCCGGTCTTGGAAACCCAACTAATGATTAAGGTTAGATCAAACTAGGTCCGAGCTTGCTACATGTTAGTATGAATTTTAAGTTTGATACTAAGTTGAAGTATTGTTGATATGAGGCCCTAAGAACTCAGGCGCTAAGCTCGGCCTCCCTAGCTTATGAGTAAGGTGGAACACGCTCAGATATGTAAAAGCAAATGTGATAACCAGCATACATAGTAACATGAGAAGAGACGTAGATTGAGGATACTAGCATATCAGGGAGAAGTACAACCAAAATGTTTGCAAAAGCCAAATAATATCAAATCCAAATAACATGAAATAAAAGTGGGAAGACATCCGAGATTCTACCATAGAAACAAAAAGTTCACAAAACATCCGGAAAATACAAAACCAGAAATCTAAATAAACTCCGAAGCTCCAATCTAGATAATCTAACTGATCTAGTTTTCAACACCATTTCCTTTGTTGTTCTTGCCCCCTTCATTTGTATCCTTTGCGTCCTTGTCCCTGTTCTTTTCTTTCTCATCGACCTCTGAAGCTTCGACCACCCAGCCATTAACCACCTTCTTCCAAACCCCAATCATAGACAAATCTGAATCGGGAAGTACAACATTAACTTGATCAAAACAGGAATCAAAACCATATTCAAAATAGTTGGCGAGAACTTCTTTTAGTCTAAGCTTCTCGGCTTCACATTCAGCATGAGTACCTTTGAGATCATGAAGTGTCTTCTTAAGTAGTTCAAACTCAGTCAGTATTTTGGACCGAAATTCTTCATCAATTTTCATAGCTTCCTCGAATACCTCTAGCAATTTGTTTACCATCTCCAATTCTTCACTAAGCTTGCCATTCGAAGTAAAAAGGTCTTGGTTGGCAGCCTTCAGAAGGTTGCGATCCGAACGAGCGTCTTCCAAATATTTTTGCAAGGAATCAACTTGTGTGAACTTGACCTTCATGCTCTTAATCTCGGCTTTCATGTTCTTAGCTTTCTCAACCACATTCCTCCTTTCCTCTTCAACTAAGTGTGCCAACGCTGTTGCACGCAAGTTGTAAGCTTTCATTGCTTCGAAAGTCGACCCAGCACCATGCTCTTCTATCCTACCAATATCACCATCACATATCAAGTGGTCATCAATAAATTCCCCTTCATCAAAAAACGGACTCCATAGAGTCCCTTCCTCAGTTTCTAGAGGTTGATCGAACCACTTGCTCGGTTGGGAGACCTTAACCTTCTTTTTTACTGAGATGGTCGATTTGGTTTTCTTGGTTTTGGAAACAGAAGACTTGATTTTCTTAGGCGCAGGTTGAGGGACAATAGCAGTAGACTTAGATTCTGTACTTGGCTCCTTTCTCTTCTTAGTGGGAGATTCAGGTTGGATTGAATGTGGAACCAGCCCAAATTTAGCAATGTCTGAGGTCGAGGTTGGGCAAGCAAGCTGACCGACCTTGGTAATGTCCGAAACCGAGGACGGGCGAGCATATGACTCAGTCTCCTTGGCTCTCTTAGCAGCTTCGAGTTTAATCCTCCTCATCTCAAGCAAAGGGAGTTTTGAGCCCATGATAACTAAAACAATTGTAAAAAATCAACCAGAGACAAATTAAATATGCAAAAAAGGCATGACATCAAAACAACTTACTTTTGAAATCGACTTTAGGTGTTTGAGAGTTTCTTAGTTTCAAAATCTTGGAACAACTAAGTGGAGCAATCTTCTCCAAAAAATCAACATCTTCCTTCTCCTTTAAAGTAAGATGATGATATTGAATAGAAAAGCGAGAAGGAGCTGAGGTCCAATATAGGGGAAACCGAGAAGCACCAGTTTCGGATAAAAAGAATGGATTTTCGTCATCAACAGATCTGACTTTGAAAAATTCTTTTTTCCAATTGAACTTATAAGATGAGGCATAGGCTTCAAAAAGCTTATTGTTATTTTTTCCATTTAAAGAAATCCAACCGACTTGCTTAGTTAATTTCACAGAGAAGAAATACAAGAAACGAGAAACAGAAACCTTCATGCCAATTCTACAGCAAAGAAGCTCAAAAGCTTTCATAAAGGCCCAACTGTTGGGATGCAATTGAGTGGGAGCAACATTTAAGGTATTCAACCCATCACAATACAATTTCGAAAGAGGTAAACAAATAGACAATTGAGTAAACAATGTTCTGTAAAAGTAACAAAAAAGGGAGTCATGTTCAGCTGCTTCCACAAACACTCTATCATCAGCAGAACAGGGGAGACAAATAAAAGTGTTTTCCTTATGTGGATAAGATAAAGAGATGCCCTCCTTAAGAGTTGCTATAGACTCATCATTTTGATAAATGGAAGAAAATTTTAAAACTGCAGGGGATAGCCAACTGAAAATAGAAGCAACGTGTGCTTGAGATGGAGACATGGCAGCAACGTCATGATGCATTTCTGCCCGCTGCAACTTGCCACCATCGCTGCCACCAAGGTAAGACGCCGAAATAGAGGCTGTAATCGATGCACCATAATAGATTATGAGGCAAATCAATAATGAGATCTGGAAATCGAATTGGGGGAAGAAAAGGAAGGGAAACTAGAAGAAAGAGTTTGAAGGCTTTGTAGAAGGTGTATTCAACTTCATTCTTCAGATTAGTTTCATTTTGCTTCTTTATTTCTTTGTTATTGTTCTTTTCTGGACTAGGTTGTTGTGTGTTTTCTTGTTGGAACAGGTCCTTGGTTTGAACCAGGGAGGCACGACAGATGGCGGAAGGAAGCGGTTCACGGCCGTGGGACGGTGCAGCACGGTTCCGTGATGCAGTGGCAGCGGCGGCTATGTACGGTGCTCTTGTCGCGAATGGCAGCGCTTCGCAGATCTATGCAAGGTACAAGACAGTGGCTATGGTGGCGATTCAGGTGGAGCAAGGATGAAGGACGTGGAGTCACTCTTCTTGAAGCTTGCTGACAAGGAACAAGATCTTGGAAGAAAAACAGTGGTGTTGTGTCTGGAAGGAACTGAAAGTTCCGTTTTTTGGGTTCTGGTTCATTCTTGATGGAGGAGGAAGACGAAGCTATTTTTTGTCTTAAGGAAGAATTTTTAGTTAAGATAAATATTTCGCATGTCACGGATTCGAGTCCCTGATGCTGCACATTGTGTGTTTTAAATTTTTGGTAAAATATTTAAAATTTAAAATGCAATGGCAGCAACAGGTAAGAACTGAACTAGAGACCTTGTGGACGCAAAGGCTTTGTGCAAAAGTGGTGATCGCTGCACTATTTATCAGATTGTGATATTGGATATCGCTGGCAGATAGTTAAGGCAGAAATTCTTGGAAGGAAGAGAACAGAGGAACTCAGAATGATGTTGACGGAGAAAGGTTTCATTTTGAGGTGGAGCTTCTGGACTAGCATAAAAGTAAATTTGGCTTATGTTGAGAGTGCGGAAGAAAGGCTCACTAGGATGCTCGATGACTCAAAGGAATGATTGGATTCTCTGGAGCAAAAGTGGGAGAACAAGCACGTTGACATCCAACCGTTCTAACTCCAAGTCATACTGATTCACAATAGACATCAATATCCTTATAGAACAATGTTTTACCACAGGTGAAAAGATCTCATTGTAGTCAATCCCTTCAACCTGGGTAAAACCCTTTGCTACCAATCTTGCCTTGAACCTTGCCTCCTTAATGCCTGGAATGTCGTCCTTTTTCTTGAAGATCCACTTGCATTCAACTACCCTTTGATTCTTGGGTAAGTCCACAAGTGTCCAAGTTTGATTTTTATTCAAGGATTCCATTTCTGCTTGCACTGCTTGTAACCAATTCTGACTATCCTTGCTTTCCATAGCCTCTCTGAAACTTCTTGGTTCTGGATCTTATATCTCTTCAGCCGCTTTAAGAGTATAGCAAACGAGGTCAGCATACCCAAATCTCTTAGGAGGTACAATATTCCTCCTAACTCGGTCTCTAGTCAACTGATAGTCTGATACTACTGGTGGTTGTTGATATGTTTGTTCTGCTGATGGTGGTGGACTTTCCTCTCTGATGTTAGAGGTGGGAAACTCCACCTCAAACTGAGATTTCTGGTCTGTTTCATCTGAATTTCTTTGCTCCAAGCCATTGCACATCATACCCATTCCGTCTCATCAAATGTGACATCCCTGCTTACAAAGCACCTTGATCCTCCTGATTCCAACTTCCACAACTTGTAGCCCTTCACACCATCTGGATACCCAATGAAGATGAATTTTATCACCCGTGCATCAAGCTTGTCCTCCCTGATGTGAGAAAATGTCAAAGAACCAAATACCCTAAGATTAGAGTAATCCATCAGTTTACCACTCCATGCTTCCATAGGTGTCTTGAAGTCTAAGGCTGAAGAAGGACATCTGTTTATCAAGTACACTGTAGTATTTGCAGCTTCACCCTAGAAACTCTTAGGTAGTCCAGCACCCAAAAGCATACACCTAACACGCTCCAGAATAGTCCTATTCGTCCTTTCTGCTAGACCATTTTGTTGAGGAGTCCGTGCCACAGTCCTATGTGTTTTAATTCCCTGTTTCCTGCAAAACTCATTAAACTGCTCTGAAACAAACTCCAGGCCATTGTCAGTCCTTAAAACTTTCAATTTCGAGCCTAGTTGATTTTCTATAAGAGTGTGTCATTCCTTGAAATTTTGAAAGGTTTCAGATTTATTTTTCAAAATGTAAATCCACACTCTTCTAGAAAAGTCATCAATCATGGTAAGAAAATAGGATCCCCCTCCATGAGTCATTACCCTTGATGGACCCCAAAGATCCGAGTGCACATACTCAAAAGGTCTACTAGAAACATGCATACCGGTTCCAAAAGAAACTTTATGTTGTTTACCTAATATGTAATGATCAAAAAATTCTAGTTTCTCCAATTTATCACCATTTAACAAGTTTTGTTTAGACAATTCTATCAATCCTTTTTCACTTAAATGACCTAGTCTTAAGTGCCATAACTTGGTTTTATCATGTGGTGTTTGGCTAGCTACCGATGCTTGTGCAATAACAGTGGAACCATTAATAATATACAATCCAATTCTATTTGTTACCTTAGCTATTATTAAAGCACCACTAGAAATCTTTATCATACCATGTTCAATTTTAGTGGAATAACCTAAATCAACAAACATGCTAATGGATAGAAGATTTCTCTTAAGTTCAGGAACATACCTCACATCCTTTAAAAGGATTTCACAATTTTCATAAGTTTTGAGCCGAATAATTCGCATACCTTGTACCTTGCATGCTTTATTATTTCCTAGGAGCACCACTACACCTTCTTTGAATTCTAGTGTCTCGAAGTAGTCCTTCCTTGGGCACATATGGTACGTATATCCGGAATCCATGACCCAACTCCTTTGTGTTTCTGAACTTCATACCACCAACACCCCGGCACTCTCATAGCCATCCGAAGCAATTGCAACCTCAGTGGAGTTCCTTGATTCCTTGCCACCCTTTTCAGGACAATCTTTCTTGAAGTGACCTGTTTTATTACAATTGAAACACTTGAGCTTTGACTTTGAATGACTTTGATTTTGATCTAGACCTCTTGCTCTTGGACCCTTTCTTCTCGTTCCGCCCCTTGAGACGTTCAAGCTTTCACCATTATTCTCCGCTTTCAACTCTTGTTGCCTTTGGAGCTCCTTTGTCCGAATTGAAGTTTGCACATCATCCAAGGAAATGGTTTGATCATTGCCATACAAAATGACATCCTTGAAATGCTCAAAGGATTTAGGTAAAGAATTAAGTAGGAGCAATGCCTTGTCCTCATCATCGAGCTTCACCTCGATGTTCTCTAGGTCATCAAGAATTTTATTGAATTCCGCAAGTTGCTCCACAATGGACTTCGATTCTGTTATCTTGAAGGAATATAGAAGTTGCTTCAAGCATAGCCTATTCGCTAGAGACTTTGTCATGTACAATGTTTCTAACCTTGCCCACATAGACGCCACTGTCTTTTCCCTTGCAACCTCTCTCAATGCCTTATCACCAAGACATAGAATGATTGCACTTCTTGTCTTCTCTATCATGTCGGTCTTCTCCCTTTGTGATAGAGTGTCCACCATCCTTGCCTCTCCCTCGAGAGCTTCTACACATCCAAGTTGTATCATGATTGCCTCCATCTTAACCCTCCATAACCTGAAGTCATTACTTCCGGAGAATTTCTCTATGTCATACTTTGTGTTTCCCATTGTTCAGACTTTTGATCTTTCTTCTTCTTTCAATTCCCACAGACGGCGCCACTTGTTGGTCCAATGTATGAAAGAGTCCAAAGAAGACCCCTGAAACAATACACAAAGACTACACAGTACCAAGAAATAGAGTTTCGCAACCTAAACCAAATACACCTAATGTAGAAGAAACACTATAGCAAACAACCAGCAAGAACTAAGAGCAAAACTGCAAAATAAACGCAAAGCAATATGTGGTAATTGATTACCCCAACAGGAAATTCAATTACTGCAACATAAAAGAGAAAGGGAAGAAGAGATAGAGATAACATACACACAGTTTAGCGTGGTTCAGCCATTGTGGCCTACATCCATGTGAGAGAGCCTCATCCACTATGAACTTTGATCAAGATTAATTACAATAGAGATCCCTTAGATCTTCACTCCACCATGCTCAAGATGAACATACAAGAGAACTCAAGCCTTTCGTCTCTCTATTTTCACACAACCATTGATCTCTCTCTAATCCTCTCTTGATTCTTCTCTCAATTCACAATAGAATCAAAGCAATACAAGATGATAGTATTCTTTAGGTTTTTATCTCTTTTTCGCTCTGAAAAATGCACCCAAGAAACCTCGGATCTGTTTTCGCTCTCTGCTGTAATGAACTTAAATATCAGAAACTGACGCGTCGTAATCGATTACAACCAGATGGTAATCGATTACCGTAATTGATTACGGTCTTCCCGTAATCGATTACCAGGTGTCTGTCCACAGTTCTGAAACTTCAGGATTCAAAGCTGAAGGTCCGTAATCGATTACGGTCTTCCCGTAATCGATTATCAGGTCTCTGATAATCAAATTCTACAGTTTTTTTACACTTTGACTTCGAGGCACTTTCAACACAGCTCAACAGGAAATCCACCCAAGAAGGAAAGGGAAAACAACAAAGAAATAATGAACACGAAGGGAAATTAAATAATAGAAAGTTAGCCATAACTGCAGTCACGTAAATGCAGATTGTATAATGACTTTTGTCTAGGAACTAGGATGATGGTGAGGTGGGAAAATTTTTGCGGGACGTGTGACAAGATCACAGATGTCACGTGAATTTTTTAATATACTACAATATAAGTACCATCAAACCAAAGGGGAGAAATAATAATCAAAACTGCCAAATTGGAAACTTGAGATTCATGTTGTACCGCTGTACACATAAGGCATGTGCATGCTTAATTATGTTGATTAAGTTAATTAGTCATTTATTATTGTCAAGGCCGATCCTGAGATTTTGGGTGTCCTGGACGAACTTAGGAAAATGATATCCTCATAATCATTTGAGGATTGTCCTCCTTATATTTTTTACTACAAAATCTTTAATAATCCGATCATAATCAATGTTTTTTTTTAAAAAATCATTTTCGATAGAGATCAATGATCAATTAATATGGTTATTTATGAACACATTTATGAACACATTTAGAGAAAAAATTGAATGATCAGTTAATATGGTTATTTAATTTAATTTAATTTAATTAAAGTAAGAGTTTAAATTTAACTTGCCATCAGTATAAATTTTTTATACTCCTATTAATTAACATGTTAACACATAATTTAAAGAGTTTTCAATTCATTATAGGTATTTGTGAACTCAACTGGTAATTTAGCAATATATAATGGAATGACGATATAAAGAAGTTTTATATTAACTTGATGAAAATTAAAATCCTTATAGTAATGTGTGTTGATCCAAGAAAAGAAAACTACGTCCTTCAAGTATGTAATTTTGGGCTCAACCTTTGTATTCAAGAAATTAGTGCACTTAGGTGGATCCCAACTTAGGCTCCTCACCAGTGATCATATATCGAGAATTTAGTACATCTCACCTATTGAGTAGGAAGATATTCTAAAAAAAAAAATTGAAATACTTATATTAAATGGTCATATTAATTAGTTATTTGTTGCTTATAAAAATTATAAAAATTATGAATTTAATTTAGATCTCTAGTTAGTATAGAGAATTTTATTATCATGATCAATCTGATGCTATCACATCAATAAAAGAATTTAGCATGTCAAATAGTTGTTATGATAAATAAGTGAAAAGTCATTGTTAAATGATAAATATTTGCATAAGCAATACATCAATGAGTTTAATTTTCTATGTAATGTCAGCATAAAGATTTTTGTACTGACAATCAATCAGAAATCACAAAATTGATGACTTTTAAGATGGTTAGGATAAGAATCAAAGATTTGTAATGATGTGTCAATTTCTAATTCATTGACAGTGTAAAAAAACTTTACACTATCAGAATATACCAATTAAATCCATACATCAAATTCAAAAGTAATTAATACTTGTTCAAATTCGTTCAAATATCTACTTATAAATTGCCACAGCGAGTGTATATATATATATATATATATATTCCATTTTAACGAAAACAAGTGTTCTTCTGTTTATTTACGTTATTGGTTTCACACGAAAGTATTACTACGTATTTCGGTTTGTATGCAGGATAATCAAGAATTGGCATTTTTCTCATGTTTTGGGATAATTAGGAATTAGATTCGTATTAACATAGACAGATCATGTGGGTAGGCCCATGGAGTTTAAAATAAAAAATATTGTTGCTCATTTATACAATTTGGATTATCTCCTATATATCTTGCAATAATAGCATGTGGTTGTATTCCGAGAGATGGAGACACATTTTTTATCCTACAACCAACAACAATACTGGATTATTCGAATGCAGAAGAGTATCCATTTCCACTGTACACGCACCCAACTCCCAAGTGGGCTCAACTTCAGCCGATTATTATTGTGTCATGCTACTTCCTCTACGTGTCCATCCATGCGAATACTGGGCATAAAGAATTGCACGAGTCTGGAATTTATGCCAGCAACAGGTTACGATTGCATTATTCCGGCCACGGGTAGTGGTTAAGACTTAGTAATGGAAGAGGCCATAGCCTCCATTCAAGAGAAGCTTTCTCACCTGCAAATCCAGATTGACAAATGACAACCAACTCGCTCTCCTCCAATCTTCCATGGACTCTCGCCATGAATCACTAGCCACCATCATCAACAGTCTTGCTGACCAGGTTGCCACCATCTCTGGTACTTCACTCTCACCACCACCCCCTCCTCCACATTTCAAAACACCTAAACTGATGCTACAACCCTTTGATGGAACCAATGTACTGGATTGGTTATTTCAAGCTGATCAGTACTTTGGATTCTATAACATTCCTCCATCTCAGCGTATGGAAATGGTGGGTTTCTTCATGACTAATGAAGCCTTAAGCTAGTTCAAATGGATGCATATATAGCAACCACCAGCTATCCACTTGGGAAGTCCTTAGCCGCACCATGGAACTTCGCTTTGGTCCCTCCTCATATGAGAACAATCAAGCCACTCTATTCAAGCTACAACAAGAGGGTACCGTTGCTGATTATCAAACAGCTTTTGAAAGAATTTCCAACAGAATCATTGGATTGCCACCGGACGTCCTTCTCAACTGTTTCATTTCGGGTCTTAAACCAGCCATCCAACGTGAACTAGCCATCCATCACCCTTACTCCCTATCCCAAGCTCTAGGCCTAGCCAAAATGATAGAGGCCAAAATCTTAGATACACCCAGCTACAAAACCTTACCCACAAACCTCTTACAAAAATTCCCAACCAACTGTCACTCTTCAAGCCTTACCACCACCTAAGCCTCCACCCTCTACCCCATTCCCAATCAAACGATTATCACCAGTCGAGTTACAAGCTCGTCGTGCTAAGCGCATGTGTTTCAATTGTGATGATAAGTTTCATCCGGGTCGTAAATGCCACACCAAACAGTTTTTGTTACTCATAGGTGACCCTCAAGATGAAAACCACTCTTCTGTTGAGGAGCACAACTATCCACCCGACACTCCCATGCCTACAACCATTCTACCCCAATCCCCTAACTCAGACAATACCATTTTTCAACTTTCCAACTCTGCTTCTTTTGGTGGCACGGCTCCCCAAACCCTCCGTGTGAATGGCTGCATTTATGGTTTTCCAGTAACAGTACTTATTGACACTGGCAGTTCTCACAACATTCTACAATGATCGGCCAAATTTTCACAACTACGGGTTTCCCTTTTTCCTTCATTTTATGTTATGGTTGGAAATGGTGACACACTTCAGTGCTCGGGTCTCTGTTCTAATGTTCCTCTGCGGTTACAGGCTCACAGTTTCCAAGTACCATTATATTTGTTGCCAATCCAAGGAGCCGATGTGGTGTTAGGAATGGCATGGCTCAGTATATTAGGGACTGTACTTTCAGACTTCTCCATTCCCTCTATGACCTTTACCCACCTCAATAACCCAATTACCCTATATGGCTAACACCCTGTATCCCCACCTGTACTCTCCCATCATCAATTATGTCACACCCTATCCACAAAAAGCCTAGCCAATATCTTTACCCTCCTAGCATTCCTAACCGAACCTGACCTGTTCCTAAGCCTCACATCCCCTGCCCAAACCGAGCCCACAGCCCCTGATATACACCCTGATTTGCAACAAATACTGCAACAGTTTTATGAGGTGTTTGACATTCCCCATGGCCTACCCCCCTAGACCACACTACAAAAAAAAAAAAAGGTTATTTAGCGACCGAAAATAGTGACCGAATTTTTTGGTTGCTTTTTGAGCGCCGAAATGGCGACCGATTGTAGGATCTACATGAAACACTGATTAGAGTTGATACTGCGACCGAAATAATGACCGAAATAGAGCGTAGCAGAGTTATCGGTCGCTATTTCAGTCGCTAACTAAAGGAAAGTAAAAGTCATAAATTTATGACTTTTTAGCGACCGAACTGGTGACCGAATTAAATGCAACGGTTAAATTTTATTTATATTTGCGACCAATATTAATTCGGTCGCTAAACGACGCGTAAAAAAATTAAAATAGCGTGTGTTAGCGACCGATTTAAAAATCCGTCGCTAAATTTATGAATTCAAATTTCAAATTAACTCATTTAGCGACCGATTTAGCGATCGAATAGTTCGGTCGCTAAAACTAAAATCCCTAAATCGCGATTTCCTTCCTCTTTCCCCCCATTTCTCTCTTTTCTTCTCTTCTCTTTCACACGTTGTGACGCAGCTCCGCCCCTTCCCTGTTCCGACCGCGCAGCTCCGCCCCTTAGTGTCTCGTCCTCCTCCGGTCACCACTTGGTAAGGTTCTCCCTTTATCCTTCTTATTTTGTGTTTCTCCTTCTCTGTCTCTCACTCTCTCTTCCTCCTCCCAGCAGCACCGTGCCACCACCGCCACCACGACCACCACTGTAGCACCGTGACCTCCTTCTTTGGTAAGGTCTCCTCTTCTCTCTCTCTGTATCTCACACTCTCTCTCTCTTGCTCGGTTCTCTTTGTCTCAGTTTCTCTCAATGTCTCTCTCAGGTGTTGTCATTTCCTCCTCCGGTCACCACCACCATCTCAAGGGGTTCTGTTTTGTGCAACCACCACCCCCACAGTCTCCTCTGATCAGTTCTGTCTCAGGTTAGGGTTTAGGGAAGTTCTGTCAGTATGGGTATTTATGCTTTCAAATTAATCATTGATGTTGTTCTAGTGAAATCCAGAGTAGAGAAATTTTGACAGTAGGGGTATATTGATTTAAATAACTTATTGGATAGATAATATAAGTTAGCTTCCTCTTGATTCACCATCTCTTCGACTGTAATGCTTGGAACACTACAAGAATAAGACTAATTAGCGACGGAATTTTCGCCATGGCCTCAAATCCGTCGCAAATTTTATGTTTTCCGACGGCTTAAGCCGTCGCAAATGGTAGAAGAGATTACTGACGGCAGTTCCGTCGCAAATCTGTCAGTACCGTTCCCGCCATTTTACGCAAAATGTTGGTGCCACTTTGCGACGAGCATGGCCGTCGCTAATGTGTAAATGTTTGTCCAAGGTCATTTGCAACGGCCATATTGGTTTGAGACGGACTGTACTTTTGCGATGGTCATTCTCAATTTGTGACGGAATCCTGATTTGCAACGGCTAGGCCGTCGCTAATATTAAAAGTCCGTCGCTAATTTCCATTAAGTTACTCAACAGTTTTCTTCCTCCCTCACTTCTCATCTTCGCACAAACACTTCTTCCTCCCCTCTCACTCTGTTTCTCTGCTCCCACCACGTGCCGCCCAACCACCACCTCTCGCGCCGCCACTGTCGACCCATCCCGAAGACCAGCAGCACCACCTCCTTTCCTCCACCACCCATTCACAGCCGCGACGTACGTAACTCTGGTCGCTCTGTTAAACCACCACACGAGCCATCAAACCACCACGTGAACTCTATTTTTTGGTACGCATTCCTCATTCCCTTTACATTTTTGAACTCTGAACCGCATTCCCTTTTTCCCTTTCATTTTTATGCGTAGGCACTCCTAGGGCTCCATTTTTATGCCTTTCCCTCTCACGCAATGCGGGTGGTGGGTTGATTCCTGGTTTGGGTTCATCTCCTCATAGTACGGTTTGAGCATTTATCTATGTTTGCACACATTCTATTTGATATAATGCCTGAATGATCACTGTCTGTTATTTTTTTCTGCTTTTTGCTAGTCCAATATTGATGCATGAGTTGTTGTGGTCTATTAAGAATGATATTCTGGATCCATGTAAAATGCTATAGTTTTTAAGTAGTCCTCTTTGCATTATGATTATTGATTAGTTGGGCTTCAAATCTTTTTGATAAATTTGTTTATTTTTCAAATTTTATGCCTGGGTGTGACTTTAATTTGTTAAGGTGATTTGCAACGTCAGTGCTTTGTTTTTGTTTGGGAATGATGAAAATGTGATTTTTATTTACAAGTATTCGATTGTGAATGGGACACGATAGCATTGTATTTATCCTGGAACCTGAGAAGTTGATCCCATGTTTTTTTTATCTCATAACAACTTAGTGCCTGTTTGTTTTGTTTCCAATTTTCTGTTTTCATCTCCAGTTTTCAGAAATAATTACGAAACTGCCACCTTGTTTTCCTCATTGATAAACAACCACCGCCTCATTTTTGCATCATTAATTTTTGTTCCATATTTAATCTCATAATTGTTGCATATATTTGTTTATGAATTAGTTCTGGAGAGTCACGTTCTCTGAGAGAGTAAGAACGCGACTTTAAGGTTCAACAACAAGGGGAAAATCGCTTCCAAGCAAACAAAGCAAGACAAGGTGTGTTTTTTTTGGTTAATTGAGAGAATGTTTGATTTTGATTTGATCATCTTTTTGGTGCACCTTGATGTGGAGATTGTAATTGTTTTGGTAATATAATGCCTTTTGATTAATGTCTATAATCTGTTTGTTGAATCACCTAAATGCTTTTAGGTTGGAATGTGGTCATGTTATAGGTGTTTGGGTTAGTTTTCTTTTGATATTAATGGCTGAATTAGTGAGTAGCTTGAATCATAATCTTTTCTTGTGGTGAATGGACTATGAATTTTCTTTATTGTTTTTTGTGTATTTATGACAGGATTATGATTTATTAAGGATGCTTAAGCAATTGGTTGGAAAGCAATATATTTTATTTGGAGTTGATTTTGCCATGACATGATTTTCTCTTCTTTAATAATCTGAGTTGACGGGTTCTTTACTAACTACATTCTTTGAATCTGTTTGATGGAAGGTCTGAAACAATTTTCAAAAATAGAGGGAAATGATACATTCATTTGTCAAGTTTGGGCTGTCTTTTCCTCATTGATAAACATGCTTGATGATTATATAAGGGATTAGTGAATTGATGCTTCAATGCCCCCTGTTGATACTTAGAACTTTAATAGAGATGAAGTTTTGAAGAATCAAGCTAGTGAGGATTTAAGTTTTGATACATCAATCATCAGTACGTTTCGCAGATCTGGTCCTCTGTGTTAGCATGCTCTGTGAATTTATGTGTGCGTGATGCTATTCGAAAGGAACTAATTCGAAAGAAAATTGTGATCAATATTTTGTTGGTAGTGCCACGTCTGATTTTGTAATGAAGAGAAGGAACTAATTCCTTATGTTCATTTCTTTCTTTTTTTCTTTGAAAGATTCTTTCTTTATTTTTACTTTGTTTATCTTTTGTAAATAGAAAGTCATACTTTACCTCTATGTTTTTCATTTATGAATGTTGATTTTTTTTATAAGTAAAATATTAGTGACTGCCTCTAACACTACAGTAAAATCTATTTTTAGTGGTAATTATTTGGTGGCCATAAAATTTTGGTGATTGTACTATTTATCTGCATCTCGGATTTGATATATTCTTCATCCACCTTTTTACCTACAGTTCCATTTGATTCTCTTTTTCGATTTTGCACTGAACAATCAAAAGATTTAACCTTTTCATCTCTGTCTTGTTGTGTTTGTTGTGCAGGTAGCTGCTTCTCTATTTTCATTCATTAAAGGAAAAAGGTAAAAACTAGTTTTATGTTTTAATGGTTGTAAAAGGACTAGAGAAAATGTGGGTTTAGATAATATAAGATGAAAATGGGGGTACTCGATAGCATTCTCATTCTCTATATTACAAGATATGTTTTCACTTTATGCATAGGTAGAGTACTAGAACCAGGAGTCCATATGTTTAATTTCTTTCAGAATTTACAAAACTGGTCCACCATCCCTATGCTGCAATTATGATGTACTGCTATGTGGATGGTAGCAGAGATCAACCTTACAAGCCGTTAAATCCCTCAACAACTATGCTCAGAGAACCCCAGACTTGAATTAATTACATTCACTTTATTTTATTTGTCATATTAAATAGCAAAAGAAGAAGTTGAATATGCCAAACCTTATTCAAGGCAGCCAGGCTGATGACTTTAACCCCGATTTTATCAGCCCTGAGGATAGCTTGCTCAATATACTTATTGATTCCCTCGATAGCAAATGGCAAGAAATACTGAATGAACATTGAAAAAGAAAAAAAAATCAACAATTATTATTCTTTTTCATCGTTTATGGTGGAAAAAGGAAAATGAAAGCAATTTCTTTTAAACTGATGAGTGTACTGTAGTTGACCAACCTGGAAGCCACATCTAGGTATAACCCACGTTTGGTGCACCTCATTTTTTGGGTGCACCTTGATGTGAAGATTTTAATTGTTTTGGTAATATAATGCCTTTTGATTAATGTCTATAATCTGTTTGTTGAATCACCTAATTAAGTGTTGTTAGGTTGGAATGTGTCATGTTATAGGTGTTTGGGTTAGTTTTCTTTTGATATTAATGGCTGAATTGGTGAGTAGCTTGAATCATAATCTCTTCTTGTGCTGAATGGACTATGAACTTTCTTTATTGTTTTTTGTGTATTTTTGACAGGGTTATGGTTATCAATATTATAATAAATGATCCTTATATCTTTCTGTTCACTTTTGCCTATATCTATTAAGTGCTTTAAGTTTTAGGTTTCTTGCCTATATTATATTAAATGATTCTTATTCTTGTAATGTTGTTTATGTTTTGTTTCAAGTATGTTAGGGATATTATAAATTGTCTTTAGCAATAAAGATTTATTTTCTAGATGAGTTGATCGTCGAGAAAAACCTTAGTTACCCGTTTGAGGTGCAATATTTTAGAGCACATGTACTGTTGCAAGTCATTGTGCTCTTGATATTGGACCTCGAATTGTCCAAGTGGGACAGTTTGAGAAAAACTTTTTCTTTACTAATATAATAGCTATTCATTAATTCTTATGTGATATATCTGATGAAAATTTGGTCTGACGCATTACCATTTGTTCTCTGGGTACATACTTGATTGTGATATCTCACCCTGGTCTAGTCATGTACTTGGAGACCAATGGGAAATGCTGCTGAAATTTCGTTAGATATGAGACATGAGAAGTGATGAGTAACTATTATACTAGTGTTGAAAAAGGTTTTTCTTGAATGGGATAGGGTCATACCAAATAAAGTAATGGAGCAATTCTGCGAGTTTGCCCAAAATAGTTTTTCATTATAGTTATCTTTTTTGGGGCAAATGCAGATGATGGAATTTGTTCCTTTGAATCGTACTTGGATGTATGATAGGGTTTATCCGCGTAGAGGGGGATTAAAACAATCTTTCTTAGATGGTGTTGAAGAATTTATTACCAAGGCAAGTCAGCAAGATACTTATAACAATGGGGGGGGGGGGTGATTAGATGTCATTGTGTGAAGTGTGACTGTACCCGAATTAAGAATGTAGACGATGTGAGGGTCGACTTGTATAAAGTTGGGTTTAGGCCTAATTACTGGATTTGGACAAATCATGGAGAAGAAATGTCGCAATTTGATTTTGGCATTGACCTAAATTGCACCGGTGGTTCAAGTAGTGGTGCAGAAGCTGGATATGGAAATCATTTTGTTTCCATGGAGGAGATGGTGTGTGACGCTCTCATGATGTCCGGGTCATTTGAGTCCAATAATACAGAAGAGTCTCCTAATGCAGAAGCACAAAAATTATTATTTTGTATGATGTATGCACTCTGTCAAAACAATTTGCTTTTATTTATGAATTTCATTTATTTTTAAAATTGTTATTCATTTATCATTTATCATAATATAGTCTAAATTATAATTAATATAAAAAATAACTAATGTTTATATTAATTTTGAATTTTATATTAAATATTAAATAATTAATTAAAAATAATTCATATTTTAAATAATTAATTAATAAAAAATTAGTTAATTAAATTATTTAGTTTTATAAAAATGTGTTGCAATTTGCGACGGCCATGCCGTCGCTAATGTTTGATGATTTGCGACGGTCATGCCGTCGCTAATTTATGTTGATTTGCGACATTCAGGCCATCGCTAATTTCCTATAATTTGTGACGGCTAGGCCGTCGCTAATTAGCGACGGTCATTTAAAAAAACCGTCAGAAAGCGTTTGCGACGACCCAATATGTGACGGATTTATGGCCGTCGCAAATCCATCAGAAACATGTGTTTTGCGACGGATTTAAGCTGTTTTCGACGGCCTTTGGCCCTCGCTAAATTCAATTTTTCTTGTAGTGGAAGTAGGACTACTATAAGTTTCATAGCCATCCCTGCATAAAATAAGCAAATATGAAGCCAAGAATGTAATTAGTAAATTACAGGCACATTGTATTAGACATAAGGAAGACTATTTTAATATGAGTTTGAAGACCAAGTCAATGTGGAAGCAAGGGTCCTAACCCCAACTTGTAAATTTTGTAAATTTTCATTGTTGAGTTGAACACTTTATATTTGTTTTTTGGGTATATGAATGTATGGAGGTTTGATAAAAATTGATGGCTGGCCTTTGAGATTCTTTTTTTCCGATGGAGATTGGTAAGTGAGGGATGGTGGGAGGAAACATTTGTTTTCAAACTTCTTGAACCGTTGAATTCCAAGGTCAAGGTCCCTTGAAAATGATTATGTTACACCTTGCAATACAACTTGAGTCCATCTATGTCCTGTAATATTTTTTTAAGGCTTGCTCATCCTTGTTTCTCTTATTTAGATTACTCAAGTACATTGTTGTTTCAACTGTGAGATGATTTGGATAGTGAATCCAAATACATCTTTACTAAGCATACTTGAGAAAAGTAATTTTCCTTTGCTCTAATTTCTGCATGTTCCCAACTACTTGACTTATTTTGAACTATGGTTCACCATGAATTAAAACACGTCCAAAGAATGAGGATTGGAATGAAAGTGACTTTGGTGGTTTTGAATACTATGTATTTGGAAATGTTGCATGAATTGCTTGGGTGTTGCCAGGGAATGTTTGAGGTGAGTGGGTAAATTGGGTGAATTATAATTGAACAACAATAAAGGGGTTGTGCGCTGCAGCAGGTGGAAAGCTATCTTTTTTGTATTTCTTTTCTTTTGGCAGATGCATTCGTGTATTTCTTTCATTTGTAGTGCTTATCTGACTTGGTAAAATATAGTGTGCAATGGCAATGACACCCACTAGGTCATATTGAGGATAATCTTACCAATGTTAGCTGTGATAATGTCTGAATAAAATGTAGAGGGGTAATGATGGCCTATACACACTAATGATTTAAAAAACACAGAAAGAGAGGACAAAAGTAAAAGGCCTAATGGCTTTCAACAAACTCTTAAATGTTAGTTTCTTAAATGTTATTATTTGACAGGATTATTTTTATTTATGCATTATAGGTCATTGCTCTATTTCTCGTGAGTTGAATAATGGCCTATACACACTATATATCTTGTTGTTTGTTAGTGGAGAGCTGAGCTCAATAGGAAGGTATCCTGCCTGAAAGGCAAGATGCTGATTGTGTGCTGATAATTTAATATTTATGCATGTATTTGCAATTATGTGTTGTTTGTTAGTGGAGAGAAGAGCTCAATAGGATGTGATCCTGTCAAAAAGGCGGGATGCTTGTTGTGTGTTGCTAATTTAGAAGTTATGCATGTGTTTGACAATTATGTGTTACTTGTTAGTGGAGAGCGGAGCTCAATAGGATGTTTGCTACTATATTTTATCTAAGTTTGTATTTAAATATGCTTCAATATATATTTGTTGAAGTATGCTGCAATCCTTATAAGTCAATGGTTTTATTTTCTGCTAGAGTTAATTATTAAGCTACGAAAGTCTTAGTTTACTATTTGAGATTCAATATTAATGAGCATGCATACCTTCTCAGGGCACGCATGCTCATTCAATATTTTGGATGTGCTTGAAGGATTCTTAAAGTTTGAGGTTTTTCTTTAATTCTGTCTTAAGGCCAAGGTCTTAGATAATGAAGGATTAAGTATAGGGTTAGATAAAATGAAGGGTGGGGCACAATTTGCCAGGCTCATGACGTGCCGTCATCATTCAAACATTATTCACATTAGAAAGCAGCTCTGTACACAATATTATGAAAGCAACTCTGGTTTTCTACTCATTTGTTTCACTAGGAAATGGAGCTTTCCAGAAATAGTTGTTGATGACCATCCTTAATAGGTTATCTAGGTATTTCCAATAGGAAAAGTCCTCTCTATGACCATCCTTCAAAACGACGTAAAAGCATCTACTTTCATGAAAACTACTATGTTTGCTAATCTGTAAAGTTGCATGTGAAGTTACATTTCTTTGTTCTATTTTAACATGCTAGTATGCTACAAGGATCTTTCCATCTTTTCTTATTATCACTTGATGAAGTTTAGACATATGACTTGTTTTCCTTATCGTTTTATCAGAAAATGAATCCGACTAAATGTTTTGAGATAGCCATCCATATAGACCAGGTACAGTATCTCATCAACTTAAGAATAACGATCGGATTCATGTAATGATGGTTAAGGCATAAACTAATCATTACTAAATTGTTCTTGTGTATTTGCAGGATTTGATTTCAATCCCGCGATCATTCTACCGTCGTTGGGGACAAGAAATACCGCGTGTTGTGACTATTGAAGACAAAAGCGGAAATCTGTTCAATGGGAATATAGCAATCCAAGAGGATCGCCCATATTTTGCAACAGATACAAATGGCATCAGGGAGTTGTATTTGTTATCCACTGGTGCATTAGCAAAGTTTAAGTACCTTGGGGGTTCTGGCTTCTACATGTTCATCCCTTGGGAAGATTGATGAGTTTTGATATTTTGATTAGTACTTATTGACTGTGGTGTGTTTTTTTGTTTTGATCGTTAATTAGTACATTATTAAACTTTTTTTTTATAAACAATTATTAAACTTGCGTTAATTAATGTATTTGTTTTCTTGATCATATTGACTGTGGTGTTTTGGATCATTAGTACATCATATTTACGTTTTCTATTTATTCAAAAAAAATATTGGTGTATTTTGTTTATATTAGAAATTAAAAATCAATGGGGTAATAGTTGAAAAACAAAATTTGGTCGGTAGGATTAAGTTACAGGATAATTTTTATAAAAAAAAATTCAAAATTTGCGACCGAAATAGCGACCGAATATCGGTCACCAAATTCGGTTATTTGAGCATGCGACCAACTATACGGTGACCGAAGTATATAATTTTGTGACCAAAATATCGGTCGTAAATTTGCGACCGAAATACAAATTCGGTCGCTAAACATTTAGCCACCAGGGTTTCTGCTACCCCCTTAATTCGGTCGCTAATTCGGTCGCTACACAGTATAGAAGCCGAATTATCATGTTTAGCGACCGAAATCTTCGGTCGCTAAATAGGTTTTTTTTTGTAGTGTACATGACCACCATATTCACCTCATTCCCAATGCACAACCAGTCAATATAAAGCCTTATAGATACCCGCATTGTCAGAAAGAGGTGATGACTAATTTAATTACAGAAATGATACAAGAGGGCATCATTCAACCGAGTACAAGTCCCTTTTCCTCACCGGTAGTCTTGATAAAGAAGAAGGATGGGTCGTAACGTTTTTGTGTGGATTACCGAGCCCTTAACGCCATTACTATCAAGGATCGTTATCATATTCCTACGGTGGATGGCCTCCTTGATGAGCTTTTTGATGGTTCGGTCTTCTCTAAGATTGACCTTCGATCGGGCTACCATCAAATCCGGATTGCTACGGGGGATGAACATAAAACAGCATTCGGAACTTTTAATGGGAATTTCGAGTTTCTAGTCATTTCGTTTGGCTTGACCAACACCCAATCCTCTTTCATGGCAGCTATGAATGACCTATTGCGGCCTTTTCTCAGAAAATTCGTTGTGGTTTTCTTCGTTGATATCTTAATATATAGCCGCAATTAGGAGTTACACTTGCTACACCTTCAACAGGTCTTGACACTATTTCAGACTTCTAAGTTCTATGCTAAAATGTCCAAATGTCAATTTGGCCAAAAATCAATTGAGTACCTCGGTCATGTTATTAGTGTCCAAGGGGTGGCAGCCGACCCTTCTAAAGTACAAGCTATCATGGATTGACCGAACCCCACTTCTGTGATTGCACTTCCTGGCTTCCTGGGACTAACAGGGTATCACCGCCGCTTTGTGCGCCACTATGCCACCATTGCAGGTCCTCTTACATATTTACTAAAAAAGGATCATTTTTCTTGGTCCTAGGAGGAAGAAACAACATTTAGCCAGCTAAAGGTTGCGATGACAACCATGCTGGTGTTAAAACTCCCTGATTTTGAAATTCCATTTCAAGTTGACACGGACGTTTCAGCTGTGGCAGTCGGGGCTGTTCTTTCCCAAAATCAGCACCCATTGGCTTTCTTCAGTAAGAAGATGTCCCCTAGAATGCAAGTTGTCTCAACTTATGTTCGTGAAATGTACGCCACAACCGAGGCAGTCAAGTAATGGAGACAATACCTCTTGGGACGCAAATTTCATATATATACAGACCAACATAGTTTGAGAAATTTGCTTCATCATACTATACAAACTCCCGAACAGCAAAAATGGCTTACAAAATTGCTGGGTTTTGATTATGAAAATCATTACAAACCTGGGACATCAAATCGTGTGGCCGATGAATTGTCCAGAAAGTTTAAGATCTTGAACCCTGCCTTGTTTGCCATTTCTTCACTAGTCCTGACCTTTGTTGAGCAGCTTCGTAATTTTTATGCTACCAATCCTGAAGGTCTGGAACTGATCTCTAAGTGGCATATAGACCCAAACATGAGGCCCCAATTCAGGTTGTGTGATGGTCTTCTCTATTTTGAAGATTGCCTGTTCATTCCCGAAGCTTGCCAACAACAAGGTGCCTTGCTCAAGGAGTATTATGCCTCACCACTAGGGGGCCATTCAGGCTCTAAGGCAACCTTAGCTAGGCTAGCTGCTTCCTTCTACTAGCCCGCTGTACAAAAATCAGTCAAGCAGTTTGTGGCTCATTGCCAAGTATGCCAACAGAATAAGGCTTCGAACCAAGCCACGGCAGGAATCTTACAACCATTGCCGGTACCCAATCAAGTATGGGAGGATATATTAATGGATTTTACCACTCATCTACCTTCATCACAAGGTAAGACAACAATCTGGGTGGAAGTCGATCGCCTTACAAAATTTTCTCATTTCATTAGCATCCCCACCAATTATACAGCTCACTCCGTGGCGGCCTTATTTTCTACTGAGATTTACCGCTTACACGGTATGCCAAGGATCATTGTGAGTGATAGAGACCCATTGTTCCTCAGTGCTTTATGGAAAGCTTTCTTTCAGCTACAAGGAACTACTCTGGCTTACTCGAGTGCCTATCATCCACAGACAGACGGACAAATCGAGGTGCTCAACCGCTGTTTAGAAGCCTAGCTACGGTGCTTTGTAAGTGAGGAACCCCAAAAGTGGTCCCTGTTTTTACATCTAGCTGAATTTTGGTACAACACTTGCTTCCACTCATCCATAGGAATGAGCCCTTTTGAAGCCTTGTATGGACGTACCCCTCCAACTATTCCTTCATACTTGAATGGTAGCACCAAGGTTGCTACTCTTGATGAGTTTCTAGCTTACAGACAGGGTATTCTCAATAAATTGATAGAACAACTCCATTCAGCCAGGAATCGCATGAAACAACAAGCTGATACCCATCGCCGTGAAGTCAATTTTGAAGTGGGGGACTGGGTTCACCTTCGTTTACAACATACCGGCAACTCTCGATTTCTTCACGACGCCCTATTAAGCTGTCTCGCCACTTCTACGACCCCTTCCAGATAGTGAAGCGCATTGGCCCGGTAGCCTATGAGCTGGATCTCCCTCCTTCGACAAGAATCCACCGTGTCTTCCATGTCTCTCTGCTTCGTCCCTGTCGATGCACACCAGAGGTGCAGGTCTATCCCTTGCCCGACCTGATCCAGGGAGTAAGACCCCTCTTGGAACCTCTCTGCATTTTGGGTCGTCGAACTGTAATAGGGGGACAAAATTCAGTTGACCAGGTCTTAGTTCAATGGGAGTCTCGGAATGAATCTGAAGCTACTTGGGAGGATCTTTCCTCTTTCACACGGACTTACCCAAATTCGGACCTTGTGGACAAGGCCAGTTTTCATGGGCAGTGTAATGATACAAGCCCCCAATAGTGGTCACCAACTCTGCTGAAGGCCCAAAATCAATTACTGCAACAGCTGCTAGCTCAAAGGAACTCCAGAATCCCAAACGCACTATCACTAGGCTCACTTGGATGAAGGAATTTTATTTATGAATTGTATTGAAATTTTATTTATGTATGTCAGTTTTACTTTTCATTTTCAATTGTGTAGCTTGGCCAGCTGTCGTAGGATCCGAGAATCATGTAACCAACTCCTTGATATATGGAGTGCGAGAAAGAATGAAATGATCATAAGAATCAGGACTGAAATTTTATTCTTCTTGTTAGTTAAGGAGAGCCAATTCCCCCTCTCGAATTGAGGAATAACCCTATTCGAATATCACCACCGAAACACACGTACAACAAGGTAGTTGTTCCTTCCATTAATTCACTATCCAACTATTCTGCTCAGCGGCAACAAACACTCCCAAGTCTTGATAGCGGTCGTGAGTGTCACGGATAGAAACATGGCTGATGGCAGATGCCAATCCAAATCAATTGAAAGACGTAAGTTTAGCTGCTCGTGGTATTATCTCTTTGTATTTGCTGCATTTATGCCTTCTACACAGATTGATGTATACATATAGTAAACTTAAAATAGTGGAAAATATAGAAGCAAGTAATCAACATGTAAAATATGAAATCCATAATCACCATACCAAATATATTTATACATATACACATATTTAGGCACCTTGTAGTTAGACAACCTCGATTGAGCAGACATAGATGACCACGTGATAAGCCTTCTACACAGATTGATCTATGCACAAAGTAAACTTAAAATAGTGGAAAATATAGAAGCAAGTAAGCAACATGATGTAAAATATGAAATCCATAAGCATCATACCACATATTTATATATAACATATATTTACACACCTAGTAGAGCAGACAAAGATGATCAGATGAGAAAGATCGAAACCATCTGTCCTTTTCCTATGAAGAAACGCTGTAGAGAAATGAAAGCAAACATAGTAATTATAACTCTAGTAACACTTCTTTTTCTCTCGCAGTCTCTTGCAAAAACTAGAACACCTCCTCACCAACAGAGACAATAAGGCAAACAAGAAGAAGAATTGAGAGGATCTAGAAGCAGAAGGTCTATCAACAGAAGAAGCAGAAGCAGAGGCAGAGGAGGAAGGATAAAAGGACCACCCTGCGACCCATTTTACCTATATTTATTTGGAACCTGTGGCCAATGGCCTTTCCCTACTTCTCCTTCACTAGACAACCCATTGTTGGTAATGACTACAATTTCAAGGGGGGGGGGGGGGGGTGAATTGAGATATTGAAAACTTTTTCAACAATTTAAAGCAAAACAGAGTTTTCTTAAAGAAAATTGGTTTTCACTCAATTTTAATTCCCAGGAATCAGGTTATGTAACAAGTAATGATGTTAAGAAGAATTATAAGAAGTAACAACAAGTTTAACATAGATTGCAGATTAAAGATTCAAGTTAACAAGCATTCTTAAAACTCATTCACAACACACACGTGCATATAACAAGTATATGTAGTTTAGAGACGAGAAGAACACACAAATTGATTTATCCTGGTCGGCTACCTCCTCTGGTAAGCCTACATCCAGTCCCACACCTCTGCGGTTTTCTTCACTATAACCAGAAATTACAATATCCAATTACAACATTCACAAGGATAACCTCCTTGCTCAAGAACACACCAAAAAGCACACTTGCTTTTCTATACCCAAGGATCCCTTCTATCCTTGTTCAATCCTAAAAGATACCCTCTCTTAATCACACTAATTCATAGAAAGAATTGAGTAGAAGAAAGACTCTAAAAGTCTGATTATACCAATTGAATTTCTAAGAAATATCATACTTTTCACTTTCAGAATGTGTAAGGTGTTGAAAAGTGTTCCTTTGATCCATCTTTATACAGAAAACAAGTTATAGTTGTTGGGATCAATTAAAACAGATTTGGATCTGATTTAACAAAATCTGTTTTCTTGATTTTCGTTCTTGAAATAAGATTCTGATTGTTCTAGTAGAATTCGCGTCCATCTTGAAAAATAACCGTTTCCATCTAGCCATTAAGATTTTACATTCGGATGGGCTAGTAGACGAGCTCCATTTAGTAGATGAGCTCCATATGGTAAATGAGCTCCATATGGTAGACGAGCTCCATATGATAGACGAGCTCCATATGCCACTCTAGCAGACGAGCGCTTCTTGTTACTTTAGTAGACGCGCTCTTCTATTACATTAGTAGACGAGTGCTTCTGTCACTTTAGTAGACGAGCACTTTTGTCACTTTATTGGACGTCTGCTTGTTTCACTTCATTGGACGTCTGCTTGTTTCTCTTCATTGGACATCTGCTGTTTCACTTCATTGGACGCCTGCTTGTTTCTCTTCATTGGATGTCTGCTTGTTTCTCTTCATTGGACGTCTGCTTCTGTTATTCCAGTGTTGGACGAGCGCTTATATTATTCCACTGTTAAGCTCTTGTCTTGATGATTCCTTGATCTTCTTAAATTTAAGTGCTTCACCTAAGAAATCAAATGTGCTATTTTTACAATAGCATCTAAAGTATGAGATCTTCATTTCTTGATTCATTAGTCCTTGTCCATTGCTTTGTGTCCTTGGTCTTCCATCCTTTAATCCTTGATTTTCCTTTTTCATGAGTGATCTTGCAGACAACTTAACACATAATAAGTACATAGTCAGAGTCAAAAATCTTATGCAAAATACACTTTGTTTGTCATACATCAAAACATGAATGAGGGCTTAGTCTTACAAACTCCTCCTTTTTGATTATGACAAACCTTACCATACTTACCCTTAGTTATTAAAAGTCAGAGTGAATCTATTCAATAAGCATGGTTCTTGAGTCATTTTCATCCTCCCACTGTGTCATTGATATCTTTCAAAAATCAAGTGTTATCATATCATTATCATGAAAAAGTCATCTTGCATTTATTATAAGTTCAAGTATGTCTTTTCAATGCAGTTCATGCTTGGGTATTAGAGAAAAAATTTACAGCAAATGCAAGACAGAATTAATGGTTGTATGGTTCATCTTTCTCCCCCTTTGTCATTATCAAAAAGAAACTATGGAGAATATTGAAATCAAACTGAAAAACAGTCTTGCATTCATTGATAATAAATCATCACAGAGCATATGCAATACATCAAAACAACCAAAACACTGAAATAAAAAAATAGGAATTACAGACACCTAAGGACACTTAGTCTAAACTGAGACTAGATAAAAGCAACTTGCCCATGTCCTTCAAAATTTTCAGCATCTCGTGCTGCCTCACTTGCCATATGGACTATATCATCAAAAATAATATCTGATATCAATCATTTTGAGGATCAATTATGCCAAGTTCCCTTCTTATAAAGAATAAACTCTCCTTATTTAGTGGTTTGGTGAATATATCAGCTAATTGCTTGGTTGTATCTATATGTTCAATCACAACATCACCACTTTGAATATGATCCCTGATAAAATGATGCCTAATTTCAATATGCTTGGTTCTTGAATGCATGATGGGGTTCTTTGTTAGATTAATTGCACTCGTGTTATCACACTTTATTGGTGCATGATCTAGATGAACACCATAGTCAATTAATTGTTGTTTCATCCATAGGATTTGAGCACAACAACTCCCAGCTGCAACATATTCTGCTTCAGTTGTGGATAAGGCCACACTAGTTTGCTTTTTACTAAACCAAGACACTAGGGAATTTCCTAATAAATGGCATGTTCCACTTGCGCTCTTCCTATCTAACTTGCATCCATCAAAGTCAGAGTCGGAATATTCTATTAATGTGCAAGTGGATCCCTTGGGATACCACAGCCCCATTTCTTTTGTTCATAAAAGATACTTCATGATTCTTTTAATTGCAATAAAATGTGATTCTTTAGGATTAGCTTGATACCTTGCACACATACACACACTAAACATTATATCTGGCCTACTTGCGGTGAGATAAAGTAAGGATCCGATAATACCTCTATACTTGGATACATCTATAGATTTACCATGTTCATCTTTGTTCAAGTAGCAGGCTGGACTCATTGGTGTTGCCATTTCCTTTGCACTTTCCATTCCAAACTTCTTTAGTAGTTCCTTGCAATAATTTGTTTGGCTTATGAAGGTTCCATCTTGGCATTGTTTAATTTGAAGTCCAAGAAAGAAGGTAAGCTCTCCCATCATGGACATTTCAAATTCATTTTGCATTAGTTTACCAAATTCCTTGCATAAAGACTCATTAGTAGCACCAAAAATAATGCCATCAACATATATTTGAACAAGTAAGATATTGTGTGCTTTTGTTTTAGTAAAAAGTGTTGTATCAACTTTTCCTCTTTTAAAGCCTTTCTCTAGGGGAAAATTGCTTAACCTCTCATACCAAGCTCTAGGAGCTTGCTTGAGTCCATAGAGGGCTTTAGTGAGTTTATAGACATGATTTGGGAACTCACTATCAACAAAGCCAGGGGGTTGGCTTACATACACTTCCTCTTGAATTATTCCATTTAAAAAGGCACTTTTCACATCCATTTGGTATAGTTTAAGGTTCATTATACATGCATAGGCTAATAGCATTCTTATGGCTTCTAATCTAGCCACGGGAGCATATGTTTCATCATAATCAATTCCTTCTTCTTGATTATATCCCTTAGCTACTAGTCCAGCCTTATTTCTTACTATTATTCCATTCTCATCCATTTTGTTTCTAAACACCCATTTAGTTCCAATTATTTGGTTACTTTTAGGTTTTGGAACTAAATCCCAAACTTTGTTCCTTTTAAATTGATTTAACTCCTCTTGCATTGAAATCATCCAATGTTCATCATTAATAGCATCATCAACACATTTTGGTTCTATTTGAGATACAAACGCCATGGTACTGCAAATATTCCTTAAAGAGTTTCTAGTGGTTACCCTTTTGGTGATCTCACCAATGATATTGTCTAGGGGATGATTCTTTGAAACTTGCCACTCCTTTGGAAGATTTTCTTGTTGGATTTCTGCTTGAGGTTCTTTATTGTTCCCTTCATCTTCCTTTTCCTTATTGCTGTCTTTTCCTTCATCAGATTTCACTTCATCTTCATGAGTTTCTGCATCATCAAAAATGCCCTTTCCCAACCTTTTGGGGTTAGACTCATCAAATGTTATGTGAACAGATTCTTCTATTGATAAAGTATGCTTATTAAACACTATATGCTTTGCTAGTTAATGAATAACCTAGGAAAATACCCTCATCAGCTTTGGGATCAAATTTCCCAAGATCATCCTTGCCATTATTTAGCACAAAACACTTACAACCAAAGACATGAAAATGAAAAATGTTAGGTTTTCTTCCCTTTTAAAGTTCATATGGAGTTTTCTTCAAAATTGGCCTTATTAGAACTCTATTTAAAACATAACATGCAGTGCTCACAGCATCAAACTCCTCATTTTGGAATTCTCCTCCATGGTCACTCCTAATTGAAACAATTTTCACGTCTTTCTCATTTTGAACAACCTTGGCCATTTTCTTAAAAGCTTCATTCTTTTGTGCTAAAAAATAGGTCCAATTAAATCTAGAGAAGTCATCAACAATTACAAGAGCATAAAGATTTCCACCTTCTTTGGGAGTGAAATATGTAAATTTTGTGATGTCTCCGGTCATGTGTTTGGAGCAGCCACTATCTAAAAACTAGCTTGAGCTTTTGGCCTTCAAACACACCTACAAAACATTTTTTTTTTATACTTTTCCTTTAGGTACCCAAATCTGGTTGGGTCCTTTGGTGTTAGTAGCAACATAAGTTCCTTTTGGAACCCAAATTTGTTTAATTCCAACATGTATATTCTTTCTAAGTCTACAAGTAGCAGCTGTATGACCTTTCTTTAAACAATAATAACATTTCACAAAAGGACTAGTTGAAGAACTAGGTGCAACAAAAAGCTTCTTGAAAGATTTTTCATATACCATAGGATTATATCCAATTCCAGCTTTGTCATACCACCCTTTTGCTGTCCTAATATGGCATTCAAGTTATCTCTACCCAAAGGAAACTTAGATAGAGTTGTATTCAGTTTTTCAACTTCCTTTTCTAGTGTAGTGCATTTGGTGCAAATTGAACTAGATGCAAGTAATTGTGAATTTTTAGCTTCTAGTTCTTTAAGCTTTATTTGTAAAGATGCATAGTCACTACATTGTTTTGCAATGATCTTCCTAGAAGATATAAGTTGTTTACCAATTTTAACATATTCTTCATGCAATTCATCAAAAACATCTTGTAACTCATCATAGGTAGGAGAAGAATCATTTACCTCGGTTTCACTATCACTTTGTTAATTTGCCATGAGACATAGGTTGGCTTCTTCATTTTCAGATTCACTACTAGTGGAATCCATATCATTTTCTTCCCAAGCTATGTATGCTCTTCTAGGCTTTCTTCCTTTCTTCTTTTTGTTTTCATTCTTCTCATACTTTTCTTTCTTTTGTAGCTTTGGACATTCATTTTTGTAGTGTCCAAGCTTTCCACATTCAAAGCATTTGATTGTCGAGGAAGAGCTTTCACCTTTGTTCGTGTTCTTTTTGGTAGGAAAACTGAATTGCTTCTTGTTTCTATTCTTTTTTATGAATCTTCTAAATTTCCACACAAGCAATCCCATGTCTTCTTCTTCGGATTCTTCACTTTCATCAAGGTGTTCATCTTCATCACTTTCTATTGATTCTTTGGAGATATGAGCCTTGAGTGAGAGTCCTTTCTTCCTTTTCTCCTTATCTTCATGACTTTTCAATCTATTAAGTTTCAATTCGTGTTCTTTCAACTTGCCAAATAAAGTAGCAATCTGTATGGTGTCTAGATCCTTTGCTTCAGCAATCACAGTAATTTTTGGCTGTCATTCACGACTCAAACATCTCATTATCTTGTTAATCTTTTTCTCATCTATGATTGTATGTCCGAGTCCTTCTAGCTGGTTCACAATGTCTGTAAACTTCTTTTGCAGTTCATCTATCTCCTCACCATTCTTCATATGAAAGAGTTCATATTCATGGACTAGTGCATTCATTCTTGCTCTTTTCACATCGTTGGTTCCTTCATGAGTGAGTTGAAGAGTATCCCACATTTGCTTTGCCGTTTTGCAATTGGAGACCCTGAAAAACTCATCATAATTCAAAGCAGCTGTCATAATATTTTTTGCCTTAGCATTATAACCAACTCTTCTTTTATCATCATCATTCCAATCATCTCTTGGTTTAGTTTGTTTATTTCCCTTAGCATCAAGAATAAATGGAACATAGGGGCCATATTCAACAGCATCTAATACATCTAAACCTGCAGCCTCAAGAAAGACAAGCATTCTCTCTTTCCAATACATGTATTGGGAGCCATTAAAGGCAGGGGCTCTAGTGAGTGAAGCCCCATCACCCAGGATATCATTTGTAGCCATCTCTTGAAGATATTAAGCTTTGTAACAAGAGTTTTAGCCCTGATGCCACTTGTTGGTAATGGCTACAATCTCAAGAGGGGGGGGGGGGGGGGGTGAATTGAGATATTGAAAACTTTTTCAACAATTTAAAGCAAAACGGAGTTTTCTTAAATAAAATAGGTTTTCACTCAATTTTAATTCCCAAGAATCGGGTTATGTAACAAGTAATGATGTTAAGAAGAATTATAAGAAGTAACAACAAGTTTAACACATATTGCAGATCAAAGATTCAAGTTAACAAGCATTCTTAAAACTCATTCACAATATACACGTGCATATAACAAGTATATGGAGTTTAGAGATGAGAAGAACACGCAAACCGATTTATCCTCGTTCGGCTACCTCCTATGGTAAGCCTACATCCAGTCCCACACCTCTGTGGTTTTCTTCACTATAACCAGAAATTACAATATCCAATTACAGCATTCACAAGGATAACCTCCTTGCTCAAGAACACACCAAAAAGCACACTTGCTTTTCTATACCCAAGGATCCCTTCTATCCTTGTTCAATCCTAAGAGATACCCTCTCTTAATCACACTAATTCACAGAAAGAATTGAGTAGAGGAAAGACTCTAAAAGTCTGATTATACAAATTGAAGTTCTAAGAAATATCACACCTTTCTTCTCAAAGATGAAGCACTTTTGGAAGCTTTTGAATCTTTCATATTTTCACTTTCAGAATGTGTAAGGTGTTGAAAAGTGTTCCTTTGATCCATCTTTATACAGAAAACAAGTTATAGTTGTTGGGATCAATTAAAACAGATTTGGATCTGATTTAACAAAATCTGTTTTCTTGATTCTCGTTCTTGAAATAAGATTCTGATTATTCTTGTAGAATTCGCGTCCATCTTGAAAATAACCGTTTCCATCTAGCCATTAAGATTTTACATTCGGATGGCCTAGTAGACGAACTCCATTTAGTAGACGAGCTCTATATGGTAGATGAGCTCCATATGGTAGACGAGCTCCATATGATAGACGAACTCCATATGCCACTTTAGCAGACAATCGCTTCTTGTTACTTTAGTAAACGCGCGCTTCTATTACTTTAGTAGACGAGTGCTTCTGTCACTTTAGTAGACGAGTACTTTTGTCACTTTATTGGACGTCTGCTTGTTTCACTTCATTGGACGTCTGCTTGTTTCACTTCATTGGACATCTGCTTGTTTCTCTTCATTGGACGTCTGCTTGTTTTACTTCATTGGACGTCTGCTTGTTTCACTTCATTGGATGTCTGCTTGTTTCACTTCATTGGACGTCTTCTTCTGTTATTCTAGTGTTGGACGAGCTCTTATATTATTCCACTGTTAAGCTCTTGTCTTGATGATTCCTTAATCTTCTTAAATTTAAGTGCTTCACCTAAGAAATCAAATGTGCTATTTTTACAATAGCATCTAAAGTATGAGATCTTCATTGCTTGATGCTTTAGTCCTTGTCCATTGCTTTGTGTCCTTGGTCTTCCATCCTTTAATCCTTGATTTTCCTTTTTCATGAGTGATCTTGCATACAACTTAACACATAATAAGTACATAGTCAAATTCAAAAATCTTATGCAAAATACGCTTTGTTTGTCATACATCAAAACATGAATGAGGGCTTAGTCTTACACCCATTTGATCAACTACCAAGAATCCAAGCTCCTCCACCGCCATCGGTACTTTCCCCATCACTAGTGCAATACTCTCCACCACCACTAATTATCACTCCACCACTCTGTCCTCCGCCACCACCGCCATTAGTTCCATCGCCGCCTCCACCTTCCCCACCACCTCCTCCGCCTTTGTTTCCATCACCGCCTCCACCATCCCCATCACCATCACCGCCTCCACCTTCCCCTTCACCACCTCCGCCACTAGGTCCATCGCCCCCGTCACCATCCCCACCACCACCACCTCCAACAGTTTTCCACCACCTTTGATAATTCCACCACCAATGCCAGTGGTGATTCTTTCTCCTCCAGCACCAGATATACCACAAACACCGATATTTCCATGGCTATCACCTCCCGATATATTCATTGATCCTCCCCCGCAGTCACCAGACATCTCTCTTCCACCACCGCCACTTGTCCCGATGTTTTCCAGGCCGCCTCAGCCGCCATAGCTTCTGTTACTACCACCAGAAGAGTCATTCTCATATTCACCACCTCTTATATCAGGCCCAACTGCACCATATATTTTGTTGCCACCTCCATTGACTCCGGAACTCCCAGACAATCTAAAAGAACTAACACCATTTCTGTCCATACCACCACCAGTGGTTCCTGAATCCTGAGCTCCCAGGTAATCCACAAGAGCCGCTTCCATTTCCTTGAGGTGGCCGGCACCAACGAGCTTTCTTTCATTTCCGGAGCCGTCACCATTAGTGTCGTTGCCACCCCCCTCTAATTCGCCTCCGTTTAGAAATGTAACTATTTTTCACTTTGCTTTATGTGCATGTCTAAATAATCACAATAGTCCGTTAGTTTTGTTTTGATAGATATATGTTGTCCTATAGTTAGTATATAGTTATTACATAATAAAGGTAAGAATATCTTCTGAATAAAAAATTTCTATCATCATTTTTATTTTTAGCATTTCATGAATGGTGGTTTTATTTTTTTTTTTAATTTAATAAACACAGCACATATCCTTCTTAGATTTTTTACATTTTCAAGCAAGAATTGTCATATCATTAAAAATGTTTGACTTTTATACTAACTATCTTAAATGTCACACATAGGATGATTTTTGACTAGTTGATAGTGTTAAAAGCTTTAAGATCGATCTACCTGATGAGTGAACTAAAACTGAAAACTTTGGGAACCTAATTGTATGTTTCCCGTTGCAGAAAACAAAAAACACCTAGATATAAGCATTTAATACTTAATATATGGATTATCACGTAGGCCAAGCTTAGATAAAGTAGTGCAGCTACAACTTAAGATTATTACCCTCTACAATGTACTAAAAATTAGACGGGTCAGATTTTTAGACGAGTGACCTTAAGTCTAGTTTCCTGCACACTTATCAGACTTATCAGTAATTTCATAAGATTCAATATTACCATACTTAGGATGCGTTTGGATAAACAACTTAATTAAGAGGTTATCACATAAGACCTTATCGCATGAGAGCTTATACCATAAGTGCTTAAAGAAAGAAAAAGAAAGAAATGGGCATGAGAGGATTCGAATAGTGAAAAACACGGAGAGGGTGTTTAGTGCATAAGCTCTTATGATAATTCCATAAGCTTCTCCCAGTGACTTATGAAAATAAGTCAAAAACTCCTTATGGGATGGCATAAGTTATTTTTATAAGCTCTGTCAAACACACTGCATAAGAGTTTATGTCATCAGATAAGTCAAAAGGAGCTTAAATAAGCTCTTCCAAACGCCACCTTAATCTATTTGGAATCATAAAAACTTAGAGAATTTACACATTGAATGTGTCTCAGACTTATGAGGTCTCAACAGTTGGCACAAGCTCTGTCTCTTAAACTGGTCATTTTTTAGGTGGATTCGACGATTATTGATGACTTGGACAGAAAGAGATTCACCAACTATTATCCTATCCAACCTCTACTTGAAGAGGCTACCCATCTTCTTAAATTACCCGATTGATCATTTAAATGGAGAAGAAAATATCCCTATAAACCCCTCAATTTCTCATCCATTGCTCATGAGAACGAAAGGTGACGTGGAAAGAAGATATTTACACTTTTTTCTCATATAAACCCATTAAATATTCATACACACTTCAATTTTTTGAATAAATATCTTCATTAAAAGACTCCGAACTTGGGAAGCTTACTTTATGGTGGTATCATTGGAGATGATTCTGGTGTTTTAATCAAAAGATTTTATTGTAGAGTCCTTGCAATGCTCTATATGTTGAGATGTGCGAGCTACTTCATGGCATCAAGTTGGTGAAATAACCAAAGTTAACACAAGAAGGGGGTTGAATTGTGTTTACCAAATTTTTAGGAAACTTTGAAAAATTATTTTCGTAGGCACAACAAGCAAAACTAAAGCAACAGAAAATTAGACCGGTGACTCGTCTAATTTTGAGACATAACACACTCGCACACAGAGAAGGTTAAAACAGAGATTGATATTCGGTATTCACAATATTAACTCCCCAAGTTAAAAGCTTAAAAAAATAGCTTTTAAACAAATTAAGGAGATAAGGGAAGAGGAATATCACTCAATAGTTTTATACTGGTTCACCCCAAAATCCACAGGGCTATGTCCAGTTCTTGGCAGCACCAAGTTTCAACTATAACTGATCAGAATACAGTACAAGTATTCTTTACAAGTATTATTTTCACACATAGCCTACTCAGGCTCAACACTTAAACAAGTATTCTTTTCTCACCTAGCCTCTTCAGGCTCAACACAGTAAGGAGTAAAGGTTTTGTGTAATTAATACAACTTGCAAATATTTCAGATAACACTCAGAGAGTGAAATAAATATGAAGTGTGAAAGACTGGGAATTAATATCAAATGATTGAAGAAGTATTCAATGGAAGAATGAAGAAGTTAATGAATAGAGTAAATAATTCTGCGTGGAGCTTTTAATGTTGTTCAACTTCTTGTCTTAATCTTCATGGATTTGATCTATATAAATACTTCAATCAATTGATCCTTTAGGCACAGCTTCAAAAAGTGTGTTCTTTGATTTGAGTTTTTGGAATGCCATTAATGCCAAAGAGTCGTTATGTGTAGGCATTAAATGTTCAGGGACGTTGAGTTTTAACAAGGCATTCCAAGAGTACACATTTGTTCTGAGCAGTTGTTGTATCAAAGTTGCAGCAGAGAGCTTTCCTCTTTCAGTGAAACACTCAGTTCACTTTATGGAAAACACTTTTTTCTTTGTAATAGAACAGGTAAAAGGTGACTGTATTGGTACAGAGGTTGCGAGTTTATTCCTTAAATCCTTGAAACAAACGCTCTTTATTCTTTATCCTTTGTGCTATTGTCCAGAGGTCTTCGAGATCCTTAAGGAATGCATCTTATTTGATTAAGGTTGACTTGGACTTCATTTTGACAAACTGACACTTTACCAAGTGTAGCAGTGTTTGAAATTCAGACGGGTGCTTGTGCAGTCCGGATTTAGACGAGTGATCTAGTCATTTTTAGACGGGTGATCTATTGGCTTCTTCAGACTTATGATTCTTGACACTTCATAAACTAGATTAGAATCTCGATTAAGCTTTGACTTGGTCTATGTTTGAGTTAATTATTTTTAGACGAGTGAGTTTTTAGACAAGTCTAAAAACTACGTTGTACTAAAAATTACATGGGTCAGATTTTTAGACGAGTGACCTTAAGTCTATTTTCCTGCACACTTATCAGACTTATCAGTAGTTTCATAAGATTCAATATATATTACCATACTTAATCTATTTGGAATCATCAAAACTTAGAGAATTTACACATTAAATGTGTCTCAGACTTATGAGGTCTCAACAGTTAGCACAAGCTCTGTCTCTTAAACTGGTCATTTTTTAGGTGGATTCCACGGTTATTGCTGACTTGGTCAGAAAGAGATTCACCAACTATTCTCCTATCCAACCTCTACTTGAAGAGGCTATCCATCTTCTTAAATTACTCGATTGGAAGACCTTTGTTGCAGCTACTAATAATGAAGCTAACAAATGCGCTGACATATGCTAGCAAATAGAGATATCAGGCTTCTTTTTATGTCAATATGTTGAGAATGTTTTTCCTTTGCTAGGCATCTTAGTTATTGTGAAAAATGAACACTATAATAATATATATTTAAAATAAAATCATTTTCCGTGTAGTCTTCACAAATTAATATGATGCACACATTTTTAGTACCGTACATTAAAAAGTTATTTTAAATTTCAAAATTCAATAATGCGATCCCACCCTTGAACCACTGAAGCAATGGAACAAATGAGCAAAGACAAAACAGGTACAACAACAAAGCCTTTGAAAAAACACTACCAAGTCAAACACTCTCCTTGAACAACAATAATATCTTACAATCCTCATGTTGAAATATAAAGGAAGTGCATATTAAAAAGGAATTGAAAATGATATATACAATAATGTTCCACAAAGCCAAGCCCCAACACCAAAACCTTCACTCCTATAAATTTAGCAAAGCAGAAATGATCATTCAAAGTCTTAGGTAGAAGCAGCTCACTTCTTCCAGGGTGCAACTTCGGTACCTGATTTAAAAGTATAATATTATAACAACACAAACCCACAAATATAAAATCTTAACAACAATGCCAAGCGAAAATTAGCCAATCCATCATCAATCCAATTCATAAATTCAGTAAACAAAACAAAACAAAAAGGAGAGATTAAGGGAAAGACATACCTAACCAATGAATCAACTAACAGAAATTAGGAGCAGCATGAAGAGAGATATGTTCATTATGAATCAGACATAAGAAAATGAACAACAAAGTAGGGATTTAAAGGCTGGATAAACAAAACCCAAATGAAAAATCGAAACCCCAAATTGCGGAAAAGAACCAACCTTAAGCGTTGCTTAGATATGCTTTGGGTAGTGCTTGAACGGTGCTTGAGTTGTGGTTGATAAACAAAGCCGACCAAGAAGAAAGAAAAAGAGCATATCAAAAAGAATGCATGAACAAAAAAAATTAAGAAATAAGGAATGGTCATAGAATTTAAGGGACAGGGGAAGATACACTGGTTTGGTCAAGATTTGGGTCAAGAGTTTGTGAGAAAACTGACCTCTGAACAACACCCATTGAAGAAGATGAAGAAAACTACTTTACTCTTGATGTGGCCATTGATAATGAAGAAAGAGAGCGAGGATTCTGATTTCATTTGTTGATACTCACAATGCCTTTGTGCAATTCACAATGCATTAGATAAATGTTGCATTGATTGATTAAGGAAAAAAGAAAAAGAAAAAATTGAATCCACATAATTGAGCATTGAATGGATTTTACATTTCTTAAGGTCTTTATGTTATCATGTATTTATTTCAAAATTTGATAGCATTTAAAATTTAAAAAACTAAAAGATAAATAAAGTAGTGATAATGGCAGAAATACCCTGGCTTTCGGTGGGAAAAAATATTCCCAAAATACCTCAGCGAACCTTCCTTTTAATATATAAAGATATATCTTATTCATATATTTAAAAAAAAACTCTATAGGTATATAGAAATAGCACTGATATTTGACCCATGAAATCAACACTGGTGTCGGAGCTGGATAGTTTGCCATCCTACGTGGATCCCCAACAAACTCGTATATGAGACAAAATGTTAACCTATGCAAAAGTGGTACAATTTTTTTTTCAATACACTCTCTCCAACATATTTTTTATTATTAAATTAATTTCATTTTTTTATAAGCAAGATATGTACTCCTATTAATTTAAGTACAAGGGTTACCCAAACCCGAATACAAAGAGAGTACAATAAAAAAAAACATACAATTGAGACAGAGGAACAAAAGATATTATGTGAACCAAGAGCACCTACTGAAACTGCTTATAGGTTGAAGAATAGATGAAGTTATACCCCAGACCAAAAAAAAAAACCCCACCTTACAGCCGCATAATGGGGGACTAAAAAACACCCATCGATAACATTTAGAGTATAACCCACGGCCAACTATTAAATAAGGTGTGTTTAACATAAAATTCATGCTCCCACATAAATTTTTTATTTTTTATTTTTGTTATTTTAAAGTTTAGGTGAGTTGGGTCCCGGGGCTTCATCAGGGTCAGGGCAGGCATCACGGCTCAAAGAACGCTCATAGAGGTACTTATAGATTACCCACCAACGAAGTCCTCACATCGGTAGTAATATACACTAACAAACCTTAAACTTAACTCAGTACAGTATGAAGTCACCAATGCAAAATTCTACCCATGGCCAAAAGAAATCAAAATTTTATCCTAATATTGTTAACATAAGAATGCATAACATTTGCTCTGTACCCTATAGAGCTAGACAATCACATTGTTCACCACTTTGAACAAATGAATCACTCCAACAACAAAGGAAATTACAACTTCCAACATCTGAATAACAATGCCATGGACGCTATACAGAACAATGAACCATCCGTTTTCGCTCATTACTGAACATAAACACAGTTTAATGAAAGACACCGTTGACTAAAGATTAGCGACCAGATGAAATGTCTTTTTTTAAAATATAATAAAAAGATGTGCAAACATTGTGTTAGGTATGGGCCCTAATAAGCAGTAGTAGTTAGAGTTAGTTTTAGTTGAGCTGTTAGATAGTTAATAAATAGAAGAAAGGGAGGGAAAGTTAGGCATTCGGTTATTTGGTTGGTTTTGGAAAGGAAGAGACCAAGTTATCGAGCATTCTTGGTAGGGCAATTCCTTGTACTCTTTTTCTCTCGATCTCTCTGTAGCTTCTTCTTTCTATCTCTGATTTGGGAACATTTCCCCAGAGAGTTCTCAATATACTTGCACTATTCAGTGAATCTACTAGTTCAAATACATAGTTCTATCACATTGTTTTCACTCCCATGAATTTAAACATTAAATAAATCACACATGTTATCTGAAAAAATATATTCAAGAATAATGACATATACAAAGAGAGGCGACTCACCTTCTTGTGTAGAACTAACTCTTAGCTGTGAGTTGTGCTGGTTGTGCAATTGCACAAAATTAGTGGACAATATTAGTTCTCACTACCATGGACAAGTAATATTTGAAATTATCACTTCAACTTTCACCAAGACCTATATTGCAGCAAAAGTCACGCATACTACTTAATACTTTCCTTGCAGCACTGGAAAGTTTATAGAATTAGTTAATTATGAAAAAAGATACTAACATGAAGATAAGGGTACTCAAATCATTTCCCTCTCCCTCTCAGGTGAAATTGTTAATGTTTTAATTAGAGAGGCTATATGAGTGAGCCAAATTCCTTTCTCATCTATAATCAATAAAATATCTAATATTGTCAAGTTTCAGAATTGCAAGCAAATTAAAACAAGAAATACAATAAAATATAGGTAGCTAGCTATAAATGGAAATTCAAGAATCCTTCCGCTTACCAATCCACATTCTCCTTTAAGAAAACTTTCTCCAACCCTTTGTCATCCTATTAAATCTCAAGAAAAGAGATAAACAAAAAGTACCCAGTCATGATTAGCACTCAACAAGTGCATCAATTAAACAAGTTAAATAACGATTAAAACTTACTTATTAGGAGATCGAGAAAGCAGAGCTTCATTATTTTCTTTTTATTTTAACAACTTCGTGAGTCATGATTCGTTCCATCACAATTAGAAAAACTTACTACTAACATATTTGTAAGTGGTATATTAATTAATGCCTCTAGTTTCTGTCCAAGAATACACTTAGCTTAGGCTTAGATTAATTGCAATGCAGATAGAGAAAATAGTGTGGTTAATTGAAATTAACTCATGGCTCCCTTTTCCAACCTAATTGGAAGAGAATAAAATATGTGTGTGAAATTGTTATAAGGAACTAAATCTGAATGTTCCATTGGGATATCCACAATATGTTGTGAAAGTGAAAAAACATGTAGCAGTGTGATGTAGCAGCAGTCTAGAAAAAATATGAACATTGAGCGCTAAACACATTAAGAAGCAAGTAGTAATAAACTCTGATTTCAGGATGAATAATAATGGGGGCATTACTTGAAGTGCATAATATCAATCAGCAAATTAAACAAATGAATAAAAGAAGTTGGTTGCGGTGATTGAATTTGACTGCGTAACCTTATGGTGGGGGCCTCCGAAAGGAAGATTGGAAACTACTTTTAGTGTGTGGTTTGTTCTTGAAACAGAAATGTATACCCTGTTGCGATGGATGACGGGAAGGAGTGGGCATGACAACGTTGTGCCGTGGTGGACGGCGGTGGGGCAGCTCTTCACACAGATCAGAAGATGAGGTAGTGTAGTGTACCCCTAACAACAAAGATGTTTCAGCTAAACACAAGAGGGGGGTTTCACTATTTTGTCTAAATAAAAAAACGAAAGGAAGATGAATGTGCTCCTTTTCACCCATCTTTGTTAATTTTTTTGATGTGGTAAAAAGAAAAAATACAATAAAATAAAAAGGATGAAGACAGATTAGATTATTTAAAATATACTCTTCTCCGTGTCCTTTTCAGTTATTTATTTATTTATATAAATCATTATTGTAATACCCTGTTTTTTATAAATAAGCTTAATGCGTTTGTATATGTTATATATATGTTTGTATATGCTTGTTATGTTTGTTTTTGATGCATAAGTTCATGTTTGAGGAAGTTTAGCCTTAGAAAGGTCAACCCTTTTAGAGTCATAGTAACTAGTTACACCGTTTTGGCCATATCTTGAGTTCTAAATATATGATCGAGGTGATCTTTATGGCGTTGGAAAGCTAAGAGAATTATCCGCAAATCTTAATTTATGTATTTTGTCCAATTCTATCGTTTAGGTTGTCTCGTAGTGCAATCATTGAGAGCCCCGTGGTCAGGAATTGAGCAAGGTTGTGCTCAACAGGGAGCAAGGCCGTACTCAGGTCACATAGTCTATAACCAGAGCAGTTCCATGAGGGTTGCGACCCAAACCCTCTTTTTGGCACTTTAGGCAATCCTAGTGCGATAGAAACCTCTTCCTTTTCCCTTCCCTTGAACCCTTGAAGTTCTTAGAGTTTGTGAGTCCGCTTGGGAAAGAAGTTACGCGTGTTATCATCGTTTAAGGTAATTCATTTATCCCTCCTTAATCTCTTTTTCCCTTCTTTTGAATTGGGGATTAATTGGTTGTTCTCTTCTCTTCTTGTTTGCCCAAGGCTTGAGGAACTCGTCGAGCCACTCGAGGGAACGTGCCTAGTTTGTCAATGTTATCGTTTTGGGAATCTTCATACTAGGTATGGGGAGAAGGGCTAGTATAAACATGTAGGCTATGGGGTAGCGTAAGATGAAGGGTTAACCCATGACCCTGTCGTATGTTGTTTGTCTATTTGTTTGCTATCATGTTCATGATGATATATGCTTAATTGATGATTGGTATGCCTTTTAGTGATTTGTGTTGATGATTGGTATGCCTATTGTTGTTATAATTGATAATGATGTTTATGCCATGATCATATTTGGATTGATGACGTTATGAATGAATGATCATGATGATGTTGTTGTAATGATGATGTTGTTATGACGATGATGATGTTGTGCTCTTATGAGTGTTAATTGTTGAGGATGTTAATGCCAATAATGATGATAATGAGTCTCTAATTAATTAAAAGATCTTTTTAATGATGTTAAGACGTTAAAATGCATTAATGATAATAATGAGAATTAAGGGATGTTTCTCCAAGTTGTTCATAAGATATGAATATAGTGTGAGAGTCAAGGTTATGTTCATAGGGCTTAGTTAAAGACCCTAGGATTGATTAGTGAGTGTTCTAGGAACATTAATAACGAAGCTATGATTAAAGGATTAATTTCCCATGATTATAAGACATGAATATTAATGAAGAACAATTAAGATTAATGAAGTTGATGATTAATGGATTAGTAAAAGCCAATAGGTTAAATCTATGAACTGTCCCGAGGATTTGGTAAAGTGCAGTGACCCCTTCCGCCTAGATCGATGACGGCAACACTCCATTGAGCACGACCGTGCTTAACAAGGAGCACGCCCGTGCTCCAGTTGAATCCCATAAAAGGGTGCGCTGCTTAAGCACGCCCGTGCTCAACAGTCAGCACACCCGTGCTTAACTGTGAGCTCAGCACGCCCGTGCTGAAGTGTGAGCTGACGCCGTGCTCACTGTCTTGGCCGAGCAGACGAAAGGCTGGACGAGGGGTGGTTCACCCCAGTTGTCCCTGATAATAATAAAAGAAGATACCAAACAAAGTGAATGCAAGTTAGACAACTTAAAGATTGTAATAAACCTTGGTGGCCTAGTGTCCGCCCCAAGTGATGAGATGTTGTACCTTGGCAGCCTAGTGTTCGCTCCAAGGGGGCCTTGATGCTTAATGGTCAAGGTGTTGAGGCTCTATTGCTTTTTGGATAGAGTGTTGACGCTTTGGTGCTTTTTGGCCAGATTGTTGAGGGGGAGGTCGTCCGAGAGTAAGGCGACCTGGCCGTCCGCAAGATTCGTCCGAAAGGGGATCATGTATACACCGTGATGGTGTATCTGAGAGTAAGGTGCATCGACTATCCAAGGGGTCCACCCATGGTTTGGTGGTCTGGCCTGACATTGGTGCTTCTATGACCAATATGGAAATGCAACTCCGAAGTCGTACGTCTAGTGTAGATGGATCCACATGTGTAATAGCCTGTTTTTTTTTTATTACGTTGTTTAACCGGTTAAAATATAATTATTTAATAAACTTATTGATCCTTTGTATCCCTTTAAACAATCAATTTTGAGGTTTCTTCTTTGTTTTGGCCCAATAATCGATTATTTGAACCACCCTAATCGATTACAAGGTTTCTGGACTGAGTTCTCGAAGTTCAGAATCATCATAATCGATTATATGTCAACCCATAATCGATTATAAGCTGCCTGGAACTGAAAAACCTGAAAATAGAACCTGCATAATCGATTATGAGGAGTGTCATAACCGATTATGATATGTGTAATCGATTATATATCCCTATATAATCGATTATATCCCTATGAACCGGAAGCTGGATGTCGAGCTGTGACCCATGGTGATAGAGTATAGTTAGTATGCCCAGTGTGTCTTTTGGAAGTATGATGAGTGTCATTTCACCTCATATTTCCTTGTCATTTTGCATACATTTTCATCTAGTTTAGGCATATTTAATTTGATTTTTATGAGTTTTTACCTTGGAATCGGTAAGGTGGTTTTGTGGTGTTTGTGTGCAAGAATTGAAGATTAAAATGCTCAGGATCAGTTATGCTAGATGATGCATGAAGGCGGAGCTTGAAATACAAAAAAAATGAGCCAAACAGTGTCCATCACGGCCTGGCTGTGGCAGGCATCACGGTCACGATCGAGTAGGGCTAAAAAGAAAGATGGTTAAACTCATAACTGATCATGTCTAGGCCATGATGGTGGTCACGGTCGTGACATGCAAACTGAACCAGACCCTCAAAGGCAGAACTGATCACAGCTAGGCCGTGATAGTGGTCACGGTCGTGACAGACCAAGCAGTGAAGCCATCTCCAAGTCAGAACCTGTCACGGCCTGGTCGTGACAGGCATCACGGTCATGACGCACAAAATCTGGGATTTTGATTTGTTTTTTTTATCTGATTTGTAATTGCTTTAATCCCAAATTACCCTATATTATAAATATGACTCAGAGGCTCAAAAATAGGGGAGCTCTTGGCTACTACCTTAGGCAAAAATTAGGATTTCTCTTCTTCTCAATTTCTTCTTTTCTCTTAGGTTTTTTTTTTATTCTTTTGTTAATCAAGTTTGTTATGAACATGGCAATGCTTGAGTAGTCTTTTTATTTCTAGGAATTGGAGCTATGCCCAAGACTCGTTTTATGTGATGAATTGACGTTTTGCTTCTTGTTAATTTCAATTTTGTTTTCGATTTGATTCCTATTACACGAATTACTTGTGAATTTGGTGTGCACTTATTTGCATGTCATAGATATTCTAAGGATGAACCTAGCGGTGAACTTAGGTATTGAATCTATAGGGATTGAGCTTAGGACTTAAATCACAAGAGTTAGAAGCGGTCCTTCGAGGGTTTATTGAATTGTCACGAATCTTCATGGGTTCAATTTAAATAAAATTACCACAAGAGTAGGTGTTGGTTTAATTGGGAACGGTTCTTGTATCTCGAGAGGGAACATCAACTTATTTAGGATAAATTCACCTTCAAAGCAATTTGGATAATTAACAAGAGGGGTAGTCAATTTAGTAGCGTGAGCAGTCTTGTTGGTAACCCAATTCCTGGAAACCTCTTTTAATTTGAAAATCTCCTGATTTAATTTGATTGCGTTTAAAATACTTGATTTGTTAGTTAATCTTATTTCAAAAACCAAATCTTTTCCAAATCTTATTCTTGTCTAGTTTAATTAATTTAATAATTAATTGTTATTTAAGATCGCGGTCTCTGTGGGTTCGATCTTTTTATTACTTGACGACGAAGTCGTTCACTTGCGGATTCACGCCATCAAGTTTTTGGTGCCGTTACCGGGGACTGTGCTTTCTTGAATTTCAGTTTAATTTTTAAATTGATTTTTTTAGACATTTTTATTATTATTTATTATTTATTTCTTTTTCTTTTTCTTTTTTGTCTAGAGTATCTATCTCTCTTTGCAGGTATTTTTCTCTTTTATGCGAAGATCCCAAAGTCTTGGAAATCTTGTTGAAGTTGACCCCGAGATCGAAAGGACCTTTCATAGACGTGGGAGACTACAAAGACAAAAGCGAGAGAAAGGTTGATTCCCATTCAACTCATGGCAAACCTACCGGATACCAAACCACTGAAGGATTACGCAGCCCCAAATGCTAGGGGTCTGCGAACTGGGATTGCTAGGCCAGAAATTGAGGCGGAAAACTACACTATACCACCTCAGTTAATTGGCATGATTAGGCAACATCAATTTGGAGGATTACCCTCGGAGGACCCGACTGATCATGTGGAGACATTCTTGGAGTTCACTGATGCTATTCGTTTGAGGTTATTCCCCTCCTCTCTGACTGGAAAGGCAAGAGCTTGGTTGAAGCAAGTGCCCGCTAATACTTTGTCAACTTGGGACCAACTGGAGCAGGCATTCTTGGAAAAATTCTTCCCTCCATCCAAGACTGCTTACCTACGAACTCAGATCATCGGCTTCTTCCAAAAGGATGGAGAATGCTTATCCGAAGCTTGGGATCGTTACAAAGGATTGCTAGAGTCTTGCCCACATCATGGGCTCGAGAGGTGGTTGTTAGTGCATACCTTCTACAACGGATTGGATTACTCTTCAAAGGTGTCACTTGACTCCGCAGCTGGTGGAGCCTTTATGAATAGACCACTGACTGAAGCGTTCAATATCATTGAAAGCGTAGCCACCAACTATCACCAATGGGGTTCAGAAAGAGGTAATAACCCGAAAAAGCTTTTGGGGGGTAAGTTTTAAATGAATAGTAATGATTAATTATGTCTAAATTTGACTCATTGAATAAACACTTTGATAAGATTGAAAAGGCTAATGTGAGTTCAATAGGTGCTACTAATGTTGTTTGTGAGATTTGTGGAATGCAGGGACATGACATAGGGACTGCCCACATGGTATTGCTCCTGGATCCAGTGCTTCGAGGGAACAAGTGAACTCTTGTCACAATCTCTATGACACGAACCCGAAGTTGCCAAATTATGTTCCCCAAATCCTTACAACCAAGTGAGGAAGAATAATCCTTATATCTCCTACGGGAACTACAACAACACGTCGAACCACGAATTCCAAGAAGGCCAAGGTAATAGCAAACCCGTATCGGGGTATCCTCAGGTACAAAACTCTAAACTTGAGTCTCTTTTGGAAAAAAATTTTGAAACTCAAACAAAGTAAAATGAAGAGTTTAGGCATCAAGGTAGGGCATTCAATGAGGTAATAAAAGAGTTAACATCTAAGGTAGATAACTTAGCCATCCATAATAAGATGTTAGAAACTCAGATTGCCCAACAAGCTAGTATATATTCAAGAACTAAGGGTATGTTTCCAAGACAACCCAAAATTAATCCCAATGTGCACTGTAATGCTATATACTTAAGGGATGATAAGCTTGGAGTAGTTGAAAAGGATGTGGAATGTGAGGAGGACATGAGTGAACAAGAAGAGATAGAGCCAAAGTATGTCCCTCCACCACCTTACCAACCCCCAATACCTTTCCCACAAAGGTTGGTCAAGAAAAAACAAGTAGAAAAAGAAACTACGAGCTTAATTGAGGAGCATGATGCCATGATAAAAACTAATATGCCTCATAAACTAAAAGATCCAGGAAGTTTCTCTATTGTTTGTCCAATGGAGAAATAAAAATAGACTAAGCCTTATGTGACTTAGGGGCTAGTGCGAGTTTGATGCCACATACCAGCTTTGAGAGGTTAGGAACCAAGGAATTGAGTCCATCCAAGTTCTCTTTACAATTTGCGGATGGCTCAACTAAAACTCCTCTAGGCATACTAGAGAATGTTCCCATAAAGGTAGGGAAATTTTTCATTCCTACCGATTTCATGGTGTTGAATATGAACGGGAATTCTAAATTCCCTATCATTCTTGGAAGGCCATTCTTGGCCACAACTGGAGCAATAATAGATGTAAAAAATGGTAAGCTCTCCTTGAATGTAGAGAAAGGAAGGGTGGATTTTGATTTGAGTAACTCATATAACAACCCTCCTTTTGAGAGTCATGTGTGCAGGATTGAGATAATGCCTCCAAAGGTGAAGGAAGAGCTTAGCATGGAAGCAACTCCCAAACTTTGCATGACAAATGATGCACCAAATAATGATGAAATTGGAGTTGCTCAACATATATAGTTAACAATTTCGCCAGTAGGAAGTAAGGCATGAAACTCAGAATGAAAAAAGCAAAGCAAAAGTGCATATGGCCATATGAACAAAATAGGCTCTTTGAAGGACTTCCTTGGAAGAGAGGTGTTCTTTCATTTCCAAGCTCAGCTGATCCCGGTTGATTGAAAGGAGTATGGTCAAGCTTAAGACCGTAAATAAGCGCTTCTTGGGAAGCAACCCAAACTTTCTTTCCCTTTTTAATTTGTTTTTGGATTTTGTTTTTGAATAATTTGAGAAAATTAAGAGAAGAAAGATCACAAATTGATGGGTTTGCCAAGTATTTTCAGGTTATGAAGGCATGAAGAGCAAAAAGCCATGGAAAAATAAAGTTAGTGGAGATCATGGCCTGGCCCTGATGGCCATCATGGCCAATATGGAGCAATTTCAAAAAGGAAGAGGAGACCAGAATCTATCACGGTCTAGCCGTGACGAGGGTCGCGACCTTGATGCGATAGAAGCTGAAAACCAAAAGCGATCACGCCCAGGTCGTGATAGCCATCAAGGGTGTGATGTGAAAAAGCAGGAAACCAGAAGGGATCACGCCCAGGCCGTGATAGCCATCACGGGTGTGAAGCGAAGGAGCCCAACAGAATAGAATTGATCACGGCCTAGCCGTGATGTATATCACGACTGTGACAAGGCCCAATAACTAGCATCCGAATCGATCACGGTCTGACCGTGATGAATGTCACTCCCGTGACGCATCTTCTAGCAGCTCTATGACTGGCAACTGAGCCAGCACCCACCACCACCTCAGTGAGTTGTTCCAATTTTGATTTTTATCCTCCCTCCGACTTGAATATTTACATTGGGGACAATGTAAGTTTTTAAGTTTGGGGTATGGGTATTATTTTTTGTTTTATTTTTTGCATTTTTTGCATGTTGCATTCATATAGGTGTAGTTTTGCATAATCACATGATTAGATTGCCCCTTGCTTAGAGTATGCATCCAAATGTGAGAACTTTGTGCCAAATGAATTGAGACAGTGAATTTTTGAACCTAATTTTTTTTTTCAAGTATTCTTGTGATAGGCTAAAAAAAATGCTTGAGATGATATTTTGATAGTTGATAATTAGCATGTGGTTCCTTGGATTTGTGTTTCTCATTGATTTTAAACAATTAAATGTGAAAATTGTTTGAGCCTAAAAAGGGAACTCACTAAATTTACCCCATTCATTGTGATTGGGTGTTTTATTTCTCTTGGATTGTATTCTCTACAACTTGACTTGAAACCGTTTTAAACTTAAAATTTTTTGAAAACATATTTGAAAATGATTGAGGCACTAGGTATTTTTCTGGCCTTCTAAGCTTTGACTGATTAAATGCTACCCCTTAGTTGCCCAATTTTGAGCCTAATAGAATAAAATGCTTTTCTTGGTACCTTGATTTATTTTGATGAATGATGCTTGTTATGACACCTTTTAAAGTATTTCAAAAAGGACAAAAAGGTGGTTTGAAAAATAAATTGTGGGATGAAAAAGTTAGAAAAATATTCCTCTTAAGTTGGAAATCTCCCCTTTTCCAAATTGAAAAAAAAATGGAGAAGGGGATGAGAAAAAGAAAGTGAGAAATAAAAAATAAAAAAAGGAAGAAAGAAATAAAAGTGGAAAAGTGAATTAAAGCTCAAAAAGGTATTCTAGAAGGTTGCCATGCTTTGCATTGTTTGATCGCTTGTTTTGCCTTCTTGAATTTTCCCTTTCTTGATTTCCCCACCTATCAATTAATCCCATGGCCCCATTACAACCAAAATAAAGGACCTATTGATTCTTATGAGTTTTTATTAATAAAGTAGAGATTTGGTTAATAGTCAAGCTTATGGTAGGGTACCTTCCTTGAGAAAATTGAGTGAATAGTCATATGTCCTTAAACACTTGAGTGAGGTGAGAAGAGTGCCCGGATTAGTGAGAGGCATGAATCTGGATAACCCAAGCTTCTAATTGGACTTGAAATTGATTGTCTCTTGGTTACTTATTTGGATGTTCCTGTTACTTGGATTTGTTACTTGGGTTCTTGATTCACTGTCCATGCTTTGATTGTTTATCTTGTCTGGCCTTGGTTATTGCTTGAGGACAAGCAAAATCTTAAGCTTCGGGTAGTTTGATGAGTGTGATTTCACCTCATATTTCCTTGTCATTTTGCATGCACTTTCATCTAATTTAGGCATATTTAATTTGATGTGTATGAGTTTTTACCTTAGAATGGGTAAGGTGGTTTTGTGATGTTTGTGTGCAGGAATTGAAGATTATAATGCTCAGGACCAGTTATGTTGGATGATGCGTGAAGGAGAAGCTTGAAATACAAGAAAAATGAGCCAAACAGAGCCCATCACGGTCTGGCAGTGATAGGCATCACGGCCACGATCGAGTAGGGCTGAAAAGAAAGAAGGTTAAACTCAGAACTGATCACGGCTAGGCCGTGACATGAAAACGGAACCAGACCCTCACAGGCAGAACTGATCACGGCTAGGCCGTGATAGTGGTCAGGGCCGTGACAGACCAAGAAGTGAAGCCATCTCCAAGTCAGAACCTGTCACGGCCTGGCCGTGACAGGCAACACGGCCGTGACGCGCAAAATCTGGGATTTTGATTTGGTTTTTTATCTGATTTGTAATTGCTTTAATCCCAACTTACCCTACATTATAAATAGGACTCAGGCTCAAAATAGGGGAGCTCTTGGCTGCTACCTTAGGCAAAAATTAGGATTTCTCTTCTTCTCAATTTCTTCTTTTCTCTTAGGTTTTTTTTATGCTTTTGTTAATCAAGCTTTATATGAACATGGCAATGCTTGAGTAGTTTTTTTATTTCTAGGAATTGGAGCTATACCCAAGACTCGTTTTATGTGATGAATTGACATTTTGCTTCTTGTTAATTTCAATTTTGCTTTCGATTTGATTCCTATTGCATGAATTACTTGTGAATTTGGTGCGCACTTATTTGCATGTCATAGATACTCTAAGGATGAACCTAGCGGTGAACTTAGGTATTGGATCTATAGGGATTGAACTTATGACTTAAATCACGAGAGTTAGAAGCGGTCCTTCGAGGGTTCATTGAATTGTCACGAATCTTAATGGGTTCAATATAAATACAATTACCACGAGAGTAGGGGTTGGTTTAATTGGGCACGGTTCTTGTGTCTCGAGAGGGAACATTAAATTATTTAGGATAAATTCACCTTCAAAGCAATTTTGATAATTAACAAGAGGGGTAGTCAATTTAGTAGCATGAGCAGTTTTGTTAGTAACCCAATTCCTAGAAATCTCTTTTAATTTGAAAATCTCCAGATTTGATTTGATTGCATTTTAAATACTTGATTTGTTAGTTAATCTTATTTCAAAAACCAAATCTTTTTCTTGCCTAGTTTAATTAATTTAATAATTAATTTTTATTTAAGATCACAGTCTCTGTGGGTTCGATCTTTTTATTACTTGACGACGAAGCCGTTCACTTGCGGATTCACGCCATCAAAGTACTTTATATTTGTTCCGCTAAATAACATTTTGTTAAGTATATGCCTGTGAGGAACCCTATTGAGAGGATATCCTCAACAGTGTTTTGTAATATGTTTATAAGACTTATGTGTGTATGTATAACCTAAATATGGTGTGTTGTTTTTGATTAATTAAAGTTGTATGTTATTTAACTTAAGTTTTAATTTTTACGTATTTTTCACGCTAAGCGCGCGATTAAGAAATTAATTAAGAAGGCTTTAATATGATAAAACACCGGGGTAAACCAGGGTGTTTCATTTGGTATCAAAGCAGTTTGATTCTGATCAGACTGTGAGGTTTAGGATGTTGTTACTGGCCGTGTCTAGTTGAATCCACATCGGATTTTGACTATGCTTAGAAGTTGGGTTGTGCGTCCGAACCCAATGCGAAAATTAATATTGGTATGACATATGGTATTTATATACTTGCCTATGTAGTATTATATGTCATACTAATGAGAACAGACAATTTCTTTTACAGAATCATGGCTCGTGGAAGAGGACGTCCAACCAACAGTGGTGACCAAACTCCGGAAAGAATCATTGGAGCTGTCAACAGTAACGATAAACATACTGAAAATGGAGGAGAGTCATCTGTGACTCCCAGTGCTATGGAAAATATAGCTGCTGCTGTGTTATTAGAAACACAGCAGAATGCTGAAATGCTGCAGATGAACAAAGAGCGACTGGAACTAAAGAATCAAAGGAGAGCTGCAGAAGCTGAAGATGTCGGAATGGCTATTTTCCTGCAAGGGAATCCACCTCAATTCCTAGGAGAGTATTACCCAGAAAAGGCTGAATGGTGGGTACAAGAGGTAGAGAAGATATTTGCTACTATGCGCTGAAGAGAGGATCGAAAAGTAACTTAAGTTGCCTTCATGTTAACTGAAGGAGCAGAGTTTCGGTGGAGAGGCAAGAAAAGACTATTGGAAGCCGAAGGTAGAATGATTACCTGGCAATTATTTACCGACTGCTTCTTCGAAAAGTATTTTCCGCATTTAGTTCGACGCGAGAAGGAAAAGGAATTCACGAACCTCAAACAAGGCAACATGTCTGTAGGTTATTATGCATCACGTTTTGAGTCTCTGATTAAGTACTTTGAATTTTATCAGAGATTCCCAGATGAGGATTGGCAATGTAGGAGATTTGAGGAAGGACTCAAATGAGCTGTAGAGATTTGTAGTGTCTCTCGACATTCAAAGTTTCCCGAAACTGGTTGAGAGATGTAGCGCTATAGAAAGTATAGATCTGAGGATGGCTAATGAGCATAAACAACTAAGGACTGGAGGTCCTATTTGATTAGATGTGCAGAGGAGAGTAGATAGTGGTTCTCAGTGGAGACGAGAACCATAAACCAGACCCAGTGCGATGCATTTGCACCGCACCGGATTTCTTTTTACAGACACGGTGGTTGGAATGAGCAAGCAGCTGCAAGGCCCAATTTGTTACAAATGTGGAGGACCATATTATCAACGGAATTGCAGGGAGGAACCTTGTTGTTTCCATTGTGGTAAACCAGGACATTTTGCTCGTGATTGCAGACAGAAGGGTATGCAGCAACCGATAGTTGCTGGTAGAGGAACTGGAAATTACAGTGGTGAAGCTCGGAGAGGAGTTCCAGCAACAGGTCAGTAGATGACTGGACCTCAAGCCACTGGAAGAGTGTTTACCATAAGGGGAGCTGAATCCTCTCACTATGCAGAGCTCATAGAAAGTATGTGTGATTTTGATATAATCCGAAATAATTGCATAAGTTCAAAGAAACTCATACTGCAATTGGATACATTGCATAGGAAGTTAAGGTAATATTGATTGTGGTGTTAATGGTAGGAGTTTGATGTGGAAATAATGTTTTTGTGGACCAGTAGTAAGAAGAGGAAAGGACTAAGTTTTAATTATGCCCTTCAAGGATGATAGATTAAGGTGAAAGGTTTAGAACAAGGAACATAGGGTAGTGGTGGATATTCTCGAGGATAAATAGAACGATATAAGAATGAATTCTGTTATGAAGTTAACGCTGTCACTTAGGGGACGACAGTGACGGGAAATACAATATTTGTAGATTAAGAAACGATTACTAGATTCTATCTAGTTTTGAGTTACGTAAATTCCAAGGACGAAATTTTCTTCTAAGAGGGGTAGTGATGTAACAACCTGTTTTTTTTTTATTACGCTCTTTAACCGGTTAAAATATAATTATTTAATAAACTTCTTGATCCTTTGTATCCCTTTAAACAATCAATTTTGAGGTTTCTTCTTTGTTTTGGCCCAATAATCGATTATTTGAACCACCATAATCGATTACAAGGTTTCTGGACTAAGTTCCTGAAGTTCAGAATCATCATAATCGATTATATGTCAACCCATAATCGATTATGAGCTGTCTGGAACTGAAAAACCTGAAAACAGAACCTGCATAATAGATTATGAGGAGAGCCATAATCGATTATGGTATGTGTAATCGATTATAAAGCCTTCTTAACCGACCCCAAACGTGAAAAATTGGAGTTCTAAGGCAAAAACCTCATATTTGTTTTAGAGAAAATCTCAAAGTTCATCACTCTAAACCTCACTACCATTGAAGTTTGACCATCTACATCAATCACACACTTTCATCTTCATCTTCCTACAAATTCATCTTCTCCAAGGAGCAAAGTTCTTCTTCCATCTTCATAAATTGAGGTATATGATCATCTTCTTCTTCTCTTGACTTCATCTCTTTACTTCTCATGATCACCTTTATTTGAAACCCATTTTGACTATGTTCATGAAAATGGAAGCAACTTGATTTGTATGATTTGATTCTTGTTCAATGATCACTCCTAGCATCTTTCCATGATCTTAGCACTTTGTATCTAGGAGATTGAATGAAAATAAAAACCCAAACCCCACAAAAACCCTATGGCCGAAACTCGGTTAAGAAAATGGGTTTGGTAGTTTTGATCTATTTGTGAAATTCTTTGTTTGTTTTAAATTTTCTAGTAACTATATGATCATAATCTAAGAGCTTGAATTCAATAAAAATCCTTAACCTCATGGAACCCTATTTGGCCGAAACTTAGATTGAAAGTGGGTTTGATGTTTTGTTCCTTTTGTTGAAAGTTAATGCTTGATTTAAACTCTCTAATACTCCTACGATTTAACCCCAAGAGCTTAAGTTCAACAAAAGTTCTTAACCTAATTTTCTTATGCAGGTCGAAACCCTAACATGAAAGGGTTAAAATGTTTTTGTTTAATTTGTGAAATCAAATACTTGATTAATGCTCTATAGTCACTTAGTAGCCTAAATCCAAAAGTTTGAATAAAAAAGAATATCCTACTATTTTACTATGTAAGGCTGAAACTTAACTAAAAAGGGATTGAAATATTTTGGTTCATATTTTCAAGTCATGACAATTTATCTAAGCTATCTAAGACTATAGGAATTAATATCCAAAATCTTGAAATGAGAAAAGAACCCTAACCCTATTTTGAATTGAATGGCCGAACCTAGCTATTTAGGTTAAGGGTGAGTTTGTTGATTAATTTATGGTTATGTTGTTTGGTTTAAGGTGAAACTGTTCAGCTGTGGTGTGATAACGAGGAACGTCGAATTTGGAATTCCGGTGATAACTCATGTGGGGGAAAGAATCATTCTACCATCGGAATCGATAAGTAGTATATTCTATAATAATTGTGTAGGGCGACCTAGACCCTACTAACAGTCGAGTAATCGACAAGACTAAAATCACATTGGAAATCTTTTCTGTAAAACCGATGGTGACTTGGGGGTTGTAGGTTTATCGATATTAGGTTGATTTTAAGTATTTGATGATGTTTGACTTTATGTTATTGAATTTATTATGATACACTGGTTGAGGTATTCCATTGCATGTGACGAATTATTTTTGGTGTTTGCATATTTTCTGATATTGTGTTAGGCATGATCTGCCTGGTATTTAATATGGTGCTTAGTTGATTCTTAAGCGAAGATATGTATAGTTTGGGTGTTGTTGGTTTGGGTGTGAGAATAATGGTGACTTATAGGTGCCTAACCTAAATGATTTATTTTAAAGAGGAGGTATGACATAGAACAAGTGTTGAGGTTCTGATGGAAGGTTAAGGCACTAGGATGTTAATGTGGTCAGTGAGATTCATGTGTTTGTATTGTTGTTCACAACCGTGTGAGTGGAACACACGAGGTCAGGATATCCTATTTTGGATATCGGATGTTGCGGGTGAGTGACCTCGGATGTTGATGCCGAGGTAGACTACCGTAATACTCTTTTAGTCCTTAATGTGTTGTTATGATTATTCTATCGAGGATAGAGACACTATGTATTTTGTGCTTAATTACACGCTATTTGCAATAGAGGAAATAGCGGCGCACCGTGCTTAAAGCACTATTTCCTAGTAGAGATTAGGGAATAGGGGCGCACTAAGTTCATAGGTATTTCGTGCTTACGCACTATTTATAATGAAGGAAATAGTGGCGCACCGTGCTTAAAGCACTATTTCCTACTAGAGATAAGGAAATATGGGTGCACTAAGTTAATAGGTATTTTGTGCTTACGCGCTATTTCCAATGGATAAAATAGTGGCGCACCGTGCTTAAAGCACTATTTCCTAGTAGAGATTAGGGAATAGGGGCGCACCGAGTTACTGGATATTTTGTGCTTATGTGCTATTTCCAATGGGGGATTAGTGGCGCACACTGTGTTTAATGCTTTATTCCCTACGAGAGATAAGGGAACAGGGGCGCACCAAGTTCTTGACCTCAGACCGTTCTGGACTACTGACTAATGTGACAGGAGTAGAGATGGCCACATCAGCATAAAGTGTTAGATTTCATGAGTTGAGGGTAGAGGATGATATATATTGAATTATGGATGATGGTTGATTTAGAGTGATGTTTGTCTGTGACTTTTGTTATATTATATACTATAATTCTTTTCCGCTTTTGATGATAGAACTATTTCTTATCCCCTATATTTTTGGTACATTGTATTTTATTTATTATGTAATCGTACGAGAAGACCCTACGGATGAGCTGAAGGAGGAGTAGTTGGATGGAACTCCCTATAAACCGAAAGCTGGAGGTCGAGCTGTGACTCATGGTGATAGAGTATAGTTAGCATGGCTAGTGTATCTTTTGGAAGTACTTTATACTTGTTCCGCTGAATAACATTTTGTTAAGTATATGCCTATAAGGGACCCTACTGAGAGGATATCCTCAACAGTGTTGTGTAATATGTTTATAAGACTTATGTGTGTATGTATAACCTAAATATGGTGTGTTGTTTATTATTAATTAAAGTTGTATGTTATTTAACTTAAGTTTTAATTTTTACGTATTTTGCACGCTAAGTGCGTGATTAAGAAATTAATTAAGAAGGCTTTAATCTAATAAAACACCGGGGCACAACGGGGTGTCTCAACATGCATTCGTAGTAGTGCTTCGCATTGCATTATATGATTGATGATTATATTGTTATACTGTGATGTGTTGTTGTGTTGGTATGATGACTATGTTATAAATGCTATGTTGCTATGTTTCTATGTGTTGTATGTTCATCGTGCTAACTATCTTGTTGCCATTATGTTTATATATATATGGTTCTTACTCCCCGTCTTTTGTTGTTGCTTTGCATGTACCCTTTTTGTGTTATGCAGAGGACGGTGAGCAGTTTGCTGAGGAGTAACTCTGAAGAGCCGCTTCTAGTAGTTGGTTTATGTTTAGTTTAGTTTGTTATCTGAGTTGTTTATCGGATTGGTTATGCCAGCTCTGTAATGTGACATCGGGGTTGGGTTTCGTTTATATGTTTATGTTATGTTTTCTTTATAAACATATTTTGGTTTTCCGCGTTTGTTGAACTTGTTCATGTGGGACCTTTCTACCCATGAACCTTTTTATAAAGGACATATGTTACTTTATTTTATTTTATTTTATATCTATGTTATCGCTTTATAAATACATGCGGGGTAGAGGGTGTCACATTTAGTGGTATTAGAGCAGTTCGGTCCTGTCCGGACGTGGTATGAGTCTGTTGCGAGTCTTCTGTGCATTTTCGTTTGGATTATCTATATTTATTATAGATAGTGATGCTTTAGTGTTAAGAACTTTTAGTTATTCCTGCTTGGTTCTCCGAGTCCGAGGACTCAACCCAAGGCACAAGCTTAATTGGTGTAAGTTTAACCAGTTAAGGTGGTGGAAATTTCGAGGACGAAATTTTTATAAGGGGGTGGAATTGTAACACCCCATTTTTCGTAAATAAGCTTAATGTGTTTGTATATATTATACATATGTTTTTATATGCTTGTTATGTTTGTTTTTGATGCCTAAGTTCATGTTTGGGAAGTTTAGCCTTAGAAAGGTCAATCCTTTTAGAGTTCTAGTAACTTGTTTCACTGTTTTGGCCATATCTTGAGTTCTAGATGTCCGATCGAGGTGATCTTTGTGGCGTTGGAAAGCTAAGAGAATTATATAGAAGTCTTATCCAATGTTGTGTCCATTTCGATCGTTTAGGTTATCTCGTAGTGCAATATTTGAGAGCCTCATCCTCAGGTCACAGAGCCTATACATAGAGCAGTTCCGTGAGGGTTGCGACCCAAACCCTCTTTTTGACACTTTGGACAATCCTAGTGCGATAGAAACCTCTTCCTTTTCCCTTCCCTTGAACCCCTTGAAGTTCTTAGAGTTTGTGAGTCCGTTTAGGAGAGAAGTTATGCCTGTTAGCATCGTTTAAGGTAACGTGGTTATCCCGCCTTAATCTCCTTTTCCCTTCTTTTGAATTAGGGATTAATTGGATGTTATCTTCTCTTCTTGTTTGCCCAAGGCTTGAGGAACTCGTCGATAAGATCGAGGGAACGTGTCTAGTTTGGCAACGTTATCATTTTGGAAATCTTCATACCAGGTATGGGGAGAAGGGCTAGTATAAACATGTAGGCTATGGGGTAGCGTAAGATGAAGGGTTAAACCATGACCCTGTCGTATGTTGTTTGTCTATTTGTTTGTTATCATGTTCATGATGATATATGCTTAATTGATGATTGGTATGCCTTTTAGTGATTTGTGTTGATGATTGGTATGCCTATTGTTGTTATAATTGATAATGATGTTTATGCCATGATCATATTTGGATTGATGACGTTATGAATGAATGATCATGATGATGTTGTTATAATGATGATGTTGTTATGATGATGATGATGTTGTGCTCTTATTTGATTTTTGAGGATGTTAATGCCAACAATGATGATAATAAGTCTCTAATTAATTAATAGGTCTTGTTAATGATGTTAAGACGTTAAAATACGCTAATGATAATAATGAGAATTAAGGGATGTTTCTCCCAGTTGTTCATAAGACATGAATATAGTGTGAGAGTTAAGGTTATGAGGTTATGTTCATAGGGCTTAGTTAAAGACCCTAGGGTTGATTAGTGAGTATTCTAGGAACATTAATAACGAAGCTATGATTAAATGATTAATTCCCCATAATGATAAGACATGAATATTAATGAAGAACGGTTAAGATTAATGAAGTTGATGATCAATGGATTAGTAAAAGCCAATAGGTTGAATCTATGAACTGTACCAAGGATTTGGCAAAGGGTCTGTGACCCTTCTGCCCAGATCAGTACGGCCGCACTATATTGAGCACGACCGTTTTTAACAAAGAGCACGCTCGTTCTCCAGTTGAATCCCAGAAAAGGGCGAGCTGTTTAAGCACGCCCGTGCTCAACAGTCAGCACGCCCGTGCTTAACTATGAGCTCAGCACGCCCGTGCTGATGGGTGAGCACGGCTCACCTGTACTGACCAGAACGCAGAAATCTGGACAGGGGTGGTTCACCCCAGTTGCCCCCAAATAATAATAAAATAAGACACCAAACAAAGTGAAGACAAGTTAGACAACTTAAAGATTATAATGTACCTTGGTGGCCTAGTGTTCGCCCCAAGTGATGAGATGTTGTACCTTGGCAGCCTAGTGTCCGCTCCAAGGGGGATCTTGATGCTTAATGGTCAAGGTGTTGAGGCTTTGTTGCTTTGTTGGACAGAGTGTCGAGGCTCAAGTGCTTTTTGGCCAGAGTTTTGAGGGGGAGGTCGTCCGAGAGTAAGGCGATATGACCGTCCGCGGGATTCATCCGAAAGGGGATCATGTAAACACCGTGGTGGAGCATCTGAGAGTAAGGTGCGTCGGCTATCCAAAGGGTCCACCCATGGTTTGGTGGTCTGGCCCGACGTTGGTGCTTCTATGGACAATGTGGAAATGTAACTCTGAAGTCGTACGCCTGATGTAGATGGATCCACATGCATTCGGAGTAGTGCTTCGCATTGCATTATATGATTGATGATTATATTGTTATATTGTGATGTGTTGTTGTGTTGCTATGATGACTATGTTATAAATGCTATGTTTCTATGTTTCTATATGTTATGTTCATCTTGCCAAATATCATGTTGCCAATATGTTTATATATATGGTTCTTACTCCCCGTCTTTTGTTGTTGCTTTGCATGTACCCTTTTTGTGTTATGTAGAGGACGGTGAGCAGCTTGCTGAGGAGTGACTCTGAGGAGCCGCTTCTAGTAGTTAGTTTATGTTTAGTTTAGTTTGTTATCCGAGTTGTTTATCGGATTGGTTATGCCAGCTCTGTAATGTGACATCGGGGTTGGGTTTCGTTTATATGTTTATGTTATGTTTTCTTTATAATCATATTTTGGTTTTCTGCGTTTGTTGAACTTGTTCGTGTGGGACCTTTCTACCCATGAACCTTTTTATAAAGGACGTATGTTATTATTATTATTATTATTATTTATATCTATGTTATCGCTTTATAAATACATGCAGAGTAGAGGGTGTCACAATTATAAATTAGGGTCTTTGACTCTTTGTTCTCCCGAGTTTTGACCTTATAGACCAACTATGAGACTAATTCTTGATCGATTGCTTAGAGTGGATAATTAATTATTGGTTTTTGTAACCTCCCAATTAAAGTATCAATCACCGGGATTTGAACTTGAGTTCTCCTCCTGATGAGGTGAATATGCTTAACACGCTATCAATCCTAGATTCTTATGTCCTTCTCACTTTTAAATGGATAAGAAAATATCCCTATAAACCCCACAATTTCTCATCCATTGCTCATGGGAATGAAAGGTGGTGTGGAAAGAAGATATTTACACTTTTTTTCTCATATAAACCCCTTAAATATTCATACACACTTCAATTTTTTGAACAAATATCTTCATTAAAACACTCCGAATTTGGGAAGCATACTTTATGGTGGTATCATTGGAGATGATTCTAGTGTTTTTATCAAAGGATTTTATTGTAGAGTCCTTGCAATGCTCTATATGTTGAGATGTGCGAGCTACTTCATGGCATCAAGTTGGTGAAATAACCAAAGTTAACACAAGAAGGGGGTCGAATTGTGTTTAAAAACTTTTAGGAAACTTTGAAAAATTATTTTCGCAGGCACAACAAGTAAAAATAAAGTAACAGAAAATTAGACGGGTGACTCGTCTAATTTTGAGGCAGAACACACGCGCACATAGAGAACGTTAAAATGGAGATTGATATTCACAATATTAACTCCCCAAGTTAAAAGCTTAAACAAATAACTTTTAAACAAATTAAAGAGACAAGGGAAGAGGAATATCACTCAATAGTTTTATACTGGTTCATCCTAAAATCCACAGGGCTACGTCCAGTTCTTTGCAGCACCAAATTTCCAATATAACTGATTAGATTACAGTACAAGTATTCTTTTCACACCTAGCCTCTTCAGGCTCAACACTTAAACAATTATTCTTTTATCACCTAGTCTCTTCAGGCTCAACATAGTAAGGAGCAAAGGTTTTGTGTAATTAATACAACTTAAAAATCTTTCAGATAACACTCAGTGAAATAAATATGAAGTGTGAAAGACTACGAATTAATATCAAATGATTGAATAAGTATTCAATGAAAGAATGAAGAAGTTAATGAAGAGAGTAAATACTTCTACGCAGAGCTCTTAATGTCGTTCAACTTCTTGTCTTCATCTTCATGGTTTTGATCTATATAAGAACTTCAATCAATTGATGTATTAGGAACAACTTCAGAAAGTGTGTTATTTGATTTGAGTTTCTGGAACCCCATTAATGCCAAAGAGTCGTTCTGTGTAGGCATTAAATGTTTAGGGACGTTGAGTTTGAACAAGGCATTCCAAGAGTACACTTTTGTTATGAGCAGCTGTTGTATCAGAGTTGCAGCAGCAGGCTTCTTGTACTTGCAGCAGAGAGCTTTTCTCTTTCAGTGCAACACTAAGTTCACTTTCTAGAAAGCACTTTTACTTTGTACTAGAACATCTAAAAGGTGACTGCTGTGGTACAAAGGTTGCGTGTTTATTCCTTAAATCCTTGAACCAAACATTCTTTATTCTTTATCATTTGTGCTCTTGTCCAGAGGTATTCGAGATCCTTAAGGAAGGCATCTTATTTGAATAAGGTTGACTTGGACTTCATTTTGACAAACTGACACTTTACCAAGTGTTACAGTGTTTGAAATTCAGATGGGTGCTTGTGCAGTCCAGATTTAGACGGGTGATAATGAGCCAAAATTTAGACGAATGATCGAGTCATTTTTAGATGGGTGATCTACTGAGGCTTCTCCAGACTTATGATTCTTGCCATGTCATCAACTAGGTTAGAATCTTGATTAAGCTTTGACTTGGTCTATGTCTGAGTTAATTATTTTTAGACGAGTGAGTTTTTAGACAAGTCTAAAAACTGTTGTACTAAAAATTAGACGAGTCAGATTTTTAGACGAGTGACCTTAAGTTTATTTTCCTGCACACTTATCAGACTTAACAGTAATTTCAAAAGATTCAATATTATTGTTCCTGCCCAAATTAGACCAAGGGCCTAATGTAGGACAAACCCAACTATGCTGGGTGAATGACCTAATAAGGATGAAGACCAATGAGGATCAACTCGATCAACCCAAGAAGAAGACTTTGGGTCACGACAAGAATACATATCGGTTGGGCAAGAAAGACAGCATTGGAGATTGGGCCAAGTCCAAATTCCTTGAAGACAATTAGGTTAAGCTCACTAAGAGGGCTATAAAAGGAGGAACCTCATCCTCATTAGAGACCCTCCTCTAACACTCCAAAACCCTGGAACTACGTCTAGCCTTGATTCCCCTCGACGAGATACGTAGGAGCATAGCATCACGCCCTGTCAGGCTTAATCCACAAAACCCCACCCTAAATCTAGTTCCAACGCAACATTGGCGCCCACCGTGGGGAATTTGATTTGCCCTTTGGCTTGTGGAAAGGGACTGAGAATGTCTATTCCCCACATCGAAAAAGGCCACGGCGAGAGGATGCTATGCAGCATCTCGGGTGGGGTATGTGGAACTTGTGCAAACTCTTGACATTTCTCGCACTTCCTAACCCATTCTTGACAATCTGACCTTAGGGTCGACCAGTAAAACCCGGCCCTGAGTACTTTAGCTGCTAATGGCCGAGGACCGTCATGCATTCCACATATTCCTTCATGGATCTATGCTAAGACACATTCGGCTTCTTGCTCATCCAGGCATTTGAGAAGTGGATTAGAAAGTCCCCCTTCTGTAAAGCTTCTTGTTGCGGATTGTGTGCATTGGAGCTTGTTTGGTGATTCTCCTGGCTGCTTCCTCGTCTTCGAGTAGCTTGTTCTCGAAAAGGAAAAGGTAAATAGGGTCTTTCCAATTTGGTGGTTTCTCTTTGGCATTTAACATTTCTTCGTCTTCAATGCTCGGCTTGTAGAGTGTCTCTTGGATCACAGTACGTAAGTGACTGGGCTTCTTGGTGCTTGCCAGCTTTGCCAATACATCGGCCCGAACATTGGCCTCTCGTCTTATGTGCTCAAGGGAAAAGAGCTCAAATTCTGAGCTCATTTTGTTATAAGTTGGTAGATAAGAAATACTTGGTAAAATGCCTTGGAGAATTTATTTTGCATGTCAAACACTTGCTTCACAAAATGCTCAGACGTTGAAATTCTGTACGCCAAGTGTTTGGCTAAATGCGTAGTCATTCAAGAAAATAGCAATATTTGGCATATTTAAACTTAGCAAGAAACTGTCGTGGAGGAAGATTTTCAATCAGTGTGTCAGTGTTTGCCAGTGTTTTGTTTGCAACAAAATCTCAAATCACATCTATACTTGGATTTTAACATGAAAATTGCAATCCTCTATATTGATATTCTGTGCTTAACAGAGCAAAGATAAGCTACCATTATCATATTATCATATTAACACCTAGCATCAGGATTGTTTGTATGTGCTGTTCTACTTCTGTTTCGAGTTGTGAGGATCCGCAATAGCTTGATGCTGTTTTTGCATAGCCACAACTTCATTTTCATTACAGTGTCAGGGTTAAGGATAAATTGACTAATTTCTACCTACGATGTGCATATATATGTTGCCCTGTTGAAGGGCATACACTTCAGTTGTGTTAAAACTAATTGTCCCTTTATTCAACATTTTGGTAAACTAATCAAATTGGTGGAGACCATATATTTGCTGATTAAATGATGCCCATTTTGTGTAATTTTGGTAAGGTCAGCCCCTTGCTTATTAAGGTTTAATGGCCATATTGTTCCTTGATGTGGGACTAATCCCCACTTATTTGGAAGCATGCCAAGTCATCGATGAAATAATTCTCAGCATGGGAGGACTCTAAAAAGTCCCACAAACCGAGACAAAGAAGGCATAGATCGTTAGGATCATCTCAAAGAACTACTAGCACCTTTGGAGTCAAAGGCTTCTAGTTTCAATTCAAAAAAATAGAGAGAATAATGTGACTGCATCTTGTAAGCAAACTAAGCACTTGACGAGAATTCTCAGGTGATATGGTTCCTTAGACTTCAACTTTCTTTTCTTGCTTTTAATCTTGAGGTTAATTTCTGTGATGGTAAAATCATGTTTGAGTAACAACTTATATATTTTTGTTGACTTGGGTATACTCCCTATGAGAATAAACTTCCCTTACCGATATTGGTCCCACTCTCAAGTGCGTTGTTAGATTTCATTTATTAACCATGGAACTGTGAATGCTCTTCTCCACTTCAAGAATCTTGAAAGTGTATCTTTGTATGGTGTAACGATTTGCTGACATTGAGGATCAATCTCTATTTGGATATCAAGTTTTTTCAAATAGCATGGAACTAGCAGATTTCTCTTGATGCTGACGTAAAGCACACTCCACTTTTTTGTTATAACCCAAAAATCTTTTCTGATTTGTTATGATGTTGAGTGGCCATGTTGTTAAGATCTGCTACCTGCCACTCTTGAAAGATAATAGGATTGTTTTAATGTGTTGTTCCATGCCTGGTTCAACTTAATAGAATAAAATCTTGCACAAGTTCATGACCACATTGGTTTATTGGACATTGTGATAAGGTAATGCTTGAATGCTCTGACTTGCAAAGCTTGGCTATATATTTATACTTGTATATAGGGGTGGCAAATGAATGGATTGGATAAATTTTTATGTTGATTGTAATGGATGGATTGAAAACGATCCATTAATCCATTAAAAATTCATTAAAAAAAATCAAATCCATTCATGATCCATTTAATAAAATTCATCAAACTCATCCATTAACAACTTTTTTATGGATGGATATCCAATCCATCCATAAAAATTATTTTAAAGAATTTTTTTTTTTTGTACAATTAAATAATTTTATTAGTTTTAAAATATCTTCTCCTAATAATTTTTTTTGTTCAATTAAATAATTTTATTAATTTTAAAATATCCTCTCCTAATAAATTTTTTTTTACAATTAAATAATTTTATTAGTTTTAAAAATCCTCTCCTCCTCTCTCTCTCTTTCCCCCCTCTCTCCTCTATCTCTCTCTCTTTCCCATCTCTACTGTTTCTCTCCTCTCTCTCTATTATTAAAATATCACAAGCCCCAAGACGGGTTTCTAGTGGACTTGCGAAATTATTTCCATTTAACTCGGTATGAAATGAGTTAACCACTAAAATATATAATTCATTTCTGCGATTTTTTTTACGTAGTTGCATATTAAAATAGGAAAATGTTCTTTTGAAATGAACTTGTATTTAAATTAAGTGATAGTCTATTTACCATTAATTTGATAAAATGCATTAAGATCTCAACTCTACTAAATAATTTCTAGATACATACATCTTTAACTACTCATTTTAAAACATTAATGAAAACAACTACATCTTATCAAAGATATTCAATTCCAATTCCAAAAATTCCCATTACAGACAAGTCCATAGATACAAAGAGAATATGTGAAAGCAACATGTGCAGTAGGATGGGATAATTAGTGGATGCTCTTTTCTCGTCGGGTCTCTCCATCATGAAAGTGAACAAGCTTCACAAAATTTGCATAAAAAATGCTTGACCTGCAAAGCATGTGGTTCATCACAAGGATTTTCAAGGTCTCTCAAAACAAACTAAACAGACACACTTTCAGGAAAAACTTACAATCATTCATTTCTGGATATAAGTAAGGGTGAATGGTCCTCAACAAGTTCTTCAGCATCAAGATCCAACATAGCTACAAATGAGAATCAAAGTAGAAAATAATTAAACATACAATAATTTAAAAAGACTTAAATTAAATAAAAAGATTAAAAATAGTAAGCTAGTAGATACTAACCTGGAGTTCCACAAAGCCAATCATTTGTACACAATAATGCTTCAACATTTTCAGGCAAAAGAGAACTCTGATACTTGTCAAGTATATGCCCACCAATGCTAAATGTCGATTCTGATGCAACTATAGTAATCGGTATACTCAAGACATCCCGTGCCATCAAAGAAAGTTCTGGATATTTACCTTCAATTGATTTCCAATACTCTAGAACATCTAAGAAAGCATGCAGCTTATGATCAATTCTATCTTCATGCAAATACGCTTCCAAATCCGATTCTTTCTTTGACGATTCACACAACTTACTTTGATAATTTCCAAAATCCTCTAAATCACTTGAAGAGGGAATAATTGGGCTACCTCTAACGGATCTTTGTGAAGAAGAAGGATTTGCCTCATTTAGGGAGGACTTAAGATATTCTTGAAAAAAAACTTTCAGTTTATCATGAATCTCCCTTTCCAATCTCACACCCTCATCATCACCATACAATTTCACATAACTATATTCAACAAATTGCAACTTATATTTAGGATCCAAGATGACAGCAAATGATAGGATAACACTGTAGGAGTTCCAATACTTTTCAAATTTCTTCTTCATTTTTCTAGCCATGCAACAAAGTTGATTTTCATTATCAAATTCATCATGGAAAAAGAATGCAACATCCTTAATCTTAAGCTGAATTCTCCACACACCATAAAAATAGAGGTTGGCGATTGGATAAGTGCTGCCTGAGAAAAGAGTGGTGATATCATAAAATGGCCTCAAAAATTCTGCTATTTTTCCTACCTCAATCCACTCCTCTTCTGATAAACAATTATCAAAATATGGATCAATATTTTTTAGGTGGGTAAAAGCTTCCCGAAAGCCCATAGCACTCTCAAGCATGAGACATGTGGAATTCCATCATGTGGGCACATCTTGACGAATTTGCTTAGATGTCACATGTGAGAGTTGCTCTAAACATAACGCGAACTTTGACTTTCATGCATATGAACCCCTAATATATTTCACACACTCTCGAATTTTAATCAAGGATCCATCTATCACCTTCAGACCCTCCTGAACAATCAAATTTAAGATGTGTGCCCCACACTTAATATGAAAAGATTGTTCATTAGCTATCAATCCTAATCCAAATGATGGATGTTTTTCAATATATTCATGGCCGCGCTGTCGCCACGCGCCAAAAAGAACGAGCGTTTACAAAATAATGTAGATAGGGAAGCGACAACTCGGGTATCGTCTCACAAGGACTCTTTGGTGTTGTTATTATTAACAGAAAATTAATTTTGGGGGTTTTGGGTAATTGAAATAAAATAAAGAAAACAAAATAAAAGCAGAGTAAGAAAACAAAGCAGTTAAAATATTATCAAATAAACTAAAGAACGATTAACCTACTGTTCTCGGTTTCCCACTATCATCGGTTCATGCAATTCCAAGCCCTAAGCAGATTCTAATCCCCTCCCGGTTGTAGCAACAATTAACAACGCAATCACTACTACGGATGTATGTTCCTATTCCCGAAATAACAAACGGGGTTAAGCCCTCATGAACAAACGAATATGAATGAACACACGCGAAATAACAAACGCGATTAAGTATAAGAACATGGCATCACCGAAATGAATCAACACAATACTATACACTCCTGAAATAACAAACAGAAATGTATAGCATGGCATTGAAAAGAGAAAAGCAATTAAAACAGGAAATACACAATCTCAAGTATAAATGGAAACCAATCACAGTAGATTAATCTAGGAGACTAGCTCTCCATTACAAACTTAAGCACAAAAGAAAAGAAAAGAAGATAAACTACTACTACTGGCTCCTACTCTGACTAAAACTAGCCAGCCTACCAGCCTCCTATTCAGTTCTGTCTAAAACTGTCTTATATACAGGTTTCTGGAATCAGCTTTCTCGCGAGGCGAGTACACGTTCGCGAGGCGAATAATGCGAACAGTCTGCAACTTTTGATCTTCTCGCGAGGCGAGCATACCATTCGCGAGGCGAGACTCTTCAGATTCCAAACTGTAACGCCCGTGACCTTCAACATGTGCAAACCGTGATGGCTTCTGGTCTTCCAAGGTTGAGTTACTCGCGAGGCGAGTCAAGTGGTCGCGGGGCGAGACAGAAAGGTTGGCAATTTCTCTGGCACAGTCACCTTCTGGTTCGCGAGGCGAATGCCTTTATCGCGGGGCGAAAGCTCCAAATTTATTTCTTTTTATTAACCTGAAAACATAAAATAGCAAAAGTGCTTTATTCGACTCTAAATCAACTAAATTAACCTAAAAACACTTTACAGACTCAAAATACTGCTTAAGGACAATCAAGTCTAATTTGGGTGGAATTGATATAAAATTAGCACAAAGCCATGGTTTTTATTAGTTATAAAACCAGTCAACCAGAGGCTCATCAAAATACCCCAAACTTAAACTTTGCTTGTCCCCAAGCAAACTAAAACTTAAAAACTTAAAAAGACTCAAGACATGGCAAGCTCGTAGGATTCAATCAACTTTCGCACAAATTTCAAGCAATTTATCAAAATACTTCAATGTCCCCCCCCCCCCCCCCCCTTACAAACAAAGCAATCCCCACATTCATTTATTCTAAACAATTGAGAATTTCATTATTCAAACAATCATTAATCTAAGCAAAGGATCTAAGTTACACACAAGAGGGAGATCACCAAATTCAAACAACTGCCTTCCTCACAAGGGAATTTAGTGTTCACTCAATCACTCAGTTTGTCTAGGTTATCAACAATTCACTTAATTTTCACTTTTAAGAGCACTTCCCATAAATTTGATTTTCATCTCCAAATGGTTCCCACAGAAAACATGCAAGCAACATCAAAATGTCTTTTATGGGTTGTAATGGGGCCTGGCTAAGGGTAGGATATACGAAGGTACTAGGCTGAAGACCCTAGGAACTAAGAGAGCATGAACTTTTCAAAACATTAGAATTCCACTCGAGTTCCTTTTCTCATTCTTCTTTATGCCTTGGGTGACTACAGCCTTTTATTTTCTAATACTTTTTTTTTTTAATTTTTACACTTTTTTTTCTTTTTTTTTTCAATCCTAAACAACGCATTGCACCTGGTAGCCACCCCAAACTTAGTTTCTTGCACCCTTTCTCTTTCTAAGATTCCATGCTCTCCTAATCCTAAGATCGGGTTAACATGGGTTTTTCAGATTTTAGCTTGTAACATAAGGTTAACAAGAATTGACAGGCTAATTAGGCTCAAAAGGGCTAACTAAGGAACATGCATTAGGAATTGTTATTTTAGGCTAAGTAGCTATTTACAAAGAAAATGCCTAAATCATTTGAAGCAAACACATAATCATGCAAACCAAAAAGAGATTCAAGCAAATTCAGGAAAGTGCAACTTAAAAAGTGATTTTCACAGTCAAAAACATGTTGGAAGCTCAAAACCTCACCTGGACATTTTTTCAAATTGTTTGACAGAGATTCTATCCCTAGTGTGTGCTCCCTATCACCCCAAACTTATCATAAGTCATGCCATCATAATAAAATCTCAAAGTTCAGTTTTCAATCTCATGGGGATCAAATTTTCAATTTTCAAGTCATAGGGGGAACAGTCAAAACATATTATGCAATCCATCTATGCAAAAATCAATAAAATCCAATAAACTTGCCAATACCAGACTCACACAACTCATGAGCTTCTCAAATTATTCAGGAGCTTTATTGAAAACAAAGCAGAAATAAAACAAGAATAACTAAAAAGAAAAGGGTTAAAGAAAACTCATTCAGAGGCTTCCGCCTGGATCCCATTGCTTGTAGCATAAGGCCCACGTGGTAGCCAAAGGGTGGAAGCTCATTCCATGCTTCCCTAACTCGCAGTCTTGATATGGAAGTGAGCACTTGACAATTACAGTGACCTCGCCCAGTGCGGCGGACTTCTCACTTCCTCTTGGGTCACAGTTGACCTCTTTTTCATCCTTCTCAATAAAATCCTCCCAATAAAAGTGGGGCTCAACCTCTTGGACTGGCCATGGTGACAAATCCAAAGGCTGGAACTCCATCACCGGTGGTTCCACAGGGGGAGGTGGTAAACAGTTAGCTGGGGTTACTGGTGCTGCTTCAACTCCTGCACTTTCTTCATTCACTGCACTAACAAAGTTATCACCTGCTATACATGCAGAAATTTCAGCACACACCACACAAAGGTTAGTGTTAGTAGAGTCAATACATATATCACAATAGACTGAATCAGTAAAGTTCTGAATGTCTGGAAATTCAACAATTAATTCATCCACCCCATCACTCTCAACACATGCATTTGATTTAATTGAGTCGTCTACTTCCAAAGGTTCTTCATCACCCTCAAGCACGGGGAAGCAGATATCCTCCTGATCCTCCTGATCCTCATTTCCTATGTTTCCTGAACAGAATAAACCTGCATAACAGTCTATACACAAAGCAGTGCCATCACAATAACAATCAGCACATGAATTAGAATCAGGGGATTCAACACACAGTTCATCAATAGAAACATTATCAACATTATCATCAGAAGTGTCTTCAAGAATAACTTGTGACTCTGTATGTTCTTCAAGGGGCTGTGGAGTTAGCATTGCAGCCGAATTGGCGACAATTTGATCAATTAGAATGGACAACTTCTGAGATTCAGCTTCTCCCCTCTGGTATTCATCCTCCATCCTCTGTTGAAATTCAAGAGTTTGTTGTGCCAACCGTTGATTGTTCTCTTCCATTTGTTGTATCATCTCTGCCAGACTGAGTTGGGCTAGTGTAGGATCAAGCTGATATTGCTGGCTTATTGCCATCCGTTGATTGTTCTCGGCAAATTGTTGTATCATAGAAGCAATCTCATCCAAGGTGCTCTGTCCTACACTTTGTTGGCTAAAATGATTATTCACTCCAAACATGCCACAATTACTACTAGACTCATAACTTCCAGTAAAATTAGGATAATATGTGCATGGTGGTGGTGTACCAAAATCAGGATAATACATGCATGGTTGCTCATAATAAACATTAGGCACATAATTCTGCATAAAATTATCCATGGGGCTAAATAAAATTCACAACCAGACAAGCAGACAAAACTAATTCAGCAAAGATTTTTTTTTTAATTTTTATTTCCTGCTAATAACAACAAGCAAGAGTCCCCGGCAACGGTGCCAATTTTTGAACACGCTGTCGCCACGTGCCAAAAAGAACGAGCGTTTACAAAATAATGTAGATAGGGAAGCGACAACTCGGGTATCGTCTCACAAGGACTCTTTGGTGTTGTTATTATTAACAGAAAATTAATTTTGGGGGTTTTGGGTAATTGAAATAAAATAAAGAAAACAAAATAAAAACAGAGTAAGAAAACAAAGCAGTTAAAATATTATCAAATAAACTAAAGAACGATTAACCTACTGTTCTCGGTTTCCCACTATCATCGGTTCATGCAATTCCAAGCCCTAAGCAGATTCTAATCCCCTCCCGGTTGTAGCAACAATTAACAACGCAATCACTACTACGGATGTATGTTCCTATTCCCGAAATAACAAACGGGGTTAAGCCCTCATGAACAAACGAACATGAATGAACACACGCGAAATAACAAACGCGATTAAGTATAAGAACATGGCATCATCGAAATGAATCAACACAATACTATACACTCCTGAAATAACAAACAGAAATGTATAGCATGGCATTGAAAAGAGAAAAGCAATTAAAACAGGAAATACACAATCTCAAGTGTAAATGGAAACCAATCACAGTAGATTAATCTAGGAGACTAGCTCTCCATTACAAACTTAAGCACAAAAGAAAAGAAAAGAAGATAAACTACTACTACTGGCTCCTACTCTGACTAAAACTAGCCAGCCTACCAGCCTCCTATTCAGTTCTGTCTAAAACTGACTTATATACAGGTTTCTGGAATCAGCTTTCTCGCGAGGCGAGTACACATTCGCGAGACGAATAATGCGAACAGTCTGCAACTTTTGATCTTCTCGCGAGGCGAGCATGCCATTCGCGAGGCGAGACTCTTCAGATTCCAAACTGTAACGCACGTGACCTTCAACATGTGCAAACCGTGATGGCTTCTGGTCTTCCAAGGTTGGGTTACTCGCGAGGCGAGTCAAGTGGTCGCGGGGCGAGACAGAAAGGTTAGCAATTTCTCTGGCACAGTCACCTTCTGGTTCGCGAGGCGAATGCCTTTCTCGCGGGGCGAAAGCTCCAGATTTATTTCTTTTTATTAACCTGAAAACAGAAAATAGCAAAAGTGCTTTATTTGACTCTAAATCAACTAAATTAACCTAAAAACACTTTACAGACTCAAAATACTGCTTAAGGACAATCAAGTCTAATTTGGGTGGAATTGATATAAAATTAGCACAAAGCCATGGTTTTTATTAGTTATAAAACCAGTCAACCAGAGGCTCATCAATTCACCATTACGTTATTGTAAGCCGCATTATCTAAAGTAATGGTGAATATTTTTTTATCAATACCCCACTCCTTTAACAAACTTAATAACTTCTCTGCCAAATTCGCACCGGTATGAGGTGGTGGAAAATGAAAGAAAGCTAACACTTTTTTCTGTAAATCCCAACTCTTAATAATGTAGTGTGCAGTCAATACCATATACTGGTCAGTAGTTATTGATGACCACAAATCAGAAGTTAAACAGATTTTTCCAGGAATGGACCGTAAGTAGCATTTGAGATTTTCTTTTTCTTTCCTATACAACTTCAGAACATCCAACTTTGCAGTGTTTCTAGATATGGTTTTAGCATGTGGGTTTAAAAAACAATGCAAATCCTTAATGCTTTCATGTTCAACAAAAGAAAAAGGATAACCATGTTTGATGATTACCTCAGAAATCTTCTCCCTGAACATTTCTTGATCCAAAGGCAGATAAGAAGATATTTCCCCCCTACAGCACATTTCTTCACATGATTTCTCAAATTTGAAGTCCCACCACCTTCTCTTTCCATTTAGACTTTACCACAGTGTTTACATTTTGCTTTTGGAAGCCCATTATGATTTACAAACTTATCAAAATAATCCCAAGTCATAGATGTTTTAGTTCTTTTTGAACTAAGGGCTGAACTTTCTTCAACTTCATCCTCAACTTGATACTCTTCATTAGACATATTACCTGTAATGACATCAATGTAGAAAACCACATGTTAGCTAGTCATGAACAAAATTTGTACTGCTTGGAAATCTATATTCAACAAAAAAAACTGAGACTGGGAATATAGTATGAGTAAAACATAAATGAAGGGGGATAGGGAAAGATATTCAGAGAGAAAATCCAAACACAAAGAGAATATACATCAACCCCAAAAATAGTGTAATCCTTTATTTTCACTCTCATCTTGTACGTTGTCATTGAATTCTGATAGAGTCAAATATAGTACATATTGAACTTCCATTACAAGATCTGATAATGGAAGAAGAATAAAAGAAAGTCAAGATAAAAAAAAAAAACCAAAATACTAGCATAGCAGTTCACATTTATTATTTCGTTCTTGTTTATAAGATGCCAAGTGAGGAGATGAATCAACAAATAAGAAGTTAAGAGCATGACACACTAGATTCACACAAAATTGAAGGTCCGTAAGTACAATATATAGCAAAGTTTCAATGGAATAAAATGAAAAGGAGATAACCATCATTAATATCAGTGACATTGAAATCTTAAGAGTTAATGAAATTGGTTCCCAATCAATATCTTTAAGTAGAATTAGAAGAGGCGCTTTCTAATTTCTAAGCAAAATATGTATACTTGTATGCACCAAAATTATTTAAAAACTTGAGAGATGAGGTTATATAATGTGTCTAACATGTATATAAACAGTAGAGGAATTAAGTTCGAATTCAAAAATACCATTGTAAAAAAATGGGGCAGAGGCAAGCATTTACAACATCATAAAGCAATTAGCTTAAATGTGAAAGTTAAAAAATTACACCAATTCATGCTGGTATAGGAACTTGAGATAAAGCAATTTTCTTAAAACAACAAAGCCTGAAATAAAATGAGTGTCTGTTATGGGACTCACAATAATCAATTTCTATCTCTTGTAGTAACTCCATGTCATATGAAAATATATTGATAAAATGCTCAACTGTGTGGGGAGGTGAGGAGGGTGGTCAAGGACAACCATATCAGTTGTGCATTGTTATCAGGCATGTCATGCTTAAAAGTTAATCAACATAGGTTGTCTACCACATGAATGTTGTTCAGACCAGTGGTAAGATCATTTGACCAATATCATGATGTGTACAAAGCTTTGAGGATGTGGTGACTGAACAAAAGACAATTTTAACTCAGAATCTCAGAATTTTAACTCATAGACAGATGAATAATCTTCTCATAGTGGTAACATTGGAAGTGAGAAACATTTCACTAACCTTGTTCCCCCTATTAAGGACTATGGCAGAAAAAGTCCATAGGACATTAACTGCAACACTTATATCTAATGGCACGTTGAGAAATGAACGAGTGTAAAAAAAATTCTTGAATTCTTGAATCATAATTATAAAAAATCAAATGTTGAATGGGGTAACATCTCAGCAAAGCCTCTCTCAAAATTGGGACTACTTCTACTAGTACTAACTACAACACCAACATTAACATCACTAAATTCATAATCCTCACAAAAATAACCACTAATTATTCTACTACTGACAGCATTGCTTTTCTCCAATTCATCCAAATTCAACCCACCACTACTTGAAGCCTCAACTTCAACCACTGCTTCTTTATTCCCTATGGCTGTCATCCAATTCTCATATCATCCACTGTCCAATAAGGATCCCCTGAACATAAAGCTAACCCTCTGATTCTACCAGCAGCTGAATTCTCAAAACTTGTCTGAACCAAATTGCCAAGGTGGCATTCTGATTCCTCCATAGAATTCCAAAAGCCTTGGTCAAGAATACTTGTTGGTGAACATGAATTAGATTCCAAAATTTGCTGGTGCAAACTCCAAACCCATTCTACCAAATTGTTGCTAACACTTACTTTATCAACCCCACCAGCATCCTTCCTCTTAGAGAGTTAGAAATATATTTATTCCAATTATGCTTGCTAGGATTCATACATTAATAACATCATTCAGTTTTTTATAGAAAAATACTTAGATGCGTGACAAAGAGTCTCATCCATAGTTCAAACTGGTTTGGAAGTGGATAATTTAAGTACGATAACTAAGAGTGCATCATGTTATTCCAGGAAAATGTAGCTTATTACAATGTTACTATTAGTATCCAGTAAAGACTTGATTTAATGGTAATGTTACTTATATGTAAATATTAGATTTGATTATTTGAAATTCTGACAAGCTTCTCTAATAGGGATTTCTTGGCTTTTATAGAAGTTGTCTACTCACTCTACTGTTTCAAAGTATGATTCTCAAATAATAAATAGATAATGTCATGCTATCAACATATCTGTTGCATCTCATCAATTAAGTAACAATAAAAATGAGTTTCCAGCATTTCAACACATAACTCACAATAAAACCTCATCAACCTTTCAAACTCCAAATCAACCCAAAAACCAAATTCAAACACAAAACAATGACCCAGATGCAGAAACACCAATCAATGAAGCAATCAATCATAAACATATGAGTATGCAGAAAAAATGAGTACAAATCTAAACATGAAACTATGCAGAAAATCAAATCTAAGAAAATGCCAGATGAGTACAACATAATAGAAGCAAAACTATTTTGCGATTGAAAGACACACCTCTGTTTTGCGATGGCAACAATCACCGAAGCTTCGAGAGACACAAGAAATTCACTGAAGCTTTGCGATTTCAAGCTTCACCGAAGAAAGAGAAGAAACACGTTGTGTCGATGTTGGAGTAGAGTAGTGAACCTGAAGCAAGCCCGAATGAAAATGAGCAAAAACAGACGAAAATGGATTTAAGGTTCAGAAGAGTGGTGATATCTTTGAAGGAACTGAGCGAGTAGGGAGCGAGAAAGTGAAGGAAAATTGAAGGAAGGTGCGAGAAAGAGAACAAAAATGGATTTCGGGGTCAGAACTTTGTTTCGAACTTCGAAGAACGTTAGGGATTTTGTTTTTGTTTTTAACTCAAAAATGGATCGGTAGTGGATTTTGTAAATTTTGTTTTATTTTTCAATTTTATCCAATGGATTTGTTTTTAATTTCAGAATATCATCCAATGGATTTAGTAACACAGTGGATGGATAGTGATCCATCCTTAATATGAAATGATCCAACTTGATCCAGTCCATTAAAGTTTTTTTTTGTAATGGATGGATTGGATGGATAACTCTTTGGATGGACTAGATGGATGGTGGACAAACGGATACTTTTGCCACCCCTACTTGTATATATCCATTGTGAATATAAAAGTCTTTGTGCAAGCAACTAGCACAAGTAAATACAATATACACTCAAAGCGTGAGTTAAATAATATAGTTAGGCTATTGGCCATGTTCCAAGGGAATTACTATGCACCAAGTTCTTATGCACTTAACCTTCTCTGTTATAGTTTTATCTATGTTGTTAGTTTGTTCAAAATTTTGGTAAACTAATCAAAGTGGTGGAAACCTATGGAAATAGACTAACCTGAGCTACTTTATTATGGACACATTTTCACTTTTATCCTTCTTGGTCATGCATAATGCATTGAAATTGGATTACTTTCCACTTGGACACACATGTCGTTTTAGCACTTTACATGCTGTGAATAACAATGCTATGATATTAATAGTGCTTTTATGAAGGCAAGACGTGCTTGACTTGTTTGTGGTATATTTTTAGTTGATTACAGCTTGCAAAAATTTAATGATACAGTCATATCATGTTGTCTTTCATGGCTGGCTTGCATTGGCAATTTACAAGACATCTATCATCACGGGGATCTTTCTCCTAAATGATTATTATTATTATGCTCATTAACACTTGGACATGCAAGTATTGCATATTTTGAAATGCTACAGGAAAGGACTCGCATGAAGAAAGGTCGAGCTCCGGCTCCCTTGAAGACGCAGGTCGAGTTCCGGCTCCCTGGAAGACCCCAGGTCGAGTTCTGAATCCCTTGAAGACCCAGGTCGAGTTCCGGCTACCTGGAAGACAACAGGTCGAGCTTCGGGTCCCGCACTCGATCGAGCTCCGGCTACCACTCTCGGTCGAGCTCCGTCTCCCGCTCTCAGTCGAGCTCCGGCTCCCGCACTGGATCACGCGGAGCCCTGGCACTGGGTCACGCGGAGCCCCCACTCTCGGTCGAGCTCCGGCTCCCGCTCTCGGTCGAGCTCCGACTCCCACACTCGGTCGAGCTCCGGCTCCCGCACTGGGTCATGTGGAGCCCCCACGTCGGTTGAGCTCTGGCTCCCTCGAGAAATTGAAGACAAGACATTGAGCTCCGGCTCCCTCCAACATTAAAGTTAAGAGGTAGCATGTTCTAAATTCATCAATTAGCAAAAGGCGCTTGGACAATATACATCAGATCAGGCAAAAACAATGCATTTGTAAAATCCCTAGGGGAAAGATACTTATCAAACAAAAGTCCCCCGAGCGAGACAAAGGAAAATGAAATTGGATGTGTTTCGAGTAAGGTAGTGCAAACTCCTCCTATAAATTAAAATCAAATTTGCCAAAGAGTAAATGGTTCAAAGAAAAGAAGTATTATCTTTATTTGTAAAACGCTCAGGAAATCAAGCTCTATTTGATCGAGTTCATACTCCCTCTATAAAAATTATAGAGATTGAACTCAAGCTCCATCAAAATAAAATAGTATAAGCCAGTGGGTGTTCCATGGAAGATAAAGTTCCAACAACTCGAGCATTAATACACCATGCCGACTCAGAAAAAACAAATCAACTACCTAAAATGAGGATAAACTACGCTCGAAAACAATTGAGAAAACTCATAATAGAAGATTTCCGAGTAAGAAGCAGTACATGCCTCTTTGTTGAATAAACGACTCAAAGTTTTTGGGACTCCAAGTCCAAGGCCTTGAGCTACACATCTCGGCCATGCAAAAAAATAGGTCGGGCAACATCCTATTTAACACGGCTTGGACATATAGAGATAGCCCGACATGTAGAACCCAGAGAAATAACAGAAGAGTTCGGGCTTTGAAGTCTCTTCCCTGTATATAGCTCGAGACTTGGGGGGCTTCTGTTCCTGCCCAAATTAGACCAAGGGCCTAATGTGTTAAGTCTCTAAAATGTCTGATGTGCATTTCCCTAAGTTTTGATGAGAACTAAACATTGGTTAATGATTTAATTAACCTTCATATTGGCTGCTAACCTGTCAATCTAATGTGCAGATTAAAACTGTAAGAATCATCCGTCCAATGCAAATGATAGAATCATCCGTCCAACGCAAGTGATTGAAACACACGTCCAACGGTGTAGTGATAGAAGCTCACGTCCAACATTGTAGTGATAGAAGCTCACGTCCAACACAAGTGATAGAAGCTCACGTCCAACACTGAAGTGATTGAAGCTCACGTCCACTTAAGTGATAAAAGCCAGCATCCACTAAAATGAAAGCCAACGTCCACTAAAGAGATGAAAGCCAGCGTCCACTAAAGTGATGAAAGCCAGCATCCACTAAAGTGATGAAAGCCAGCGTCCACTAAAATGAAAGCCAGCATCCACTAAAGTGATGAAAGCCAGAGTCCACTAAAATAAAAGCCAGCGTCCACTAAAGTGATGAAAGCCAGCGTCCACTAAAATAAGTCAGCGTCCACTAAAGTGACAGAAGCACCCGTCTACTGAAGCGATAGAAGCGCTCGTCTACTGAAGTGATAGAAGTGCTCGTCCACTAGGGTAACAGAAGCGCTCGTCCACACAAGTCTTTGGACTTGCTGAGTCCTTAATATGGAGCTCGTCTACTAGGTTACGTTCAACCAGTTAAAGGAGTATCCGTCCAATGACATAGCATTTGGAGCTCGTCTACTAGCCCGAATGTAAAATCTTAAATGGATAGATGGACACAGCTATTTTCAAGATGGACGCGCTTATCCTATGAACATTAATTCTCTTAGAATTATCAGAATCTTATTTCAAGAACCAGAATCAAGAAAAGTCAGAAGTTAATCTCTCAAGCAACCTCGGATATCAGAACCAAAGACCAGTTAAAGAATGCTTCCAACATGCTTTATTCCCTAGTACCTCTGGTCCTTACACGAAAAGGGAATTGTACTCAGCAAAGTACAAAAAGCTCTATTCACAACTCTGATATGGCTGTATCACGATGCATAAAGCCATGATCCTTCATGTTAGAGTACAACCAACGTTCCTATTGCATTAATGGCTGCCCAGAACGACTCTATTGCATTTAATGAAGTTCTGCTTGAAGCCAACATCTGAGGGAATGTCTCTAACGGATCCTAAATGCTTGAAGACCATAAATACAGAAGTCATTGAAGATGAAGCACATAGAAGAGAGAATACACATAGCATCAAAGAGCCATTACTCTGCGTATTAATATCTTCATTCTTTCATTCTGTATTATACAATCATTTGAAGTTATTACGCAGATTTTCCTAAGCTTTACATTTAAACCACTGAGTGTTAGTGAAAGATCTGTCTGTGAGAAGTTGAATTTTTTACAAACCAAATCTCTCAAACAAACCTGAGTGAGTCTGAAGAGGCTAAGTGTGCAAAGAATACTTGTCTTGAGCCTGAAGAGGCTAGGTGTGCAAAGAATACTTGTCTTGGAACCTGAAGAGGCTAGGTGTGCAAAGAATACTTGTCTTGGAGCCTGAAGAGGCTACGTGTGCAAACAATACTTGATTCTGTAACCTGATTAGTTATAGTGGATAAATATTGGTGCTGCCAAGGACTGGACGTAGCTATTTGCTTTGAAGAGTGAACCAGGTTAAATAACTGTGTCAATCTCTAGTTCCTTAAACTCTTTAGTTGCTTTAGTTTTCTTACGTCTATTAAGTGGTGTGTTTGCCAAAAGTCACCCGTCCATCCTGTATCCTTCCACTCGTCCAAACCTAGCTTCTGTTTTCGAAAAGATTTCAACTTTTTTTAAATTCTGATAAACACAATTCACCCCCCCCCCCCTTCTCGTGTTTATAGTTGTCTATTTCAGTTGGTATCAGAGCTCAGCCTCTGGGTTGAGCATCTAACAATGTAGAGGTAAAAGGTCCTGAAGAATAGACATGACTGCTGGCGCTAGTTCAAGTGGAAGTCACCGGTGAAGGAGCTTCCCTAACTGCACCTCCTTACTTGAATGGAGAAAACTACAACTATTGGAAAGATAGATTTCAATGGTTCATTCTATCTACAAACTCTGATCTTTGGGATGTAATTACAGATGGTCCATTCATTCCCAAGAATGATGATAACACTGACAAACCAAAAGCTCAGTGGACTACTGTAGAAAAGACAAAATGGGAGCTGAACCACAAAGCTAGATATAACATCATTTGTGCTCTCAGTCCGGAAGAGTTTGAGAAGGTATGTGCTTGTGACTCTGCCAAAGAGATATGGGACACTTTAGCTGTCACACATGAAGGAACAGCCAAAGTCAAAGAGTCAAAGATTGCCATACTTGTCAGAAAGTATGAACTGTTTGTCATGGAGGAAGGAGAATCTGTTGCTCAAATGATAGGAAGATTTCAAACTATAGTCAACAGTTTAAAAACTCTTGGCAAAGTCTATACCAATGCTGAGAAGGTTGGAAAGATTCTGAGAAGTCTACCTAAACAATGGAGACTTTTGGTCACTGCTATCTCTCAAGCCAAGGATCTCACTACCTTGACTATGGATGAACTTCTTAGAACACTCACTGTTCATGAGCAAGAACTTGGAGATGAAGTTGCACCAAAGAAGGGCAAGTCGATTGCTCTGAAAGCTAATCAAAAGTCAGCAAAAGTTTCCAAGGCTCTGAAGGCAGATGAGTCATCCAGTGATGCTGACCTATCAGAACTCAAGGATTCTGAGAGTGATGAAGAATTGTCCCTCTTGAGCAGGAAGATAAAGCTTCTCCTACAGAAAAAGAAGTTCAAGAGGGATAAGTCATTCAGAAGGTTCAACAAGGACAAGAACTTCAAAGAATTCACCTCAACAAACAAAAGTCCAATTGTTTGCTATGAGTGCAAAAATCCTGGTCACATCAAGGCTGAATGTCCTCAACTCAAGAAGGCCCCTTTTAAGAAATTCTTCAAGAAGAAGAATAAAGGAATGATGGCTACTTGGGAGGATCTGGAGTCAACATCTTCTGATGAAGAAACAAAGGAAGAAGCCAATCTCTATTTGATGGCCAACACTGACTCAGACTCTGACGATGAAGTACATCCTGACTATGAGGAATTACTTGATGCCTATGAGGAGTTGATGGAGGAATCCAACTGCTTATCTAAAGCCTTCAAATCCCTCAAGAGAGAGTATGTAAAGCTCACCAGTGAGCATAAACAGAAATCTCAAGAGTGCGAGAAGCTAGCTAAAGAGAACAGTGAGCTGAAGACTGAAAAGTCTAATGAAGCTAATTTCTCAAGTGAAACATCACCATCTGAAGAAGTTGAAAAACTTCAACAGAAAGTGGAAGAGCTCACTTCTGATCTTGCCAAATTTGTTAATGGTAGAGACAATCTGACTAAGCTACTTGGCAGTCAGAGGCACTCTCTTAACAAAGAAGGTACTGGATATGTCCATCAAATACATCATAAAGTATCAACTAAAGCTTCTAAAGTATCTGTTAAGTCAATTGTAACCAAATCTACACTTGTTTGTAACTTCTGTGGAAAAACTGGACATGTTATGTCTAAGTGTATCCATATGAAAAGAAGGAAGTCTTCACAGACTCCTAGAACTAACAAAAAAGGACCCAGAAAAATATGGGTACCTAAACATCAAATAATTTTTGTTGCAGATGTCCTCAACAGGACAAAGAAAACACCACTGCTGGTACCTGGACAGTGGCTGCTCGCGTCATATGACAGGAGAAAGGTCTATGTTCCTAGAACTCCAACTTAAGAAAGGAGGACACGTTGCCTTCGGAGGGAATCAGAAAGGGAAAGTTATAGGAATTGGTACTATTGGTGGTAAACCCCCTCTTCCCTCTATATGTATTGTTCTTATGGTTAAAGGATTAAGACACAATTTGCTTAGCATAAGTCAATTATGTGATAGTGATTTTGATGTTTCCTTTACCAAGGATGTATGCATAGTTAAAGACTGTTGTGGCAAAACCCTTTTTTCAGCCAAAAGGCAACAAAATCTTTATAAGATTGAACTATCTGATCTCTCAGATCAAAGTGTAACCTGTCTGATGTCTAAAGAGGATGAGAGATGGTTATGGCATAAGAAACTAGGACATGCTAGTATGAAACTAATTTCTGAATTAAAAAGGAATAATCTCGTGAGAGGATTGCCTGATATTAGTTTTAAGAAAGATGTCTTGTGTGATGCATGTCAGAGAGGTAAATAGATAAAATCAAGTTTCAAATCTACAAACCAAGTATCAACCTCTAGACCTCTTCAGTTGTTACACATGGATCTGTTTGGACCAGTTAGTGTTGCCAGCCTGGCTGGAAGAAAATATGGATTTGTCATAGTTGATGACTATTCCAGATACACACGGGTACTCTTCCTAACACACAAGGATGAGTCTTTTAAGTCTTTCTCAGTATTCTGCAAAAGAGTACAAAATGAGTAGCGTTTCTGTATTTCTACCCTTAGAAGTGATCATGGGGGAGAATTTGAAAATGAACAGTTTAGACAGTTCTGTGAGGAGAATGGAATCTCTCACAATTTCTCGGCACCTAGAACTCCACAGCAAAATGGAGTGGTTGAGAGAAAGAACAGATCTCTGCAAGAGATGGCTAGATCTATGCTCAATGAAAATAATCTCCCTAAGTACTTCTGGGCAGAAGCTGTAAACACTGCTTGTTATGTACAAAACAGAATACTTATTAGGCCTTTTCTAAAAAGGACTCCTTATGAATTGTGGAAAAGAAAATGCCCCAACATACTTATTTTCATGCTTGTGTCTGAGGCTTTTAGAGTTTGCAATTCAAGAACTTGTATTATTGAAGAATCTGTTCATGTTAAATTCAATGATGGATTAAAAACTGATAAAGAACTATCAGATCTAGAAGATGATCTTGCAGGTCTTGATACACACAAGCCAGAAAGTCAACAACCCGATCTAACCAAAACAGAACCTGTGCCTGAGACTGAAAGACAAGTGGAACAGACGAGTCAGTAGACAAGTCAAGATCTTCATGATGATATCCAAAGGGATTGGAAGTTCAACACTCATTGGTCGCGCTGTCGAGCACGCGCCAAAAAGGACGAGCGGGTTTAAAACTGTAGTGTAGTGCGACAACTCGGATGTCGTCTCTCAAGGACTCTGAAAATGTTACCTTTCACAAAAATCAGTTTTTTTTTGTGGGGGGGTGTTTGGATTGGAGTGCAAATAAGAAACAAACCCAATATTAAAAACAGAGCAATTGAAAACAAGCAGTTCAAGGAGGTTATCAAATGGCCAAAAACAGATTAATCTATTGCTCTTGATTTCCCACTATCATAGGTTCATACAATTTCCAAGCCCTAAGCAAATTCTTATCCCCTCCCGGTTGTAGTAGCAATTTACAAGCGAAACTACTACTACAGATACATGTCCCTATTCCCGAATTAAGCAAACGGGGTTAAGCCCTTCGTGAACTAAGCGAACACGAATTGTACACACGCAAATTAAGCAGATGCGATTAATTATAGGAACATGATATCACCATAAATAAATCAATACAATACAGTATACTCCTGAATTAAGCAAACAGAAATACAAAGTATGGTATTGAAGAGGGAAAAGCATACAAAACAGGAAAATATAAGAACCTCAAGTATATGGAAATCAATTACAATAGATCAATCCTAAGAATTTAGTTCTCCATAACACAAACGAAATCACAGAGAGAAAAACGTAAAACTAAACAATGGAGAAGCAAGAGTCCCTACAAATTGTTCAGAACAGCCTTTTATACAAATTCTGAAATTAGCTAGCTCGCGAGGCGAGCACACATTTGCGAGGCGAATTTCATGAACAGTCAGCAACCTTTGGCATTCTCGCGAGGCGAAGTGTTGCTCGCGAGGCGAGGATATGAAGAGTTTTCTCCTTACGCCCGTTATGGCCATCAGGGCCTAACCGTGATGCTCTCTGACTTCCAGACTCGCGAGGCGAATGGATGCTCGCGAGGCGAGGCTCTTCAACTTCAAAACTGCCACGGCCATGACCTTCAACACGGGCAAGTCGTGATCGTCTCTAACTTTTTCAGGTTTGCAAGACTCGCGGGGCGAGGCCTTCTTCGCGGGGCGAACCAGAGACTTAGCATTTTCTTGGAACAGTCAGGCTTCGGGGTCGCGTGGCGAGCGTGGTTTTCGCGGGGCGAATCCCCTGCTCTTTATTTTCTTAGCTTCTACTTAACCTGAAAATAGGGAAATAACCATAAGTGTATTATTTTGACTTAAAACTAGCTAAATTAACTTAAAACTACTCTAGAGACTCAAAACCTTGCTTGAGGACAATCTAATCTAAGTTGGGTGAAAATAGGATATAATTTGCACAAAACCCTGGTCATACTAGCCATAAAACTAGATGAGCCAGAGGCTTATCAAAATACCCCAAACTTAAACTTTGCTTGTCCCCAAGCAAACTAAGACTCAAAAATCAAAAAGACTCAAGACCTGGCAAGCTTAAAAGATCCAATCAACATTGCACACATTCAAGCAATACATCAAAAACAGTTTTTCTGCATTGTCTCCCCCTTTTCAAACAGAGCAATCCCCACATTCATTTATTCCAAACATTTGAGAGTTTCATCATGAAAACAATCAGAAGTCTAAGAAGGGAATCTAAGTTACACACAAGAGGGAGATCACCAAATCCAAACAACTGCCTTCCTCACAAGGGCATTATTTGTTCACTCAGTCACTCAGTTTATGTCAGGCTAACAACTTGCACTCAGTTTCACTTTTCAAGAACACTTCCCAAAAATTTGATTTTCACCTCAAAATGGTTCCCACAGAAAACATGCAAGCAACATCAAAAGGTCTTTTATGGGTTGTAATGGGGCCTGGCTAAGGGTAGGATATACAAAAGGAACTAAGCTGAAGACCCTAGGAACTAAGAGAGCATGAACTATATTTACACTTTGAAATTCACTCAAGTTCCTTTCTTAGTTTTTTTTCCTTTACACTTCTGGGTGGCTACAGCCCTTTCTTTTTGGCATTTTTGTATTTTTTTTTTAATTTATTTTTTCTTTATTTTTTTTCACACATTTGTACACTTTTTCTTTCACAAGCCTTTGGCTCCAACTTTTTTTTCTTATATATATTTTTTATTTCTCAATCCCAACAACATATTGCACCTCGTAGCCACCCCAAACTTAGTTTCTTGCACCCATTCTAAGATTACATGCTCTCCTAATCCTAAGATCGGGTTAACATGGTTTTCCAGATTTTTGGGCTTATAACATTAGGTTATCAAGAACTAACAGGCTAATAGGCTCAAAAGGGCTAACTAGGGAACATGCATTAGGAATTGGTTTATTCAGGCCAAGTAGCTATTTACAAAGAAAATGCCTAAATCATTTGCTACACACATATAATCATGCAAACCAAAAAGAGATTCAATCAAATCCAGGGAAGTGCAACTTGAAAGTGATTTTCACACAGTTTAAAACATGTTGGAGGCTCAAAACCTCACCTGGACATTCATGCAAATTGTTTGAAAGAGATTCTATCCCTAGTGTGTGCTTCCTATCACCCCAAACTTATCATACATCATGCCATCATAACAAAATCTCAAAGTTCAGTTTTCAATTTCACATGGGAATCACTTTTCAAAAACAAAATTTTTTTCAGCCTAGGGGGAATCATCACATATCAATCATGCAAGCAATCTGTGCAACATCAATCAAAATCTAGCAAACTTGCCAACTAAAACTTAACACACAAATGCTCCTGAGCTTCTCAAATTATTCAGGAGCTTTATTCAAAGAAAAGAAAACTTTATTCAAAGAAAAGAAAAACTACAACTAGTTCCCTCCCCCACACTTAAAACATGCATTGTCCCCAATGAACAATAGAACTATACAATCAGAGTGAGGGAAAGGAAAAGAGTACTCCCTGATCAAGTGCAGTGTAAGCGGGAGCTGTCACCTGGATCCCATTCCTTGCAGTCTAAGGCCAAAGAGGTAGAGAGGGCCTCCGGTGCTGCTTCATCCTCTTCATGGTTCTCATCCACTGCACTGACAATTTTATCACCTGCTAAACATGCAGCAATCTCAGCACAAACCACAAAATGGTTAGCGTTAGTACAATCAAGACAAGAAAAAATATCATCACGGCCAGAATTAAGTGGAAAATTAGAAAACAAGTTCTCATGGGTGTCCTCAATAGTCTCAGAGATCAGCTCTATGTGGAATACAGAGTGCTCTTCCACTGGATGTTTCATGGCATCAAATATGTTAAACTTTGCAACTATATCCCCAAACTTCATAGACATGGTCCCATCATCCACATCAATGTTAGTCTTAGCTGTCTTCATGAATGGTCGGCCCAGGATGATTGGTGATTCTATCGGAATGTGTCTACTTTGCCATGTCCAAGATGTAGAAATCAGCTGGGAAGATCAGATCATCAACTTGCACTAGTACATCTTCCACCATTCCCATGGGGCGGGCACTGGTCCTGTTGGCCAACTGAATGGTGATACCTGTATACTTCAAAGGACCAAGATCAAGTTTGTTAAAGATGGAGGTAGGCATGACATTGATAGATGCTCCCAAGTCCAGCATGCAGTTTTCAAACTTCTTGTCCCCAATAGTGCATGGGATAGTGAAGGTGCCTGGATCCTTGCACTTCTGTGGCAGTGCCTGAGGAGGGGTGAAAGCAACAACTCTTTCTGGCTTAGACTGGATAAGCGCTGAGACATTTCTTCCCAAATCAACCCTCTCATTATTCTTCATCTTCCTCTTGTTGGTGCATAGGTCCTTGAGAAATTTGGCATACTTGGGCACTTGCTTGATCACATCCAACAGAGGGATATTAACACCTACCTTTCTTAAAACATCAAGAATTTCCTTCTCCTTATCTTCACCACCACTCTTCACATTTTTCTGTAATCTGTGTGGGAATGGAATGGGTGGTCTATACACTCTCTCAGTTTCAACTTCAACCATAGGCTCAGGAGTAACCTCAATAGTAGGCTCAGGAGTAGCCTTCATAGTTTCTTCATCCTTTCCAGAAGTGGCCTCAACAACTTTTCCAGACCTCAAAGATATGGCACTCACATTAGGGTTGGAGGCATTAGGATTTATCACTGGCTGTGCTGGCAGCTGGGTTGTTCTTTGACCTTGCTTTATGTTATTTATGTCTGTGGCCATCTGTCCAATCTGTGTATGTAATGCCTGAATACTCGCATCCGTTCTCTGCTGAAATTGTGCCTGTGAGGCCTGGAACTGTGCCTGGAACTGTGCCTGGAACTGGCCCATTTGCTTCTGGAAAAGTGTAGTCATTTGTGCATTCAATTGTGAAGTTATTTGCTTGCACATGTCATCAACTGAAGGTCCGGACGGTGCAGAAGTGGTCACTGGAGGATTCTCGAGGTGCCATCGGTTGTTGGGATGAGTTCCCATACCCATGATTAGGATGATTACTCCAGCTGGGATGGTACCTATTTGTTGAAAGATCTCGGAATGTCAGATCTCATTCGGTTATTGCCCTGATTATACGGATGGACTGCAAAGGCTTGAGGTGATTCAGTAATTGATCCTCCTTGCAAAATGGGGCATGCTTCATATGGGTGCTCAGGAGAACTGCACATGCCACACAATACCGCAGGCTGAACCCTATCCATTGCCAATTTCTCTACCAAAGAAGTGAGCCTGTCAATTCTATCATCACGGTCATGGCTGGAAGAGGAAGTGCGGATCTCATGTACACCTCTAGTCTCAACAGAATTTCTTCTGGTAGTGAATTGCTGGGAATTTAATGACATGTTCTCAATGAGTTGCTTGGCAGCAGATGGAGTCTTGTCAACCAATGCTCCCCCACTAGCAGCATCCAAAATATTCCTATCCATCGGCTGCAATCCTTCATAAAAATATTGGATGAGGAGCTGTTCAGAAATTTGATGCTGGGGGCAACTGGATGTCAACTGCTTGAACCTCTCCCAATACTCAGCTAGCGACTCATTTCCTTGCCTTATTCCACAGATTTCTTTCCTTATTGCAGCGGCTCTGGAGGCAGGAAAATATTTCTCTAGGAAGAGCTTCTTCAAGTCGTTCCATGTGGTAATGGAATTCGGCGCAAGGTATAATAGCCAATCTTTTGCAGCTCCCTGGAGTGAGAACGGAAAAGCCTTCAACTTGATATGATCCTCAGTTACTCCTTCTGGCCTCAAAGTTGTGGAGCAGACAACTTGGAATTCCTTCAAGTGCTTGTGTGGATCTTCACCTGCAAGACCATTAAATCTTGGCAACAAATGGATTAGCCCAGATTTTAACTCAAAAGGGGTGTCAGCACCAGGATAAGCAATGCACAAACCATTGTAATTCACATCAGGGGCAGCAAGCTGCCTCAAAGTCCTTTGGTCTCCCATGTTTTCAAAGACAGTTTTAAAATTGGAATCACTACTAGTGCTAGCCCGAAATTCCCTACGGAGTGTGTGCAGTGTTCTTTCAATTTCCGGGTCAAAATCACACAGTTCAGGGCAATGATACCTAGTAGCCAGACCAATTCAAAACAAAACATAAAATAAAAGAAAGAAATAAAAATAAAATAAAACAAGTTGCGAAAAATAACAACTCAGAGTCCCCGGCAACGGCGCCAATTTTTGGTCGCGTTGTCGCGCACGCGCCAAAAAGGACGAGCGGGTTTAAAACTGTAGTGTAGTGCGACAACTCGGATGTCGTCTCTCAAGGACTCTGAAAATGTTACCTTTCACAAAAATCAGTTTTTTTGGGGGGGGGGGGGGGGGGGGGGTTTGGATTGGAGTGCAAATAAGAAACAAACCCAATATTAAAAACAGAGCAATTGAAAACAAGCAGTTCAAGGAGGTTATCAAATGGCCAAAAACAGATTAATCTATTGCTCTTGATTTCCCACTATCATAGGTTCATACAATTTCCAAGCCCTAAGCAAATTCTTATCCCCTCCCGGTTGTAGTAGCAATTTACAAGCGAAACTACTACTACAGATACATGTCCCTATTCCCGAATTAAGCAAACGGGGTTAAGCCCTTCGTGAACTAAGCGAACACGAATTGTACACACGCAAATTAAGCAGATGCGATTAATTATAGGAACATGATATCACCAGAAATAAATCAATACAATACAGTATACTCCTGAATTAAGCAAACAGAAATACAAAGTATGGTATTGAAGAGGGAAAAGCATACAAAACAGGAAAATATAAGAACCTCAAGTATATGGAAATCAATTACAATAGATCAATCCTAAGAATTTAGTTCTCCATAACACAAACGAAATCACAGAGAGAAAAACGTAAAACTAAACAATGGAGAAGCAAGAGTCCCTACAAATTGTTCAGAACAGCCTTTTATACAAATTCTGAAATTAGCTAGCTCGCGAGGCGAGCACACATTCGCGAGGCGAATTTCATGAACAGTCAGCAACCTTTGGCATTCTCGCGAGGCGAAGTGTTGCTCGCGAGGCGAGGATATGAAGAGTTTTCTCCTTACGCCCGTTATGGCCATCAGGGCCTAACCGTGATGCTCTCTGACTTCTAAACTCGCGAGGCGAATGGATGCTCGCGAGGCGAGGCTCTTCAACTTCAAAACTGCTACGGCCATGACCTTCAACACGGGCAAGCCGTGATCGTCTCTGACTTTTTCAGGTTTGCAAGACTCGCGGGGCGAGGCCTTCTTCGCGGGGCGAACCAGAGACTTAGCATTTTCTTGGAACAGTCAGGCTTCGGGGTCGCGTGGCGAGCGTGGTTTTCGCGGGGCGAATCCCCTGCTCTTTATTTTCTTAGCTTCTACTTAACCTGAAAATAAGGAAATAACCATAAGTGTATTATTTTGACTTAAAACTAGCTAAATTAACTTAAAACTACTCTAGAGACTCAAAACCTTGCTTGAGGACAATCTAATCTAAGTTGGGTGAAAATAGGATATAATTTGCACAAAACTCTGGTCATACTAGCCATAAAACTAGATGAGCCAGAGGCTTATCACTCATCATCCTAAGGATCTTATTATTGGAAATCCTTCTGAAGGAGTAAGAACCAGATCCACATTAAGAGAATCAAGCAATGTGGCCTTTATTTCAGATTTGGAGCCTAAACGCATTGAAGAAGCTCTTGAGGATGAAAGCTGGATTCTTGATATGCAAGAAGAACCTAACCAGATCACCAGAAATGATGTCTGGACTCTTGTCTCTAAGCCTAAAAACAAGTCGGTTATTGGAACAAGATGGGTCTTCAGAAACAAATTGGATGAAGATGGTAAAGTTGTCAGAAATAAGGCAAGGTTAGTAGCTCAAGGCTATAACCAACAAGAAGGTATTGATTATACTGAAACCTTTGCACCTGTAGCTAGAATAGAAGCCATACGCATTTTAATGTCATATGCTGCACAACACCAAATTACCCTGTTTCAAATGGATGTAAAAAGTGCTTTTCTAAATGGTATAATTGAAGAAGAAGTGTATGTTAAACAACCCCCTGGTTTTGAGGATACTGATAAACCAGATCACGTTTTCAAACTTAAAAAGGCATTATATGGTTTGAAACAAGCACCTAGAGCATGGTATGATAGACTCAGTTCTTTTCTCATCCATAATGGTTTTACTAGAGAACAAGTAGACACTACTCTGTTCAAAAAATGCTCTAAAGAGAACTTTATTATTGTTCAAACATATGTTGATGATATTATTTTTGGAGCAACTAGTGAAAAGCTGTGCAAGGAATTTTCAAATCTAATGCAAGCTGAATTTGAGATGAGCATGATGGGAGAATTGAAGTTCTTCCTTGGATTACAAATCAAGCAGACAAGTGATGGAATTTACATTCATCAACAAAAATATACCAAGAAGATACTCAAGAAATACAAAATGGAAAATGCAAAGCTCATGAAAACCCCGATGCAACCCAATGCAAAACTAAGCAAAGATGATGAAGGTAAAAAGGTAGATCAAACTGTCTACAGAGGTATGATTGGCTCTCTACTGTACTTAACTTCAAGCAGACCTGACATTCAATTTAGTGTCTGTATGTGTGCTAGATTCCAATCTGATCCTAGAGAATCTCATTTTAAGGCTGTTAAAAGAATATTTAGATATTTGCTTGGAACTACTAATCTTGGTTTGCTGTATTTAAGATCAAAAGAATACAGATTAGTGGGATATTGTGATGCTGATTTTGTTGGAGACGGAATAGAAAGAAAAAGCATCAGTGGAGGATGTCACTTCATTGGAGCAAGTTTAGTCTCATGGTCAAGCAAGAGGCAGACAACCATTGCCTTGTCTACTGCTGAAGTAGAATACATCTCTGCTGCTAGTTGTTGCTCTCGACTCTTATAGGTAAAACATTAACTTGAGGATTACTCTATTTATGAACATAACATATCTGTATGGTGTGATAATTCCAGTGCTATATGCTTAACTAAAAATCCAATTCATCATTCTAAGGTTAAGCATATTGAAATCAAACATCATTTCATTAGGGATTATGTTCATAAAGGCATATTTGATATTAAGTTTGTTAAAACTGAAAATCAATGGGCTGATATTTTCACTAAACCCCTCACAGAAGAAAAGTTTTTATTTATTAGAGATAATCTAAACATGCATTGCATTGTTGAATGACATGTCTGAATGTTAACCTGTCTATGCTAAATCTGTCATTACTCCTATATACATGTTCTTTTAACTAAGCATTAGTTCAGGGGGAGTGATGATACAATAGTTTAAGTGGAGTATGTCTCATATGCTTGCTGCATTACTATGATTTTCTTAACATGTTATCTTGCCCTTAACATATCTCATAAATAAAACTTGATAACCCTTTTTGATGTTGACAAAAGGGGGAGAATGAGAGAAATGAGAATGGGAGAAATGAGAAATGAGAAATGCGATAGAAATGTGTTATAGAAGAATGAATATGAATGAATATGATATGAATCTTAAATAATACGTGGACAAGAGTATGCTCTGATAGTTGCTATAATTGCTCAGATAAATCTTAAGTAAGATTGCTCTGATAATAATTTCAAAGTTAAAACAAGTCAAACTTAATGTCTGATCTAGCATCTGCATGACCTGTCCGCTTAAGAAAATTTCAGCCTATCTGATATATGCTATTTTCTTTGTTGATATTTTCTGAGGTTCATTAAATCATCTCAATGTTTGTCATCATCAAAAAGGGGGAGATTGTTAAGTCTATAAAATGTATGATGTGCATTTCCCTAAGTTTTGATGAGAACTAAACATTGGTTAATGATTTAATTAACCTTCATATTGGTTGCTAACCTGTCAATCTAGTGTGCAGATTAAAACTGTAAGAATCATCCGTCCAACGCAAATGATAGAATCATCCGTCCAACGCAAGTGATTGAAACGCACGTCCAACACTGTAGTGATAGAAGCTCACGTCCAACACTGTAGTGATAGAAACTCACGTCCAACACAAGTGATAGAAGCTCACGTCCAACACTGAAGTGATTGAAGCTCACGTCCACTTAAGTGATAAAAGCCAGCGTCCACTAAAATGAAAGCCAGTGTCCACTAAAGTGATGAAAGCCAGCGTCCACTAAAATAAAAGTCAGCGTCTACTAAAGTGATGAAAGCCAGCGTCCACTAAAGTGATGAAAGCCAGTGTCCACTAAAATAAAAGCCAGCGTCCACTAAAGTGATAGAAGCGCTCGTCTACTGAAGCGATAGAAGCGCTCGTCTACTGAAGTGATAGAAGTGCTCGTCCACTAGGGTAACAGAAGCGCTCGTCCACACAAGTCTTTGGACTTGCTGAGTCCTTAATATGGAGCTCGTCTACTAGGTTACGTTCAACCGGTCAAAGGAGTATCCGTCCAATGACATAGCATTTGGAGCTCGTCTACTAGCCCGAATGTAAAATCTTAAATGGCTAGATGGACGCAGCTATTTTCAAGATGGACACGCTTATCCTACGAATGTGAATTCTCTTAAAATTATCAGAATCTTATTTCAAGAACCAGAATCAAGAAAAGTCATAAGTTACTCTCTCAATCTCTATTTTAACCTTCTCTGTGTGCGCGTGTGTTATGTCTCAAAATTAGACGAGTCACCCGTCTAATTTTCTGTTGCTTTATTTTTGCTTGTTGTTCCTGCGAAAATAATTTTTCAAATTTTCCTAAAAAGTTGGTAAACACAATTCAACTCCCCTTCTTGTGTTAACTTTGGTTATTTCACCAACTTGATGCCATGAAGTAGCTCGCACATCTCAACATATAGAGCATTGCAAGGACTCTACAATAAAATCTTTTGATTAAAACACCATAATTATCTCCAATGATACTGCCATTAAGTAAGCTTCCCAAGTTCGGAGTGTTTTAATGAAGATATTTGTTCAAAAACCAGAATCAAGAAAAGTCAGAAGTTACTCTCTCAAGCAACCTCGGATATCAGAACCAAAGACCAGTTAAAGAATGCTTCCAACATGTTTTATTCCCTAGTACCTCTGGTCCTTACACGAAAAGGGAATTGCACTTAGCAAAGTACAAAAAGCTCTATGCACAACTCTGATATGGCTGTATTGAGACACCCCGCTGTGCCCCTTTGTGACATTTAGTTTAAAACCTCAGTAATTAGTTCCTTAAGCGCGCGTTTAGCGTTAGAGATTTTCACAAATCATTTTCGAAATGTCCCCTTTAAAAATCGGAGATTTGTATGACGTCGGAAAAATACCTGATAGACAGTTTTATAACTTCAAAACTTAATCCAACCATAAATGGTCTCTGGTCTTACATCAACTGCCAGGAGCGGAAAAATAAATACACAAACTCCAGTCGTGATAAGGACTTAGGAGATAAATAGATACAGTAATCCCAAATTGGTTTTTCATGCACATACACAGTTTTCATTAATAACATAAAATATTCGCAAGATTATAATATATAAATACCCCATGTTTATCTATTACATTACCAAAACACTGTTGAGGGTATCCTCTCGGTAGGAGCCCTCACAGGCATAGACATAGACAAAATACTAAGCAACTGAGAACATCTAAAACATCTCACAAGACGCACTGGCCATATACTACCTTGATCCTAATCACCATGGGTCAAGACTCGAGCTCCGGCATCCGGCTCATAGGGAATTCCGTCCAATCCCTCTTCATTAAGTTTGTCCACCAGGTCTTCTAGTATGATTTCATAATAAAACAAAATACAACATGCAGAAAGATACAGGGAATAAGAAACAGTTCTATCATCAAAAAGCGGAAAAGAGTAATAGTAAATTATACAGTAATTATCACAGACACGCATCACTCAAAATCAACAATCATCCTTAATTCACTATATCATCCTCTACTCTCAGCCCATGCAACTAAAACATTATACTGATGTGGCCATCTTCATTCCTGTCACATTAGTCAGTAGTCCATAACGGTCCAGTACCAATAATTTTCGAACGCATCAAAGACTAAACACTTATTAGTCTAAAACGGTCCAGTGCCAATAACATACGAACTCATCAAGGAATATCATTCCATAACGGTCCAGTGCGAAGAACATACGAACTCGTCAAGGAATATCATTCCATAACGGTCCAGTACCAAGAACATGCGAACTCGTCAAGAACTAAAGAGTATTACGGTAGTCTACCTCGGCATCCACATCCGTAGGGCACTCACCCGCAATATCCGATATCCCCAAAATAGGATATCCTGACCTCGTGTGTTCCACTCACACGGCTGTGACTAACAATACCTCGATAAATGAATCTCCCTAAATTACATCAATAACAACCTAGTGCCTCAACCTTCCATCAAAGTCTCAACACCTTTTTCCTCATAGATAAAACCACTTAATAAGGCTAGGCACCTCTAATTCACCTTTATTCTCTCACCCAAACAATTATCTCCCGAACAACACATGTCCTTACTTAAGAATCAACTAAGCACAATATTAAACCCAGGAAGATCATGCATAACATATCATCAGAAAATATTTAAATATCTCAATATCATATAAAGCAATTTATCACAACCAACTCATAATAATCAAACCAAATAAATAACAAAGTCAGACTATGTCACGGCCTGGCCGTGATAGCCATCACGGTCATGACAGACACTGAACATCCTCAATATCATAATTATTCAAACACCGAAACAATACGTCACATGCAGATGGAATACCTCAACCAGCGTATCACAAACAGTCAAAAGTAAAAAATTCAAAGATCCTCAAATATTTAAAGTCAACTTAATGTCGATAAACCTACAATCCCCGAATCACCATTGGTTTTACAGAAAAGGTTTACAATGGGATTTTGGTCTTGTTGATTACTCGACTACTAGTAGGGTTTAGGTCGCCCTACACAATTATCATATAATCTACTACTTATCGATTCCGACAATAGGTTGATTCTTTTCCCCACCTTTTAATGCGTTCGGAGGTTTTTCTGGAACTTCACAGCCATGCAATCAGCTCCAATGAGTTCCCAAAAAGGAATTCATACTTCTCCAAAGCAAGCAGGAACATGAAAAACATCCCAGAGAGATGATCCAAGCATTGAAACAACCAGACAAAATACTAAATTGATTTCTCAACAATCAAAATATAAATATAATTCAATAATATATTTAATTTCTCGAAAACATCATGGATTTAAATGAAAACAAATTTGGGGTTTTATGGTTCATAACATAATTTGGGGAAAGCTCAATATAATCCAAGAACCATGAAATTAATTTAGGGAAACACTAATTCAGAGTCCCAATTTCATAAAACAAAGTTTAATTTCAAAATTATAATATGAAATTAAAGAGATAGGGTTAGGGTTTCAAAATCAATTTGGGGGTTTTAAATCTGAGACACAAAAGAGGGTTTTGACTCACCCAAGGAAAAAGAAGAACTTGAAGGTGGTGCTGTGGTGGCGGCGGACGACTGACTGTGTTGACAGCGGCGACTGATGGCGGCGTAGTGTTCTTAAGGCATCCATGAACAAAATGAAACTAAAACTCATGGAAGAAGAGAAATGAGGTTCAAACAACACAACTTTGGTGGAAGACCACCATATATGGCGGTTGGACTGCTCACCTGCGACGCGAGACGGCGAATCGCGGTGGAGCTCGAACCAGACGTAGCAGGCTCGATCGGAGCAGTAACGTGAACCAGGCGTGGTGTCGTGCGGTCGGAGCTCCGACGGGCGACGGTCGCGCGGCTGCTTCAAGGAAGGAAAGTGGAGAACTTTGAGGCTAAGGGAGAGAAAGCAGCAACAGCAGAGAAAGAAGGAGAAAGAAAGAGATAAAGAAAGAAATAAAGAAAGAAAGAGAAAAAGAGAGAAAGAGAGAGTTACGGGTCTGATGAGAGAAAGGAAGAGAGAGTTTTTATGTTTTAACTTAACATTTAGTGATAGGTACACAAATGAGTGATAAAATATTAAGCCTAAAATAAACATGTTTTTACTTTTTGGAATCTAAAAATAAATATTTATAACTATATAATTTCAAAATTCAATTTAGAGTAAAGATTAATAGTTGAACTGATCAACTAAGAAAATACTTGGTCCAAAATTTAGTCTCCAATTAAGGTCAAACCAGTTTATTTTCAACTCTAAAATTAAATTGAATAAAAATATAAAAATGTTTTTCTCTTAATCATATTATTTAAAATATTTTTTTGTACTGGTAATAATAGTGACAATAATGCAACTTATTGTCTAGTAAGCATGCATTCACTGAAATAAGTCAGTGCTAACGCACCCAATAAAATAATTTGAAGAGAGTAATTTAATTACTCAAACTAAACCACATAACACAAATGAACATAAACATCCTAATACAATAATTAATCATATGTGTAATTATATTTTAACCGGTTAAACAGTGTAACTAAAAATGGGCTGTTACATTACTACCCCTCTTCGAAGAAATTCCGTCCTTGGAATTTCATGACTCAAAACTAAACAGGATTTTGTAATCACACCTTAACCTAAAATCCTGCTTTATATTCTCGTCGCTTCATTCCTTTCATCTATAACTCAATAACAGGATTGATTCTTATGCCATTCTATTTATCCTTTAACTACATCTGAGCCTGAGTTGCACATGATAAACTTTGCGCCATGAACCTAAGAAATTCAATCTTACCAACCCGACATAGTCCGTTCTCTTCTTAATTCCTCTCGAATCTTTTGCCTACTTCGATTTCATATCCTTCCCTTAGAATCACCTTCATCATTATTAACAATCTTCCTCAAATATCATATCCTAGTAATGTACCTAAATACTAGCCCACTATTTCCATATCTTCCGTGCTGCTTTATATCAAAATCTTAACTTAACATCCTCTCTTAGTTTGAACTACTACTAATTGTCATGTGTCCACACAACATTTCCAAATAACCTCAATTTAACCATATATATCATTTCTATATACTCAAACTTCTTCATTATGTTTCCAAATCATTTCAAATCCCCCTAAACTTACCTTATAACATTGTGTCTCAAACCAAGTTCGAGTTAATACTATTTTCATAAATCAAATATCACTTTAAAGAATAATCCCATCACAAGCTAAGGTTTACACTTTATCTTAATAAACTCCAATAACATCAAAGTGATTAGAAACTAATTATATTCTCAACAAAAGGACTTAAATACTAATCAGGTACAAGCCACACTCAAATCAACACCTCTTATAAACACCATATGCTTAAACCTCCTTTTCTTTAAACAAACCTATCATCATTAGAAAACATCATTAGAAAATAAGTTCATCTTCACATCCAAGTATTAATTTCATAAACTTGAGTCTAATTCCTTTCTCATCGTTAAACACTAGATTCAGGACCAAGTATCCAACTTTTAAGCCTAGATTTTCAATGAGATCTACAACTATAACCATCATATCAACCATAACAGGCTACAAGACTTCAACTAGATCAATCCTATACTAATTAATACCCAAACTAATTTTGTTGTCTCTTTATCATCTTCAACAACTACCCATATTATCCAACTATGTCAAGTACTTAAAATAAATTCCCGTAATAATAATTTCTTTCTACCACTAATTGCGCACTATACCTTATGAACAAGAATTAATTCTTCCAATAAACTCGTTGTCTAACACTTATTTCAAATCTTACTTGCTAACTTTCAAGGCACAATCAACCATGATACTCTCTTTTATACAAGAACTGACCCAAGTACCTTACCCCAAAATATCGTATTTATCATGTGTAAGAATATTAATCATTTCATTTCCATACTCTACGTAGGAACTTAAAACGACGAAGCTGCGAACCTTCTACCCAATTTCTAAGCATAGCCAATATCCGATGTGGACTCAACTAGACACGGCCAGTAACAACACCCTAACTTTTAGCAGTCCGATCAGAATAAAACTGCTCTGATACCAAATGAGACACCCCGTTGTGCCCCTTTGTGACATTTAGTTTAAAACCTCAGTAATTAGTTCCTTAAGCGCGCGTTTAGCATCAGAGATTTTCACAAATCATTTTCGAAATGTCCCCTTTAAAAATCGGAGATTTGTATGACGTCGGAAAAATACCTGATAGACAGTTTTATAACTTCAAAACTTAATCCAACCATAAATGGTCTTTGGTATTACATCAACTGCCAGGAGCGGAAAAATAAATACACAAACTCCAGTCGTGATAAGGACTTAGGAGATAAATAGATACAGTAATCCCAAATTGGTTTTTCATGCACATACACAGTTTTCATTAATAACATAAAATATTCGCAAGATTATAATATATAAATACCCCATATTTATCTATTACATTACCAAAACACTGTTGAGGGTATCCTCTCGGTAGGAGCCCTCACAGGTGTAGACTTAGACAAAATACTAAGCAACTGAGAACATCTAAAACGTCTCACAAGACGCACTGGCCATATACTACCTTGATCCTAATCACCATGGGACAAGACTCGAGCTCCGGCATCCGGCTCATAAGGAATTACGTCCAATCCCTCTTCATTAAGTTTGTCCACCAGGTCTTCTAGTACGATTTCATAATAAAACAAAATACAACATGCAGAAAGATACAGGGAATAAGAAACAGTTCTATCATCAAAAAGCGGAAAAGAGTAATAGTAAATTATACAGTAATTGTCACAGACACGCATCACTCAAAATCAACAATCATCCTCAATTCACTATATCATCCTCTACCCTCAACCCATGCAACTAAAACATTATACTGATGTGGCCATCTTCATTCCTGTCACATTAGTCAGTAGTCCAGAACGGTCCAGCACCAATAATTTTCGAACGCATCAAAGACTAAACACTTATTAGTCTAAAATGGTCCAGTGCCAATAACATACGAACTCGTCAAGGAATATCATTCCATAACGGTCCAGTGCGAAGAACATACGAACTCGTCAAGGAATATCATTCCATAACGGTCCAGTGCCAAGAACATGCGAACTCGTCAAGAACTAAAGAGTATTACGGTAGTCTACCTCGGCATCCACATCCGTAGGGCACTCACCCGCAATATCCGATATCCCCAAAATAGGATATCCTGACCTCGTGTGTTCCACTCACACGGATGTGACTAACAATACCTCGATAAATGAATCTCCCTAAATTACATCAATAACAACCTAGTGCGTCAACCTTCCATCAAAGTCTCAACACCTTTTTCCTCATAGATAAAACCACTTAATTAGGCTAGGCACCTCTAATTCACCTTTATTCTCTCACCCAAACAATTATCTCCCGAACAACACATGTCCTTACTTAAAAATCAACTAAGCACAATATTAAACCCAGGAAGATCATGCATAACATATCATCAGAAAATATTTAAATATCTCAATATCATATAAAGCAATTTATCACAACCAACTCATAATAATCAAACCAAATAAATAACAAAGTCAGACTATGTCACGGCCTGGCCGTGATAGCCATCACGGTCGTGACAGACACTGAACATCCTCAATATCATAATTATTCAAACACCGAAACAATACGTCACATGCAGATGGAATACCTCAACCAGCGTATCACAAATAGTCAAAAGTAAAAAATTCAAAGATCCTCAAATATTTAAAGTCAACTTAATGTCGATAAACCTACAATCCCCGAATCACCATTGGTTTTACAGAAAAGGTTTACAATGGGATTTTGGTCTTGTTGATTACTCGACTACTAGTAGGGTTTAGGTCGCCCTACACAATTATCATATAATCTACTACTTATCGATTCCGACGATAGGTTGATTCTTTTCCCCACCTTTTAATGCGTTCGGAGGTTTTTCTGGAACTTCACAGCCATGCAATCAGCTCCAATGAGTTCCCAAAAAGGAATTCATACTTCTCCAAAGCAAGCAGGAACATGAAAAACATCCCAGAGAGATGATCCAAGCATTGAAACAACCAGACAAAATACTAAATTGATTTCTCAACAATCAAAATATAAATATAATTCAATAATATATTTAATTTCTCGAAAACATCATGGATTTAAATGAAAACAAATTTGGGGTTTTATGGTTCATAACATAATTTGGGGAAAGCTCAATATAATCCAAGAACCATGAAATTAATTTAGGGAAACATTAATTCAGAGTCCCAATTTCATAAAACAAAGTTTAATTTCAAAATTATAATATGAAATTAAAGAGATAGGGTTAGGGTTTCAAAATCAATTTGGGGGTTTTAAATCTGAGACACAAAAGAGGGTTTTGACTCACCCAAGGAAAAAGAAGAACTTGAAGGTGGTGCTGTGGTGGCGGCGGACGACTGACTGTGTTGACAGCGGCGACTGATGGCGGCGTAGTGTTCTTAAGGCATCCATGAACAAAATGAAACTAAAACTCATGGAAGAAGAGAAATGAGGTTCAAACAACACAACTTTGGTGGAAGACCACCATATATGGCGGTTGGACTCACCTGCGACGCGAGACGGCGAATCGCGGCGGAGCTCGAACCAGACGTAGCAGGCTCGATCGGAGCAGTAACGCGAACCAGGCGTGGTGTCGGGCGGTCGGAGCTCCGACGGGCGACGGTCGTGCGGCTGCTTCAAGGAAGGAAAGTGGAGAACTTTGAGGCTAAGGGAGAGAAAGCAGCAACAGCAGAGAAAGAAGGAGAAAGAAAGAAAGAAAGAAATAAAGAAAGAAAGAGAAAAAGAGAGAAAGAGAGAGTTACGGGTCTGATGAGAGAAAGGAAGAGAGAGTTTTTATGTTTTAACTTAACATTTAGTGATAGGTACACAAATGAGTGATAAAATATTAAGCCTAAAATAAACATGTTTTTACTTTTTGGAATCTAAAAATAAAGATTGATAACTATATAATTTCAAAATTCAATTTAGAGTAAAGATTAATAGTTGAACTGATCAACTAAGAAAATACTCGGTCCAAAATTTAGTCTCCAATTAAGGTCAAACCAGTTTATTTTCAACTCTAAAATTAAATTGAATAAAAATATAAAAATGCTTTTCTCTTAATCATATTATTTAAAATATTTTTCTCAGACTTGGTAATAATAGTGACAATAATGCAACTTATTGTCTAGTAAGCGTGCATTCACTGAAATAAGTCAGTGCTAACACACCCAATAAAATAATTTGAAGAGAGTAATTTAATTACTCAAACTAAACCACATAACACAAATGAACATAAACATCCTAATACAATAATTAATCATATGTGTAATTATATTTTAACCGGTTAAACAACGTAACTAAAAACGGGTTGTTACATGTATCACGATGCATAAAGCAATGATCCTTCATGTTAGAGTACAACCAACGTTCCTATTGCATTAATGGCTGCCCAGAACGACTATATTGCATTTAATGAAGTTTTGCTTGAAGCCAACATCTGAGGGAATGTCTCTAACAGATCCTAAATGCTTGAAGACCATTAATACAGAAGTCATTGAAGATGAAGCACATAGAAGAGAGGATACACATAGCATCAAAGAGCCATTACTTTGTGCATTAATATCTTCATTCTTTTATTCTGTATTCTTCAATCATTTGAAGTTATTATGCAGACTTTCCTAAGCTTTACATTTAAACCACTCTCTAAGTATTAGTGAAAGATCTATCTGTGAGAAGTTGTATTTATTACAAACCAAATCTCTCAAACAAACCTGAGTGAGCCTGAAGAGGCTAAGTGTGCAAAGAATACTTATCCTTCAGGCTCGGTGTGCAAAGAATACTTGTCTTTGAGCCTGAAGAGGCTAGGTGTGCAAACAATACTTTAGTCTGTAACCTGGTCAGTTATAGTGGATAAATCTTGGTGCTGCCAAGGACTGGACGTAGCTCTTTGCTTTGAAGAGTGAACCAGGATAAATAACTGTGTCAATCTCTCTTTCCTTAAACTCTTTAATTGCTTTAGTTTTCTTACGTCTATCAAGTGGTGTATTTGCCAAAAGTCATCTGTCCATCATGTATCCTTCCACTCGTCCAAACCTAGCTTCTGTTTTCGAAAAGATTTTAACTTTGCTTAAGTTCTGGTAAACACAATTCAACCCCCCCTTCTCGTGTTTATAGTTGTCTATTTCATAATGTAGGACAAACCCAACTATGCTAGGTGAATGACCCAATAAGGATGAAGACCAATCAGGATCAGCTCGGTCAACCCAAGAAGAAGACTTTGGGTCACGACAAGAATATATATTGGTTGGGTAATAAATAAATACCAAAATGAAATACCAAGAGCTACTCAAGTAAGCTACCTGAGAGAGGAAGCGACCAAGCACAATAAGACAACATTGGAGATTGAGTCAAGGCTCAATTCCTTGAAGACAATTAGGTTAAGCCCACTAAGAGGACTATAAAAGGAGGAACCTCATCCTCATTAGAGACCCTCCTCTAACACTCAAAAAACCTAGAACTACATCTAGCCTTGATTCCCCTCGACGGGATACGTAGGAGCAGAGCATCACATCCTGTCAGGCTTAATCCACAAAACCCCAAACCCTAAATCTGGTTCCGCCACCAGAACAATTATCATACTTAATCTATTTGGAATCATCAAAACTTAGACAATTTACATATTGAATGTGTCTCAGACTTATGAGGTCTCAATAGTTGGCACAAGCTGTCTCTTAAACTGGTCATTTTTTAGGTGGATTCCACGGTTATTGCTGACTTGGTCAGAAAGAAATTCACAAATTATTCTCCTATCCAACCTCTACTTGAAGAGGCTATCCATCTTCTTAAATTACTCGATTGGAAGACCTTTGTTGCAGCTACTAATAGAGAGGCGCTAACAAATGCACTGACATATGCTAGCAAATAGAGATATCAGACTTCTTTTTATGTCAGATATGTTGAGAATGTTTTTCCTTTGCTAGGCATCTCAGTTAGTGATGAAATTGGAGGGGGTTGTACTTGTAGCGTAAATAATTAACTTGTATTTCATTTATATAAAAAATTAAAAGTCAGGTAAGATAAAAAGATAATACTATTTTGCTATTTAATAATGATCAATAAGAACAGTAATAGCTTATTTCCTCTCTTTTTTTTCATTGTGTTATTATCCTTTTTCTCGATGATATAAAATTCAAAATAAATTATTTATTGTTTCTTAGATACTCAAGATATTTACACCCAAAAAAAAAATACTCAAGATATTAATTTTTCATAATAGAAACAAGACATATGTAATCATCATCAAAATATATATATATATCTTATTCATATATAAAAAAAAAACTCTATAGATATATAGAAATAGCACTGATATTTGACCCATGAAACCAACACTGTTGTCGAAGATGGATAGTTTGCCATCCTAAGTGGATCCCCAACAAACTCGTATATGAGACAAAATGTTAACAAAAATGCTAAATTGACACAGAAAAGGGGACAACATACGGTACACCGTATGAACAGTGTTGCACAGTGCGGCATTGTAGCTGCACTGTAACACTTTTTTTTTTTTAAAATTTAAATTTTTTTTGTAAATAAATTTTTTGATTATGTGTCAATATCTGGTGAACGGGGTACAAATATCTGGTGAATGCCTTCAAATATGTGGTGAATGCCCATATTAAAACCAAGTTTTGGATGCCTTAGATTATCTGGTGAACGTAGTTCAATTATCTGGTGAATGCCTTCAAATATATGGTGAATGCCCATACTAAAACCAAGTTTTGGATGTCTTAGATTATCTGGTGAACGTAGTTCAATTATCTGGTGAATGCCTTCGAATATGTGGTGAATGTCCATACTAAAACCAAGTTTTGGATGCCTTAGATTATCTGGTGAACGTAGTTCACTTATCTGGTGAATGCCTTCGAATATGTGGTGAATGCCTATACTAAAATTGGGTTGTGGATGCCTTAGATTATCTGGTGAACGTAGTTCAATTATCTGGTGAATGCCTTCAAATATGTGGTGAATTCACCAGATATTTCTACCCCGTTCACCAGATATTGACACATACTTAATCAAAAAATTTATTTAAAAAAAATTTAAATTTAAAAAAAAAAAAAAAAAAAGTGCTACGGTCGATGCACGGTGCAGCTCCGATCTGCAGATGTGCGGTAACTTGTTCATACGATTGTACCGTATGTTGTCCCTTTTCTGTGTCAATTTAGCATAACTGAAATGTTAACTTATGCAAAAGTGGTACAATTTTTTTTTTCAATACCCTCTCTTTAACACATTTTTTATTATTAAATTAATTTTAATTTTTTTATAAGCAAGATATGTATATTAATTTGAATACAATGGATACCCAAACTCGAATATAAAGAGAGTACAATAGAAAAACGTATAATTGAGATGGGGGACAAAAGATATTCTGTGAACCAATAGCACCTATTGAAACTACTTATAGGTTGAAGAATAGCTGAAGTTATACCCCAGACCAAAAAAAACCCCACCTTACAGCCGCATAATGGGAGACTAAAAAACGGAACCGGATCCTCTCCAGTTACTGGAGAGGTCCATTTGGAGAGATAAAGACACATTTAATAAAATAATATTATTTAGAAAATAATATTATTTTATTAAATGTATCTTTCTCTCTCATACTGGACCCATCCAGTAACTGGAGAGGAACCCGTTCCCTAAAAAACACCCATCATTAACATTTAGAGTATAACTCACGGTGACCTATTAAATAAGGTGTGTTTAACATAAAATTCATGTTCCCACATAAATTTTTTATTTTTTATTTAGTTATTTTAAAGTGTAAGGTGAGTTGGGTTTCGGGGGACTCATCAGGGTCAGGGCAGGCCTCACGGCTTAAAGAGTGCTTATAGATGTAATTACAGATTATCCACCAATAAAGTCCTCACATCGGTAGTGGATTCGAACTCACGACCTTGTGGATTATGAGTTGTATCCTTACCAACTGGACCAATCTTCATTGGTCACATAAAAATTTATTTAATAATAAAGATTGTATTAAAGAAATTATTAAAAAAATGTATTAATAATATTTTTATTTTTTATTTTTTAATATGTACAAGGTTGGACAGAAAAATTGTTTCAAAAAATACTTCAAATAAATCTTCCAACTAAATAAATAAATAAATAATATAAAAATTACTAAATATTTTTCTATATATTAAATAGGATATTAATTACTGGATTAGTATTTGGAAGGATTTAGAATTAGGCTTAATTGCAGTTTTGGTCTCCATACTATTGGTCATATGCGATTTTGGTCCTTAAAATTTTTTCCGTGCGCATTTGATCCCTATTTTTTCAATGTTGCAAATTTGGTCTTTTTGTCATTGTATGCCAATTTTTTAATGATCAATATAGAGGAACCACTTCTTTAAGCACACAGACCCAGTGCTCTAAGAGCATAGAACCCATTTTTGAGCTTTTGTGGTAAAGGATCATGTGGTGGAACCAAAAAAAGGTCACAGGAAGGAAGGACAAAACATTAAATAGCAAAGAAGAACCATTGAATCATATTGAATCAGAGAAGCAAAGGAGGGAAAACCTCAACCAAAGGGTTGTGTATGATTAGAGGAGTGATTTCTCTATGTTGATCACTGAACAAATTGATAAATATTAGACCGAATGACTAAATTTATAATATTGAAATAATAGGGGATAATATATGTATTGAAAAAAACTTTAAAAATCAAAACCGTACTTAACTAATAACATTGAATCAAAAATACAAAAAAACAATTAAACCTTACAATTACTTTAAAAAAATGGAAGAGAAGAGAAACAATTGGGATTGACACATGCAAGAAAGGTGGGGCCAGGGAAATGAGATGAGAGGAGAAGGGAGTTACGATCCAAACTCACCATTACAAATACAAACAAGCTATCCTCCTTTTGTCTTTTCTTCTTTATCATCCACCCTACCTCTCTGTTTTCTCTCTCTTATTTCTCTTATTAAGCACAGCACAAGGCACATACATCATAAACATTGAACAAGAAGAACCCTTCTTCTTATTAATAAATATTAACATTCCAACGCCCACCACCACCCCTTCCCTTAACAACGTGTCTGTTTGTTCCAAACTTCCAATAGAGAGAGATGTGTGACGATGACTGGGTCAACCTTGCCATGACCGACGATTCGAAAGTCGTCGATCTTCTGCTCCGTCTCCACCGACCGCACCTCCACCTCCACTGGACCGTGCGTCAGCGTCGCTCCAGGTCCCTACCCAGGAACCACAACCGCAACAAAGCCGAACCCACCAGCACCAGGGCCAGCCCCACCACCCCGCTCTCCTGGAGCGGCGCCACTTCACCAAGCGGCGGCGCCATCGATGGCTACGAGGACTCCAGCCGCCCAACCAAACACTCCCAAACCTCGAGATCTAAGGTAAGCTTCCATGCTTCGTGTCTTTCTCTCTTTCTCTGTTTCAGTTTTCGTTTAGGTGATTTTTCTCTGAACTGCGAGCAGAAGCATCTGTTTTTGACTCTAATTACTATGTAACATCTATGTGTGAGTCACTTTGTTTTTTGAATCTCGAATGGACGAAAATGCCATTCAAGGCGGTTACCTAACATGAAACTCAATGACCAGCTGACACCTCTCTCTCGTTTTCCTTTTTATTTTCAATCACTTCTGCCTCTGTTTCACCTTCACCGGATTTACGGTTCTGCCCTTGTAGAATTGTTGCCTCTGTCTCCGGTCACCGGAGCCGCCGCGTTATCGTGTTTTATTTTTTCCGTGAAAGTTCGAGTTATGACCTGTTTGTTGTCATTATTTATTTTATTTTATTTTATTTGAGTGGTAAAAAAAAATGTGTGTAATATGATTTGAGAGAAAAGAAAAGGGGTGTCACTTTGATTCAGGCTTGGGATGACTCTTATCACGTTTTTTCTTCCCTACTTTTTCCTTCGCTCCGCGTCACGCTTCGTCTCAAATGACGAAAACACCCTTCATTGCGAGGGCATTTTCGTCCCCGCCGGTGTCGGAAGGAAGTTGCAACTGAATATATATTTTTTACTGTTAAAGTAATCTTTTGGTCCCTATACGTAAAAAGTTATCAATTTGGTCCCTATATGTGACGTTGGTTTTCAATTTGATCCTCACTGCTAATTAGTCCCTATATAAGAGGGACCAAATTACAAATTATTATCACATATGGGGACCAAATTGAAAATAATTGTCACATGTAGAGATCAATTTCAATTTTTTTTTTGAATTGATCCTACATGTGACTAATTTACAATTTGATCCTCTTATATAAAGATCAATTAGCGGTGGGGATCAAATTAAAAATCAGTGTCACGTATAGGGATCAAATTGATAATTTTTTATATATAGGGAGTAAATTGAAAATCAGTATAACGTATAGGGATCAAAAGATTATTTTAAGTTTTTTTTTTTTGTGTTGTGCGTGTCAGTGTGAACTGTGGTGTGTGGCATTGGTGATGATTGGAGGTGAGGGGTAGTTGGGTAAAATGAGAGGAGTACCATAACACAAGTGCTTTTTTTTGGGGTGGCGTGTTTTCGTGGCAAGTGGCAACAACTATTAGTAGCATTCTCCTTTGTGATTGTGACTGCGGCTGGGTGTTGTTTTTCAATTTGATCATCACTGCTAATTAGTCCCTATATAAGAGGGACCAAATTACAAATTATTATCACATATGGGGACCAAATTGAAAATAATTGTCACATGTAGAGATCAATTTCAATTTTTTTTTTGAATTGATCCTACATGTGACTAATTTACAATTTGATTCTCTTATATAAAGATCAATTAGCGGTGGGGATCAAATTAAAAATCAGTGTCACGTATAGGGATCAAATTGATAATTTTTTATATATAGGGAGTAAATTGAAAATCAGTATAACGTATAGGGATCAAAAGATTATTTTAAGTTTTTTTTTTTTGTGTTGTGCGTGTCAGTGTGAACTGTGGTGTGTGGCATTGGTGATGATTGGAGGTGAGGGGTAGTTGGGTAAAATGAGAGGAGTACCATAACACAAGTGCTTTTTTTTGGGGTGGCGTGTTTCGTGGCAAGTGGCAACAACTATTAGTAGCATTCTCCTTTGTGATTGTGACTGCGGCTGGGTGTTGTTTGGTAGTTTGGTAGTAGTGGTTGTGCACTTCTTGCATCGGTGTTTCATGCTTGTTTGGGTGGGGGTACACAGCTCATCTGGTGTCATCTCCCCCATTGTAGCTTTTCCTGCGGCCCCACACTCTCATCCCCGTTTTCACTTTTCCATTCCTTTCCTTACCTTTCCTTTTTGTTCATTAAATATTAATTATTAAATATTGATTAATCGCATTCCTTGAACTCCCGGGTCTACGTCGTCGTTTCACATGTGGCTTAAACATGAGAAATGTATGTTACGGTATTTCATCACACCAGTACACTCAATGTCAAATCATCATAATAATTTAATGAACGCCACTTTTATTTTTATTGGATAAATAGGAATAGAGTTTTTAATTGGGAACCGTTAATTATCCCATTGAATAACAGGTTGTTATATTAGTCTTTTTTATGCTTCGTGGGGAAGGGTCCAGAAGGGGAGAATCTATGGTTATTTGGGATTGAGATTAAGGGTGTGTTTGGGTAAACAACTTAATTAAGAATTTATCACATAGAACTTATGCCATAAGCACTTAAAGAAAGAAAAAGAAAAAAATGGACATGAGAGGATTCGAATAGTGAAAAACATGGAGAGAATGTTTAGTTATAAGCTCTTATGATAATTCCATAAGCTTCTTCCAGTGACTTATGAAAATAAGTCAAAAACTCCTGATGGGATGACATAAGTTATTTTTATAAGTTCTGTCAAACACACTGTATAAAAGCTTATGTCATTAGATAAGTCAAAAGGAGCTTAAATAAGGCATTCCAAATGCCACCTAAGACGGTAGTGTAGTGTGATTGATCTCGTTTTTTTTTTTTCTTTCTATTTTTTTCTGTCTTTTATTTTGTCCTAAATTGAGTAGAAGGAACCAAAAAAAAAAAAGAAGATGTGGAGAGAGGTGGTTCAGGTGTGTTAAATGCCACCAAGAGATAGAGCGATTTTGGTAGCTAAATGGGGACCACGCTGTCACCAACTCGATGGTATGAAGCTACCTAAGCTTGGATTGTTAGTTATTGGTGTTTATGAATAATCTCTACCCTTTGCTTTCATTGTCAAGCATTTTTTTTTTTTTTTGAGAAATGTTTTTTGAACATCCTATTTGGGATACCTCCAGCGATACCTAAATATTTGATTAATTACATATAAATATTTGGTTAATTCAGTTCATTATATGGTTAATGGGTCATCCTGAAACTTAGAGTCATTTTCCACAACCATTAATCAAATATTTGCATGTAATTAACCAAATATTTACATGTTTGTAGAAAATGATTATAAGTTTAATGATGACCCATTAATTATATAAAGAACTGAATTAATAAAATATTTACATGTGATTAACCAAATACTTACATGAAAATGTAAAATAAGCTTCAGATAACCCATTAACCATATAATGAACTAAATTAACCAAATATTTACACATGATTAACCAAATATTTATGTGTCGCTGAAGGTGTCCCAAATGAGGTGTTCAAATAACACTACTATTTTTTTTTATTAATTGGAATATGGGTTGGAGTTCGGATTCAGAGTTGCATGCATTAGCTTAACCATTTCACATTGCAACGCCCATATTTATTTTCAGGTCTTGCTAACGGGTGTTTTTAGGGGACTAGTTTTTTTTTTGTCTAAACCCAGTGTATCCCAACGCTGTCAACGAAGGACTAATCATTATTCGCGGGGTGTAGCTTCCGCTGGCCAATCATTATTTTATGCCTTTCCCTGGCCAAACATTATTTTAGGAAACTGGTTAAGGAATCGAAAAAATAATAATATTTATTGGAAAAAAGTTTTATCTTTTTATAATATTAAATACATTATTTTTCAATAAGATCTTTCTTTTCTTGGTTTCTTAACCAGTGTCATGAAGTCACTAGGAATACGTGCCCACCGAGTAGGCATTATGACTATTATCTTCGGACTCAATTATAAGTAAAATTAATTAATTTCACATATTTTAAGGAAGTTAGTTTATTTAGTTTAATTGTTTTGATTTATGTAAAAAAAAATGAGTTACAATTAATAAACTATCCTTTAATTGTCTCGGGAGTGTGTAATGTTTTTAAAAAAGTAAAGAGAGAATTAATTAGATTGGTTGATTGTGTTGCTTTTGGAATACTAATATTAAATAGAATTGAATTGATTGATTTTTATTTATATTTTAATTCATAAAATATAGGTTTTTTATTTATAATTGAGTCCAGAGTGAATATTTATTTAGTTTAAGCGAGTGACGAGTAGCAACACTGCCATCTCATGAGGTGAGTGGGATTTGCGTGATGGTACGGAACCACAGCAGTTAGCAGAGTAGGGTATAAATGACACATCCTTGCCACACAACATGGTACATTAATTTATTAACCAAACAAAGTATGAAAAACAGAAATAGGGTACAACTTGAGTGCAGATTTTAAGACTTTTGGCTGTTTTGGGTTAGTTCAGTGAAATCCTACCATTTTATGTTTTGTTTGGATAATAATAGAAGGAAGGATGAAAGAAGTAGGAGGAAAGAGAGAATGAACAAAAAATAGGTTGATTTTTAGGTTGTTTGAATGGAAAGAAGTGTGATAGAGGCAAAAGAGAGAAAAAATCTGAATTTTCTTTCAACTCGTTTGGTTAAAAATAGAAAAGTGGAAAGAAAGAAAATGAATTTTTTTTGTAAAGACAAATTTACCCTCATAATTTTAGAGTTGTGATATTTGAACACATAATTTAGACATCGTATGTGACACCGTATATGTTTGTTTCTATCTCTCACTTACTTTTTATCATTTTTATATATACGCGTTTCGAGAATACCACAAAAAGTAAAGGGAACATCATATGGGGTCCCCAAAATGTGTTCAAAAAACTTTATCCTAATTTTATTGTGAAGTAATAATATATTAGTGATAGAATAGTAATGTAGTGAAATAAATTCAATTCTTAATTTTTTATTATCCAATAATTCGTTACTAAAAATACCAAATAAATGCTTCAATTTATTTTTATTACATAGGTTTCATTTGATATTTATAAATTAACAAAGAAAAAATATATATGACAATGTGTTATATCAATTCAAGAAAGAACCATGATGCTACAGTTTTAGATCGAAGAGTTCGAAAGTGATGTATAAGATGATTTGTGATGAATTATATTATTTGAACACAAATTTTAGACACTGTATGTATTTCTTTCTATTCTTCACTTACTTTTAATCTTTGTATATACGTATTTCAAAAATACATCAAAAAATAAAGAGGTGTGTTATTTGTACACCTCAATTTAAGCCCAACACCGAATAATCATACTCTCGACATTTCTTTATATTTTTTTCTTAACTTTTTTCGCTCATCCTAATAAAAAGCACATTTCCATTATCCAATGGCTATATGGTGTCTCATATTCAGGTATCCAGATAACTTTTTCAAAAACAAAGGCGACATTACATGGTGTTGTCAATTTCATTAATGTCTAACTTTTGTAAAAAAAAAACAACTTTTATCATTTTTAACTCTTATCTTAACTTATAAAATCATATATAAGTATAACATGATTCGTGATTGTTTGCGGGTGTAATAAATTTTACTTTTACTGTGTATCAAAATTAAATTCTAGAAATTATTATGCATTTTTTCTATTTAATTTAACAGGAGAGGTTTCAAATATGTAATAATCTCTGATACAAAAATATGTAATAATCAATGTTAAAAAAAAAGTAGTGTTATTGCTGATTTAGCGCTTGATTCTAGCATAAACTTTTTCCTGTTTTCTTCGTGTGTTCTTTTGCTCTCAACTCATCGTATTGTCATGTTAATTCACTCCATATTTTTCGAGAATTTGATTTTGTATGATAAAATGTCTCAAGTCTAAACAACCTAAATTCTCCTGTTTTCGGTTTCTCGCAGGTTGCTAATCCAAGTGAAACAACCACTACCAAAAAATCAAGAAGAAAAAAGGTAAATATAAACATTTTTGGATGTATTTTTCCTCGGATTTTCTAATAATTATGTGAACTATGATGTGCATATGTTGTTTTTTTTTGACACAATATGTCGTGGTATTTGGTGGGATAATAAATAATATAATCTGTATGTTTATGTATGAATGATATAAATATGAATTGAGGATAGGATGGTGCCTTCTAAGTTCTAATATAGAAGAAGTTCTAATATAGAAGAGAAACAAGGGTGCAGGTAGGAGAGAAGAAAGAGGACCAATGTTTAAGAGTGGAGTTGAAGGAAGAACATAAAATTATGTGACCTAGTTGGGAATTGTTGTTAATAGTTTACATGTTTTCATTAAGCATGTTGAAACTTGAAAGCAAAGTGCAATTAATTGAGAGTAAAATTAAGTTTGATTGAGCCAACAACTAAGGTTTAGATGCCAATATATAGCTTATAGCGGTGTTGTCTTAGGTACATCACCCACCAAAGTGGTGCAGTGGTGCACCACCCAAGTGACACAATCGGAACCAGCCAAATTGCCACTTGAGGTGGTTGACTTTTCAACCAGGTCATATGGTCAAAGTCCAACTAACCCAAGTGACAAAGTGAATGGTTCAGATTGTGTCACTTGGATGGTGCACCACTTTAGCGGGTGGTGCACCATAGTCTTCACTGCTTATAGCTAATAGTTTTGTACCTTTTCTTACAAGACAATTTTGCGAGTGTTGACAGCTACTCGTACATTAACAATAACTTAATTACGCTCAGACACCTCTTTTGTTTTAGAAATTACACCAACTTCCCTTCCCTTAGGTTTAGGTTATCACCTTATCTCCTTTGAAGGGTGGTACTTATTAACAACAGCAATGCAATAATGCAACATACATAGGGAGAAGGAGAAGAGAGAACAAAGAGAAGAGTATTAGGGTTCAATGCAATAATCCAAAATTAGTAAATACAATGATGGGAAAGAGTAAATATATATATGCCTAAGCAAAAGGGCTAAACTACCCTTAAGGAGAGAAATAAATAAATAAAAGCATAAAAACATTATATTATCTAACATCTCCCCTCAAACTCATCGAGAGTTTGCTAGTCAAAAAACGAAAACGTGGAGCGGAATGCGATTTTGTGAACAGGTCAGCAAGCTGCATGGATGAAGTAACAAAAGGTAAAATGATGGTCCCCTGTTGGAAATGATGTCTAGTTAAATGACAATCAATCTCAATATGCTTGGTACGTTCATGGAAGACAGAATTGCGGGTGATTTGAATAGCACTCATTTTATCACAATACATAGGAGTCAGTCTAGAGAAGGAGACACCCATATCAGAAAGTAACCAACGCAACCAAACTATTTCTGCAGTGGTTGATGCCATAGCACGGTACTCAGCTTCTGTAGAAGAGAGAGAGATAACGTCTTGCTTCTTACTCTTCCAAGAAATAAGAGAATCTCCTAGAAAAATGTAAAATCTTGTGGTAGACTTACGATTAGTGGGGTTACCAGCCCAATCAGCATCAGAGTAAGCACGCAACTACAAAGAAGATGAGGAAGGAAAAAGAAGACTCTAAAATTGAGTGCCCCGAAGGTAACGAAGAATACGAAGAACAACTGCCCAATGTACTGTAGTAGGAGCAACAACAAACCGACTAACAACATGCGCTGCATAAGCAATATCAGGTCTAGTGATGGTGACATACACCAAACTACCAACCAGTGTACGATACAAGGTGGGATCCGGTAGAGGGACACCATCGGAGGAGACATATCGAGCATTAAGCTCAAGAGGGGTGTATGTCGCTCGAGTATCAGAGAGACGAGCTTGTTCAAGAATGTTGCCAATATACTTAGATTGAGAAAGAAGATAACCTCTAGGAGAGTAGGCAACTTCAATCCCCCAGAAAAAGTGAAGAGTACCAAAATCCTTCATCTCAAACTGTTGGGCTAATTGTAATTTCAACTCTGCAATCCCATCAACATCATCCTCTGTAATAATCATGTCATCAACATATAAGGAAAGTATAATACGACCATGAGAAGTGGACCTGAGAAACAAAGCAGAATCATGAGGACTAGAACGGAAGCCGAGAGAAGCAATCACAATGGAGAACTTCTCAAACCAAGCTCGAGGAGCTTGTTTGAGCCCATAGAGAGCCTTCTTTAACTTACAAACTTCCCCTGGATTATGAGAAACACTTGGTGGAGGTACCATGTAAACTTCCTCTTGAAGATCACCATTTAAGAAAGCATTTTTAACATCCATTTGAGAAATATGCCACTGGCAAACAGATGCAACTGCTATAAGAGTATGAATAGTGGTCATCTTAGCAACAGGAGCAAAAGTTTCTTTATAATCCATACCATACTGTTGAGAGAATCCCTTAGCAACAAGACGAACTTTGTAGCGTTCAAACGACCCATCTGACTTGGTTTTGATCTTATACACCCAACGAGAACCAATTGCACTTTTTCCTGGAGGAAGGGGCACAAGGTCCCAAGTATCTGTTTTATGCAAAGTAGAAAGTTCCTCTGCCATAGTCTGCTGCCAAAGGGGATCAAGGATAGCCTCTTTGTAGGAAGAGGGCTGATACAAACTGTGAATGGAGGTTAGAAAGGAAGCAAAAGAAGTGGAATAAATGGAATAAACATAATTTGGTAAGTGAGTGGACTTACGATCACGTTGAGGATAACGGGGAGGAGGATCAACAATCTCAGCAGGTGCTTGGGGAGCCGTGGGAACAGAAGGGACATCTTGATCTGTAGAACTACTAGTGTCAACCCTGCAAATCTCAACATCAGAAGTATTGGAATTATTTGTATCCATGGCAAAAGGATCAATACGAATGAGATCAGAACGTGTAACACTATGAGAATCATAAGGAATAGAATAAAATGGTATATGCTCAAGAAATACAACATGACGTGAAACATAAAGTTTTTTATTTGAAGGATCATAACAACAATAACCCTTCTGACCATCACCATAACCAAGAAAAACACAGATCGCAGAGCGAGAAGACAATTTACTACGTTCTACATAAGGACGAGCAACAAAGCAAGTAGAACCAAAGACTCTCAAAGCTGAATAATCAGGAGTACTGTTGAGACCTCATAAGTCTGAAACACATTCAATGTGTAAATTCTCTAAGTTTTGATGATTCCTAAAAGATTAAGTATGGTAATATTGAACCTTATGAAATTACTGACAAATCTGATAAGTGTGCAGAAAATCAGATTTAAGGTCACGAGTCAGTCGTCTACTTTCTGACTCGTCTGCTTTTTAGTAGAGCTCGGTTTATAAGACTTGTCTGAAACCACTCGTCTGATTTTAAGTCAAAGACCAAGTCAACGTGCTATCAAGATCTGAGTTTACTTGGTGACGTGGCAAGAAGCATCTGTCTCAAAATGCATCCCGTTGATCACCCGTCCGACTTTTGGAATATGCTAGCACCGTCTAGTTTTTGACCTGCATGATCACCCGTCTAGTTTTGGACCGCATGATCACCCGTCTAGTTTTTGACCGCTTGAGCACCGTCGATTTCTCGATTACTTCTCACCCGTCTCGATTTTCCAACTCGGTATAATGTCAGTTAGTCAGAAATGAAGTCCAAGTCATCTTATTCAAATTAAATGCCTTCCTTAAGGATCTCGAAGACCTCTGGACAATAGCTCAAAGGATAAAAAATAAAGAACGTTTGTTTCAAGGTTTTAAGGAATAAACACGCAATCTCCGTACTACAGCAGTAACTTTTTAGCTCTTTTAGTACAAAGTAAAAGTGCTTTCTGGAAAGTGAACTGACTATTGCACTAAAAGAGGAAAGCTCCCTGCTGCAAGTACAAGAAGCCTGCTGCTGCATACTCTGATATAACAGTTGATTCAGATTAAAATGTACTCTTGGACAACCTTGTCAAAGCTAAACGTTCCAAAACATTTAATGTTTATACAAAACGACTCTTTCGCATTAATGGTGTCTCGGAAGCTCAAATCAAAAGAACACATTTTCTGAAGTTGTGCCTAAACGGATCTCTTGATTGAAGCCTTTAAATAGATCAAACAATGAAGATGAACATAAGAAGTTGAATATCAATAAGAACACTACGCAGAAGCATTTACTCTCCTCATTAACTTCTTCATCCTTTCATTGAATACACTTTCAATCATTTGATATGAATTCGCAGTCTTTCACACTTCATATTTATTCCATTCCTTGAGTGTGATCTAAAAGACTTGCAAGTTGTATTAATTACACAAAACCTTTATATTCTTTGAGTGTTGAGCCTGAAGAGGCTAGGTGTGCAAATAATACTTGTTTGAGTGTTGAGCCTGAAGAGGCTAGGTGTGCAAAGAATACTTGTATTGTAATTTACTCAGTTATAGTGGAAACTTGGTGCTGCCAAGAAACTGGACGTAGCCCTGCAGATTTTGGGGTGAACCAGTATAAATATCTTGAGTGATATTCCTCTTCCCTTATCTCTTTATTTTGCTTGAGTTTTATTCTGTTTTAGCTTTTAACTTGGGGAGTTAATATTGTGAATATCAAACTCTGTTTTACCCTACTCTGTCTGCCCCGTGTGCCTTGTTTGAATATTAGACGATTCACTCGTCTGATTTTCTCTTTTCTAAGTACGGCTTGTTGTTCCTGCGAAAATCCTTTTTTAAGTAACCGAAAAAGTTGGTAAACACAATTCAACCCCCCTTCTTGTGTTAACTTTGGTTATTTCAGTTGGTATCAGAGCTCAGCCTCTGGGTTGAGCACTTAACAGTATAGAGGAAAAGATCTTGGAGATGGTAGGAGAAGCTAGCACAAGCAAGTACTATGCTGGAGAAGGATCTCAATGTTGAGACCTCCTTACTTCAATGGAGAGGACTACATCTACTGGAAAGAAAAGATGAAGTGGTTCTTATAGTCCACTAACTCTGATCTTGGGGATCTCATTGAAGAAGGCCCATATGTCCCTAAAGATGACAATGGAGATGAAGTTCCTAAAGCTAACATGACCTCTGAGCAAAAGACAAAGTGACAGTCAAATGCCAAGGCTAGATATGCAATCATGTGCGCCTTGAGCAGAGAAGAATTTGAAAAAGTGTGTGCTTGTGAATCTGCAAAAAAAATGTGGGATTCACTAGCGGTTGCTCATGAAGGAACCGACAAAGTCAAAGAGACCAAAGTCAGCATGTTGGTCAGAAAGTATGAGCTATTTAAAATGGAAGGAGAAACTATTGGCCAAATGTATGAAAGATTTCAAACCATAACCAATGGACTGAAATCACTTGGAAAAGTTTACAAGACTGAGGAACATATTCAAAAGATTCTCAGAAGTCTTCCAAAACAATGGAGACCACTTGTGACTGCTGTATCTCAGGCCAAAGACTTAACAATAATGAAGCTAGATGAGCTTCTTGGCACTCTCCAAATCCATGAACTAATGGTGATTGAAGAAAACAATGGAAAGAAAAACAAATCCATTGCCCTCAAAACTGACAAGAAATCATCTAGAGGAACCTCATCAAAAGCTCTCAAAGCTGATGAATCTTTAGAGGAATCTGAGGAATCAAATGAAGATGATTCAGATGATGAACTCTCTTTTTTCACTAGAAAAATGAAAAAACTTTGGAAGAAAAGAAGCTTCAAAAAGGACAAACCTTTCATGCGCTTCAACAAAGAGAAAAACAAATATGGTGGATCTCATGACAAGAATGCCATTGTGTTATGAATGTAAGAAGCCTGGTCATATCAATGCAGAATGCCCTCAGCTCAAAAAGCAATCTCCCAAGAAGTTCAACAAAAAGAAGAAAGGAATGATGGCCGCTTGGGAAGATCTTGATGAAAGCTCCACCGAAAGTGAAGGAGAGGAGCTTGAAGCAAATCTTTGTCTTATGGCAGATACTGACTCTGAATCAGACTCTGAGGTACATTCTGAACTTGAGAAATTGAATGATGCCTATGATGAACTATTGGAAGAATCCAACTATATGTCTAAATCTTTCAAATCCCTCAAGAGACAGTATCTTAAACTCTCAAATGAGTATACACAAAAATCTCAAGAGTGTGAAAAGTTAGCTGAAGAAAATAGTATGCTTAAGACTGAAAAGTCTAAAGCTGAGATCTCAGTTGAAACTCTACCTTCTGAAGAAATTAGTAAACTTCAACAGAAAGTAGAAGAGCTCACCATAGATCTTGCCACGTTTGTTAATGGTAGAGATAATCTGACTAAACTTTTGGGAAGTCAGAGGCACTCCCTTAACAAAGAAGTAATAGGATATTCCAGTCAAGAACATCATAAAGGATCAACAAAGTTCTCAAAAATAATTGTTAAATCTGTGTCAAATAAACCTATATGCACATACTGTGGAAAAACTGGACATATCATGTCTAAGTGTATCCACAAAAAGAGAAAGAAGTCTTCACAGACTCCTTATACTAACAGAAAAGGACTCAAGAAAGTGTGGGTACCTAAGTCCATGATCATTTCTGTTGCAGACCTACTTAACAGGACAAAAGAAACACCTGTCATGGTACCTGGACAGTGGATGCTTGCGACACATGACAGGAGAAAGGTCTATGTTCCTAGACCCTCCAACCTAAGAAAGGTGAACATGTGACTTTTGGTGGCAATCAGAAATGAAAAGTTGTTGGTATAGGTAAAATTGGTGGTAAACCTCCCTTGCCTATTATCTGTGATGTTTTATATGTGAAATGGCTAAAACATAATCTGCTTAGAATGAGTCAATTGCCTGATAGTGGATTTTCTGTATCTTTTTCTAAAGATGTATGCATAGTCAATGACAATAGTGGAAAGACTCTCTTTTCTGCTAAAAGGTAAAACAATCTGTATAAGATTGACCTGTCTGAACTTTCAGATCCAAGTGTAACATGCTTTATGTCTAAAGAGGATGAAAAGTGGCTATGGCATAAAAAACTAGGACATGTTAGTATGAAACAAATTTCTAAATTGAAAAAGCATAACCTTGTGAGAGGATTGCCTGATATTTCCTTAAAGAAAAATATTCCGTGTGATGCATGTCAGAGAGGTATACAAGTAAAATCAAGTTTCAAATCAAAGAAAGAAGTCACTTCCTCTAGACCTTTGCAACTGTTAAACATGGATCTGTTTGGACCAGTCAGTGTAGCTAGCCTAGGTGGAAAGAAATATGGTTTTGTCATAGTTGACGACTATTCTAGATTTACATGGATACTCTTCTTAACCCACAAGGATGAGTCTTATAAGGTCTTTACAGTATTCAGTAAGAGAGTACAGAATGATTTCTGTATTTCTACTATTAGAAGTGATCATGGAGGAGAATTTGAAAATGAGCAGTTCAAACTGTTCTGTGAGGAAAATGGTATTTCTCACAATTTCTCTGCACCTAGAACTCCACAGCAAAATGGAGTGGTTGAAAGAAAGAACGGATCTTTTCAGGAGATGGGAAGAACAATGCTAAATGAAAATAATCTTCCTAAGTACTTCTGGGCAGAAGCCATTAACACTGCTTGTTATGTGCAAAATAGAATACTGATTAGACCTATCCTAAATAAGACTCCTTATGAATTGTGGAAAGGCAGAAAACCCAACATATCATATTTTCATGCATTTGGATGTGAATGTTATATTCTTAATACAAAAGATTATCTTGGCAAATTTGACTTAAAAGTAGATAAAGGCATATTTATTGGATATTTTGAAATGTCTAAAGTTTTAAGAATCTTTAATTCTAGAACTTCTATTGTAGAAGAATCAATTCATCTAAAGTTTAATGATGGTTTGAAGACTGGTAGGGAACTATCAGATCTAGAAGAGGATGTTGCAGGTATTGAACTTAATCCTGCAGTGGAAGAATCTTCAGATAGGCCAAAAGTAGAAGTGTCTGAAATTCAGACAAGTGCTGATGCGTCTGAAACTCAGAATTTAAAGAAAGATTGGAAATTCAAGACCTATCATCCAGAAGATCTTATTATTGGAAGTCCATCTCAAGGATTTAGAACCAGATCTGCTTTCAATGAAAACAACATGGCCTTCATATCAGATTTAGAACCCAAAAAGATTGAAGAAGCCTTGCAAGATGAAAGTTGGATTCTAGCCATGCAAGAAGAACTAAATCAGTTCAAAAGAAATGATGTCTGGACTCTAGTTTCTAAATCCAAAGAGAAATCTGTTATTGGAACCAGATGGGTATTTAGAAACAAACTGGATGAGGATGGAAAAGTGGTAAGAAACAAAGCAAGATTAGTTGCTCAAGGTTATAATCAACAGGAAGGTATTGATTTTACTAAAACTTTTGCACCTGTAACTAGATTAGAAGCAATTAGAATTCTCATGTCATATGTTGCTCAACATGATATAACACTTTATCAAATGGATGTTAAAAGTGCATTCCTAAATGGAATAATCGAGGAAGAAGTGTATGTGAAGCAACCTCCTGATTTTGAGGACTCTGAAAATCCTCACCATGTCTATAAGCTTAAGAAAGCTTTATATGGACTCAAACAAGCTCCAAGAGCTTGGTATGATAGGCTAAGCACATATCTAATGGAAAATAATTTCATTAGAGGAAAAGTAGACACTACACTTTTTAAGAAATGCTCAAAGAAAGACTTCATAGTAGTACAGATTTATGTTTTTGAAATTAAGTTTGCAACCACTGAATATCACTGGGCATATATCTTTACAAAACCCTTAAGTGAAGATAGATTTGTTTTTATCAGAAGGAATCTTAATATGCATAATGTGTCTGAATGAGTGCTTGCTGATATGTCTGAAAATTTTACTTGTCTAAGTTTTATATCTACTTGACTCGTATATTTTTAGCTAAGTGTCTGATGACGTGGCTAAGAACACTCAGTGCTAAACCCTGACTGAGACACGTGTACATTGCATTTTTTCCCTCCTTTTCTGAAAAACGTTTCATTTAATTTACAACTGTCTTTTCAAAATTTATTGTTGTTTATAGCAATAATCTCTCTCTTATCATTCCCAACACAAAAAAAAACACTCAAGTTTTTTAACAAAAGGAATTCGTGTCGTTTCAAAATTACCCACTCTGAGTCTCTTGCTCACAATCTCTCTCTGAACTCTCTTCATCTTCATCTCTTCGAAACCCTTCCTTTCCAAACCCTAAAAATCTTCTCCTCTGAAACAATGGCACCCAAAAGTTTTCTTGAAGATGTTGCTGAAAGATCCAGACTTTCTTTAACAGAACTAAAGAAAGTGCATCCTGGAAGGATCCCTAACTTCTCTGAGTTGAAGAACAAAGGATTAGATGTTAAGCCAGAAATCGCGCATGCTGGGTGGCTACCATTCTTCCAGATTACGGAAGATGTCTATCCTTCCTTGGTTAGGGATTTCTGGATAAACTCTAAGTCACCAAGGACAGCACAACCTTCATGATCTCTAGTGATGTTGATGAAGACCATGTCTTCATCACCCATGAGTCACTCGTTGAAGTGACTAAGTGCCCTAGAGAAGGAGCGGGCTACGACAAAAGCTGGGTGAAAAATCAAGGTGGCGAGGCAGCTGTGAACCTTATACTGTATGGAGTTCCCAAGCCAAAGGACTTTGATTCAAAGTCCCTAACTCCAAAGGCAAGATTTCTTCATGTTCTTCTAATTAACTGTGTGATACCTAAAACTGGTTCTAGGGATCATGTGAGTAAGATAAAAAATTTGATATCTACCACTTAGTTCAAAGAATCAAGATAGATATCATAGATTTAATTTTGGGCACATGCTGAAAACTGTTAAAGGGAAGTGCAAGGGCGGATATCCCTATGGCATGCTTATGACAAGAATCTTCAGAGCCAACTCTTTGAACAACATGTCACAAGCTTTCCATGCCGATCTCTGCACAGAGATAACTTCAAAGACTCTGTCTTTGATGAAAATTTAACTTCAACCCGTTGTAGAACCTTCAACTGCTGAAGCATCTTCCTCTGCTGCACCTGCTAGTGAAAGACTGAGCATTCCAGTAGTTAAGGTTGAGTCTTTTGAGGAACCTGTTGAAGAAGAAAAGTCTCAACTTCAAAGGAAGAATAGGAAAGTTACTCTCTCAACTGATGAAGCTTCTGTATTTCAAGACGCTGTTGATGTCTCTCAGGTTGTTGAGCCTGTTGCTGAATCTTCTGAGCAAGTTGTTGTTTCTGCTCCTACTGCACCTAGTATAACAAAAGTCTTCAAGAGGAAGAGAGCAGTGCAAGCTGAGGCGGAGTCTCAACCAGAAGAGACAGTGATCCCTAAGAAAAAGAGGACCACTATGACAAGAAGGAAATTGGTATTACCTTCTACTCCATCACCATCACCCTCACCTCAAAGAGAATCCTCCTTTCAACCTCAACCAACAACCACAACAACCTCTATTCCACAACCATCATCACTATTACCACTGTCTCTACAAAGAGCACCAACACCACCACTACAAAGAACACCATCACCTCAACCACAACAAAACACCCCTACTCCACCTTCTTCGCCAAAAATTCCAACTCCTTCACACACATCACCCATCCATCACTCTTCTGAACCCAATCCTACCGTATCAGAAACTCACATGTTTGATACTTCCACACCACAAACATCTCATCATTCTGACATTCTTCTCATTAAGGATGTCAATGACTTAGATTATTTTGACAATCTCACTTCTCCACCTTCACCCAAAATACAAACCCCTGATTACATCAGAAACCATAACCAAGTCCCTCTGAGAATAATCTTTCAAGATTTATTCTCTGAAACAAAACACAACCCACACTCCGTTTAGCCACCTTACCTCCGTATCACCTATCTTCCAGAACCACTCCCTTCTCTGTCACAGATGAGTCTTGATCAAATTTTCTCAGCAGCAAAAACTTGGATTTCATTGCTTCACTTGAAGCTGAAAGGCAGCTTGTTAAGCTCGCCAGAAAACAAAAACCAGTAAACAAATGGCTCTTCAATCCTCACATCTTCATGAGACCCTCTATTGAGCTCAAAGTAATACCTGACTCCATGGCCTTGAAAGGAAAGCAAAAGGTCATTGACTTGCCTGGAGATCAACAATTCTATTTGATCAAGCTCAATGACAACAAATGCAAATCCAGACTGAGGCTGTTCACTATAGAGACCCATCACAAGTTTCTAAAAGTCAGAGACATCTACTGGAGATGTGGCTACCATTCCAACCAGAGGTAGTCAAGCCTATGCTCTCTATCCTTTTTCAGCTTCCTTTTTCACAATCAATGTTTTTCCAGACCCTCAGCCTGAGGACCACATCATTATTGAAGAGTTACCTCATACTCCTCCTCCTAGTCCACCTCCTCCATCTGCATCTGCAACTGCAATGGCTACAACAGATTCTACTGCTGTAGTTGCTTATGATCCTGCTGCACATCAGAGGCTAGATGAAATGTCTTCAAGTTTGCAGACTGTCATCCAAAGACGGGATGATGCCATTGCTCGGCAAGCTGCAGTTCAAGCTCAGATGTTAGCTCAGCAGCAAGCAATGCAGAAGATGATGGAAGCTTTCTTCAAAAGCCAAGGAGGCCCTAGTTCTTAGATCTTAGGACTTAGTCTTTTTCATTTCCTCTTGAGTCATGCAATGTGCTGTTCAGTGATGTCTATCACTTGTAACACTTCTGACTCTGGTTATATGAAATGACTTGCTTTTGGCTATCTGTCTTAATATATTTGCTTTATTTACTTTTTGATTGATGCCAAAAGGGGGAGGAAATATAATAGAAAAATAAGAAAATTAGTTCTGACTTTGTGTTTTTCTGTTCCAAAAGTTATGGTTGCTCTGATACAATTTGCTCAAAATATTCGTTTATATGATGCATAAACTAAGGGGGAGCATTAAAAGTTATATCTTCTGAAATTTCTCTTATTGCTTTTTGATGTTCAATAAAATCAGAAAAATTATTTGTCATCATCAACAAGTGTGCAGAAAATCAGATTTAAGGTCACCCGTCTACTTTCTGACTCGTTTGCTTTTTAGTAGAGCTCGGTTTATAAGACTTGTCTGAAAACCACTTGTCTGATTTTATGTCAAAGACCAAGTCAACGCGCTATCAAGATCTGAGTTTACTTGGTGACGTGGCAAGAAGCATCTGTCTGAAACAGACTCGGTTGATCACCCGTCTGACTTTTGGAATAGGCTAGCACTCGTCTAGTTTTGGACTGCATGATCACCCGTCTAGTTTTGGACTGCATAATCACCCGTCTAGTTTTTGGACTGCTTGAGCACTCGTCTGATTTCTGATTACTTCTCACCCGTCTGATTTTCCAACTCTGGTATAATCTCAGTTTGTTAGAAATGAAGTCCAAGTCATCTTATTCAAATTAAATGCCTTCCTTAAGGATCTCGAAGACCTCTGGACAATAGCTCAAAGGATAAAAAATAAAGAACGTTTGTTTCAAGGTTTTAAGGAATAAACACGCAATCTCCATACCATAGCAGTAACTTTTTAGATCTTTTAGTACAAAGTAAAAGTGCTTTCTGGAAAGTGAACTGACTATTGCACTAAAAGAGGAAAGCTCTCTGCTGCAAGTACAAGAAGCCTGTTGTTGCATACTCGGATATAACAGTTGATTTAGATTAAAATGTACTCTTGGACAACCTTGTCAAAGTTAAACGTTCCCAAGCATTTAATGTTTATACAGAACGACTCTTTGCCATTAATAGTGTCTCAGAAGCTCAAATCAAAAGAACACACTTTCTGAAGATGTGCCTAAACGGATCTCTTGATTGAAGTCTTTAAATAGATCGAACAATGAAGATGAACATAAGAAGTTGAATATCATTAAGAACACTGCGCAGAAGCATTTACTCTCCTCATTAACTTCTTCATCCTTTCATTGAATACACTTTCAATCATTTGCTATTAATTCGCAATCTTTCACACTTCATATTTATTCCACTCCTTGAGTGTGATGTAAAAGACTTGTAAGTTGTATTAATTACACAAAACCTTTATATTCTGAGTGTTGAGCCTGAAGAGGCTAGGTGTGCAAAGAATACTTGTATTGTAATTTACTCAGTTATAGTGGAAACTTGGTGCTACCAAGAAACTGGACGTAGCCCTGCAGATTTTGGGGTGAACCAATATAAATATCTTGAGTGATATTCCTCTTCCCTTATCTCTTTATTTTGCTTGAGTTTTATTCTGTTTTAGCTTTTAACTTGGGGAGTTAATATTGTGAATATCAAACTTTGTTTTAACCTACTCTGTCTGCCCGTGTGCCTTGTTTGAATATTAGACGATTCACTCGTCTGATTTTCTCTTTTCTAAGTACTGCTTGTTGTTCCTGCGAAAATCCTTTTTAAAGTAACCGAAAAAGTTGGTAAACACAATTCAACTCCCCTTCTTGTGTTAACTTTGGTTATTTCAAGTACAACCATATAACTTTTCAAAGGGAGACAAACCTGAAGTAACAAAAGATGGAATTCTATTAATAACATGTACTGCAGTAAGGACGGCTTCCCCCCAAAACTCACTTGGAACAGAGGCAGACAAAAGAAGGGAACGAACAGTTTCAAGAATATGACGATGTTTCCTTTCAGCAACTCCATTTTGTTCAGGAGTGTCAGTACAAGAAGTTTGGTGAAAGGTCCCATCAGAGGCAAGTAACTCAAATTTTATGAGAAGTATATTCACCACCTAGATCACATCGAAAACACTTGATAACAGCATTATGTGAGTTTTAACAAAGGCACGAAACATTTGTTAAATGCTAAAGAAGTCAGAACGATGTTTCATAAGATAAACCCAACAATAACGAGTACAATCATCAATGAATGATACATAATATCTAGATCCATCTTTAGTAAGAACCGGTGATGGTCCCCATACATTAGAATGAACCAAGTCAAAGGGTGCAACAGAAACCGAGACACTTTTGCAAAAGGGCAAAGCAGAAAATTGAGCAAGTTTGCAATCACAACAATCAGAAATATCATTAGTTTGCAACTTTCCTAACACTCCTGTAGAAGCTAAGTATTTCAAACGGGGAGAAGAAACATGACCAAGACGAGAGTGCCATAAATAAAAACTAGAGGATGAAGAATTCAAACGAAAGGAAGACAAGTCAACACTAGGAGCTGCAACATCTGGAACTCTCATCTCATCCAGAATATAAAGTCCCCCCGTCTACAATCTGTCCCAATCAGCCTCTGGGATTGCAGATCCTGCATATAACAAGAGGTGGAAGAAAACAAAACTTAGTAACTAGAATCACATAAGAGAATATGCATGTCCAAACTTAGCAACTTTGGAACTGCTCGGTAAATACAGATAATGTAGGAGAATATGAATGTCCAACACCAAGAGAATTATCCTTTTCACAAACCATTGCTAACAAACACAATAACTTCAAATAATAGTGCTGTCGGAGTTGAATCGACGAAAACTAACTGCAAAAATGGAAAGATCTCACTGAAATACTTATGGGAGGGTCAACAGGGTTGATCAACACACAATCAACAAAGTCAAAGCCCTGGTCAACGTTTCTGGCGTGGGTCAACGGGTCAAATGCGCGGGCGGGTCAGCAGCGTCGCTGGTCAGATATGCGACCCGGATCTTCTGGCGTGTGGACTTCGCGCGCGTAACAGAGGAGGTGCGTGGCGGCGGGTGACAGCTTAGAAGCGGTCCTTTCTATGTGGGCAATGAGACGAAAAACTGTGCGATCAGTGCTGCACTGTGATGGCCGAAAGTGTGACGGTGAGGGACCAAAAAACGAAAAACAGAGGGTGGCCAGCAGTGGCGAAGCGACGACGAACAGCTGGGTGCGGCTTTGCAAAACTACCAGGAGTCTAAACCTCAACTCTGATACCATATTAACAATAGCAATGCAATAATGCTACATACATAGGGAGAAGGAGAAGAGAGAACAAAGAGAAGAGTATTAGGGTTCAATACATTGCAATAATCCAAAATCAGCAAATACAATGATGGGAAAGAGTAAATATATATATGCTTAAGCAAAAAGACTAAATTACCCTTACGGAGAGAAATAAATAAATAAAAGCATAAAAACATTATATTATCTAACAGTACTGACCTACTATGAAGATAGGTGGGTATAAGTTTAGAATAAGTGAAATATCATATGTAATTAAGTCAAACCTTAAGAGAGGTAGTGGAATTTCTCCTATATAAAATGTTGCTAAAAAATCTGAATCTAGTGATTATATATTTTGCGGTTAAGCTTGTATAATATTAACCAGTTCTCAATGCAACTGTTAACGTAAAAGCACAACTAGTATGTAACTAACATGTTAATCTATTTGTATTGCACTACAGGCCCATGTTTTGAATACTTTTCTGTCGTCACATTTGTGGTTAAAAGAATAATTGTTTTTACTTTTTTTTCTCCCTCTCTTTCTAAGTGTACTTGTTATATCCTGTTTAACATGTCATAATGCTTTTTACTTCTATTGAGTTTGCAGACTTTAGCTGAACTAAAAGAGGAGGAGAATTTGTTGTTGAAAGAAAGGATAAATTTGAAAAATGTATGATTTGTGCTTGTTTTCTTTACATAGATTATGTTTGGTTCACAAATGTCTCGACCCTTCTGCGTGGAGATATATTTCTTATATTGTTTTTAATTAATATTGTTTGAATTTTTGAACAGGAACTTGCATCCTTGCGTCTCACTGTTGAGAAACATAGAGCCACAAATGAAAGCTTAAAGAGAATGAAGGTGAACCTATTGTTCTCTGCTAACTTTTATGAAAACCTTCTGTTTCATCCTAATTGAAATGCCTACATTAGGAGCAGTGGTCCTCTGACTCACTTTTGAGTACTTGAACTCCATATTCGAAATCTCTGCTCATAAGTCATAACATTTTGAATGATGAAGTAGTATATCTATAGAACATGAAAATGGTGCGTTAGAATCTTATATTCCATAACCTTTTGTAACAGCTTGATTTCGAGTCACGACAGAACTCTAAAACAGGTACAACAACCTTTGAGGTGTCTGGGAAAGCTGTCTTGGAACCACCTCAATTTCTGGAAGCACAGAGTCATCCATCTAATTCAGTCTCCCCAAAAACTACTGTCACGGATAAGGTTCTTGATGGCGACTCACCCGTGTGTGCAGCAAATGCTTCTTCCAAACCACAAGAGATTAGTAACCAAGAATCTATATTTTTGCTCCCTGATCTAAATTTGCCTATCGAGGAGGATCTGAGCTCCAAAGTCAATCATTGAATTAGCTAATAAAGAATCAGATCTTCAGTGATATTCTGCATACTGATAGGTTAGTTAGACCAAGAACATTGCTCGCAGTATGCCTAATAATAATATAAGGTATAGCACATTTGTCCTTGCAATTTAGGTTGTGCTAATGTAATTGTAGATGCTAAACCATTCATTTTCCTCACTTGGTCAAAACTAATGTGGAAATTGTTTTTTGATTCGTGAAGGTACTGAGGGTAGTATAGAAATCCTAACACGTTAGCCTTAGTTCCATTCTTTTTCTCCATAGTTTTCTACGTTGTCAGAAAATTCTTTGGGGGCAACCCTCAATTAATCCTTCCTATTATAGAAATATATTTACTCATGGTTGTAATTACGTGTTCGGCAAATAATTCAAGAATTTTGGCTATTGTACTGAGGCTGTGTGTATCTGTTATGATTTTGTTACTTGTTTATCGTAGAACTTGAAAGCTTATTACGCATAACGTGTTCTGATATTCTTGTTTGTCATTGGAACTGTTGCTGGTTTTCAAGTTGCTTTTATAAACGCAAGATTAAATATAAGCCTGTCTAACAAAAGCAGCATACCTGTAATCACGATATGTTAACTTAGTTTTGGACCATGGTTTCAGTAAAATGGTACTTATTCTGGAATTGCTGCATGCATGCCGATGGCAGTGGCCATGGCGCATGGGTGTATTAGAAATCACAGTATGTTATGAGCGTGCTGTGTATAAGATTTGCGGATCGTTAGAAATTTGTTGAGTAAGGGGTGTCTGTATAAATAGAGTAAGGGCATTGCTAGACAAATTTTCTCAAATACACATAACTTGCTCAACCAATTTCAAATTGGAGCTTTGCTATGAGAAGTATTGCTTGAAGTCGAAATAAATAGATTTTAAATCAATCATTGTCACATAAATACGAAAGTGTAACATTACTATTTCAGTATTTTTAAGTAAAATACTCAAATTAGTACGTATGTGGTACTCAAGTTCCTGTTCAAAAATTAGTACTCAAATCAGAGTTGCCCTTTAAAGGCTTGGATCCCTTAATATTATTTTTTTAATATATATATGGAAAGGTCCATGTTTTAGGTGTTTGCCAATATCTCAAGAAGTTGGTTGTTCGCCTATCGAATAAGAGAATATTCAGGAGGAAAAAAAAAAGTTGCCCTTACAAAGATTTTTAACATTAATCTAGTCACTACTACAGAAAAAGGTTTTAATAACGTTTTTTTTTTTTTGCCTTTAGTAGCGCTTACAAGCGCTATCTATTCACCTGCTACAGAAGTTGAAAAAAATAGGCAGCGCTTAAAAAAGCACTATTGAAAATGGGAATAGGTAGTGTTTCTTTAAGAAAGCGCTGTCTAAAGTTACAAATAGACAGCGCTTCCTCAAGGAAGCGCTATCTATTGCATATACTTTATAGCACTGTATATTTCTAACTTTAGACATCGCTTTCTCAAGGAAGCGCTACATATTCCCTTTTTTTTATTCATTTTGTTTTTCTATATTTCCCACTTGCACTTAACAATTCATAGTTTTTTTTTTTTGATAAATCAAATTTGTATTGAAAGAGTACTAGAAGTACTCAAAAACAGTCACACATATATAATGTACAAAGCTTACGTACAATATTGGTAAGTATATATAAACCAAACCAAATATCAAAATAATGCATATTATAACCAATTAACTAATATCCTTTAGCACAATTCATAGTAAGGCTTACACATAACCAATTCTAATATTTAAGTCCATAAACCAAAAGGCCTCAAACCTATACTAGACAATAACCATGTACTACTAACAATGTATACAACTTATCCATCCCACCTGCAATTAGCAAAACTAGGACAATAAACAAGTTATTTATTCCACTGCACTCAGCAAAACTCAACAAAATCATGCAGTGGTTGGCTTCAAATTTTGAACTGCATGTGGCTTATGGGAATACATAAAAAAGTGGTAAATCCTCATGTGTCGCTGGTACATGTTTTTCTTTCATTTTTGGAGGAATTTGACTTTCAGAATCTCTACATTTGATTAAAAAAATCATAGATATCAAACTATAAATGGAATGATGAGGTACCTTAGTACTGCTCGATCTCTCAAGGATAGGTGCTGATCATGGAAACCATTTGGAAAAAAGAAAGAAAGATACATAAATGGAACAATAGTAATAGTAAAATGTAATTGATTACAAAACTAATATTCTATGAAACGAGCAAAAGGATGGCAGAGCATGAAATATTTACTTGATAAATAACGCGAATGGAATCTTAGCAAATTCTCACTAAATTGCATTTTTGCCAGGGTAAATTCATGAGCATATTGTTCACATGAGAGAAGCCTCTGGCAAAAGCATCATCTTCAATTAGTACATTGTTTTGGTAAAAAAAAAAAAAACACTAGCTATATTGAATGTCATGATTTTTCAAATAAAGTATTTATTTTAGGCCAATTTAGGAGTTTCAGATAACAACATCCTATTATCTGCCTTTGGGGGTTGTGCAAAGCAACGTTAGTACTAACTTGTTTGATTGGATTCGTAACTTAGCTTCAGAAAATGCATTTGTTTGAGAAATAAGGCCTTCAAGATTGGCTGAGACGTTTCCAAGATGATCAACAACAGTGACCACGGTTCTGCATATGTACTCCTTTGTGCTATCCAACACACTGCAATATTTACATATTCCAATTAGTCACAGGTCAACATATCCAGCAAACATACAAACTTTTTTTAATAAAGTTTAGAAAGCACACAAAAATAAGTAATAGGGAACAATCTAAACTTTCTTATACCATTCTTTTAGATGTCTAAGCAAATAATGTGGGACTCAAAATCACTCTTTATATTCTAAAAAATAAGTTTATTTTGATCCACATGTTATATTCTAAAGTCGCATGTCATAAGGCTTAAAGTAAGACTTACAATCCTATCAATGAAACTGAATTTTTAAGCCCAACTTTATATATACCTTAATTATAGATTCTTCCAATAATCCTGTGAACCCGAGTATAAGTTCCCGTACCAATTCATGGTACTTCATAATATAAAAAAAGTTCACAATTATATGGTAAGAAGTGACCGACCACCCAATGCTTTGTTTCATAAACAATGATTTCTTTTTCTAACCTATTCATTTTGACTTAACTGTTTTGTCCTCATAGCACAATGAAACAAAAAGAACAAAACTAGGGATCATTGAACAACTGATTTATAATACTTAAGAGCATACAATAAATAAAATAGAACCCCTAAAACATGTCTTCAATCACTATTGAAATGAACAAAATGCACTCACATGTAATTATCAGCAGAAAATTAAAAAGAGCAGCAAACCAGAGATGAGATGAGATGTGATAATGCAAATAGTGCCTTTGATGCAATGGCCACCTATTTCTATTGGATTTATTGCTGGTTTTTAACCTGACTCCCAAATAGGTCCAAGACCATGAAGATATAGAAAGATCATTGGTTTGATGCACGAGAGTTGTGATGTAGTAACTTATAAAACAACAAAAAACCAAATAAATTAAGAGCACAAAGTGGGAGAGATTTACCTGAGCAACAAAGTTACTAACTACACGACCATCATCAAGCAACATTCTTGGTCCATATGTGTTGAAGATACGAGTAATCCTCACCTAAACAACAATTTCAAACTCTATTCTTTAATTTCAATCCTCTCCTAGGACAAGAAAATGTTCCACTAATATTTATATAGAAGCTGATATGATATTTCAAAATCAATGGCAGACTTTAAACATCAATCAGGTTATCATAGTTCAAACAGCAACTAAATGGATGGAACTGGATAAAAATGATTTCTAGATTGCAGATGCATATTGGTAACACAAGAGAAAGTATTATAGCAAAATAACAAGATTGTTAAGAATTAAGATACTTCCTCCAACAATTGTATCCGCTAATGATAGGATTATATGAAAAATTCCCCTCTCTCAAACATTTACTAAACACCGGTGGCTTGATTCACTGCTAATTTCAACAAATAAGAAACAAATTAAGACAATAATCCAAGAGATAGAATCCTAAATATCTTGTGGTTTATAAATTGGTTTTAAGTTAACTTGTACTAAGTAGGTCCTCCCGTAGTTACCAGATTTGTAGCTCTTACTCTAGCACATAAGAAGGCTACCAATAAGTGGTTATGTACTTCTTATCTTATAATTACTTGACCTTTTCTATACTGCAAAGTACCTTTGATATGCAAATTATAATCCTTTGATATGTATTGGCAATGAGCTAACCACAAACAAACAGAACATAAAGGTGAATGAATAAGCAAGCACACTAAATTACAAAATCAGCTGATACAATCTCTTGAAGACATAATTCTAAGCATAATCAGTTTTAAACATCATACAAACACAACCCAGCAAACAATTCAATTCTCATAATATATGAACACAAACTCAAAGATGATAGGGTCACAATGAACTTGCCATTGCAAATGGCTTGGATGAAAGTAAAATTAAAACCATGACAAGACTTGAAGAATTAATAAATTATAGGCTGAAATCTCATTAAGCCAAAGAGATAAGCTGAAAGACAGAACAGAAGAATTAATATAAAGGCTAAACAAAATTAGAATTTGAAATAGGCAACTATAAACATGAAAAGGGGGGTTGAATTGTGTTTATCAGAATTTAAACAAAGTTGAAATCTTTTCGCATACAGAAGCTTGGTTCAGACGAGTGGAAAGATACGGAGATGACAAGTGACTCGTCTCGATGAAATTTTAACAGTGACTTAGACAAACACACCACTTGAAAAATAGATAAGAAAACTAAGGCAACTAAAGAGTTTATAAGGAAAGAGAGATTGACACAGCTATTTATCCTGGTTCACTCTTCAAAGCAAAGAGCTACATCCAGTCCTTGGCAGCACCAAGTTTTATCCACTATAACTGATCAGGTTACAGACTCCAAGTGTTGTTTGCACACCTAGCCTCTTCAGGCTCCAAGACAAGTATTCTTTGCAAACCTAGCCTCTTCAAGCTCCAAGACAAGTATTCTTTGCACACCTAGCCTCTTCAGGCTCATTCAGGTTTTTTTTAGAGATTTGGTTTGTAATAAATACAACTTTAGATAGACAGATCTTTCACCAACACTCAGAGAGTGGGTAAAGCTTAGGAAAGTCTGCGTAATAACTTCAAATGATTGAATAATACAGAATGAAAGAATGAAGATATTAATGAGCAGAATAATGGCTCTTTAATGCTATGTGCATTCTCTATACTTCATCTTCAATGACTTCTGTATTTATAGTCTTCAAGCATTTAGGATCCGTTAGAGACATTCCCTCAGATGTTGACTTCAAGCCGAACTTCATTAAAATGCAATAGAGTCATTCTAGGTAGCCATTAATGCAATAGGAACGCTGGTTGTACTCTAACATGAAGGATCATGGTTTTATGCATCGTGATACAGTCATATCAAAGTTGTGCAGAGAGCTTTTTGTACTTTGCTGAGTACAATTCCCTTTTCGTGTAAGGACCAGAGGTACTAGGGAATAAAGCATGTTGGAAGCATTCTTTAACTGGTCTTTGGTTCTGATAACCGAGGTTGCTTGAGAGAGTAACTTCTGACTTTTCTTGATAGGCGTGAGACTGAGTAGGAGAGAAGGCTTTAAGTCTCCTTCTAAGGGGACAGCCAACAAAAGCTTGTTTGGTCCTTGATTCTTTAACGAGTAACCTCAGACAAGTGTAGGAACTCGTGGGGAGACAGGTTGAAGACGTATCTTGAAAGAAGTCAATAATCATAGTCAACAGACAGGTTGACTTTCACTTATCCAGACAGGTAGTCACTTATGAGCAGATAGATAATTCTTACAGTTTTAATCTGCACACTAGATAGACAGGTTAGCAACCAATATGAAGGTTAATTAAATCATTAACCAATGTTTAGTTCTCATCAAAACTTAGGGAAATGCACATCAGACATTTTAGAGACTTAACAATCTCCCCCTTTTGATGTTGACAAACATTGAGATGATTTAATGAACCTCAGAAAATATCAAAAAAGAAAATAGCATATATCAGACAGGTTGAAATTTTCTTAAGCGGACGGGTCATGCAGATGCTTGATCAGGCATTAATATTAATTATATAATCCATTTGACTTAGTCACACATAAGTTTGACTTGTTTTACTTTGAAATTATTATCAGAGTAATCTTACTTAAGATTTATCTGAGCAATTATAACAACTATCAGAACATACTCTTGTCCATGTATTATTTAAGATCATATCATATTCATTCTCCCATTCTCCTATATCACATTTCTCCCATTCTCCCCTTTTTGTCAACATCAAAAATGAATAAACTATGAAAGCATTAAAGAAATAAAGGAGAAATTTATTTTATTCATCATGAACATTTACAAGTACAAGGTAGTCTATATACCTAAAAACTATCTAGATTGACTAATTAACAAGAATAAAGCAGCAACCCTTTGCTCTAAGAGCAGCCTAGCTCGCCTTTCTTCATCTAGCTGCCTTCTTAAGTCTTCTACTTGTCCTTAAAGCAGATGAAAATCTTGTAAGGCCACTGTTTGAGAAGAGACAGACAGAGAAGAGTGCTAGGGTAAGGCTAAAACTGGGGGTGTCTTAGGTAGAGACTGGGTAGAGGTGATGGAAGTGAAGAAAAGTTCATGGAGAGTTTGAAGGGCATAGAAAGGAAGAAAGACGAATTTGAAGATAAGACTGATTCTGACATAGTCAGTATCAGGTGAAGGAAACACACACGAAAGTCTCTCGGACAGAGACAGTCTGATGATTGTTATTTGAATAGGTGGGGGAAGAGGTGTTTGAGCTAAAACAGAGGGAGGGATAGGTAATAAAGAAACAATATAGCAGAAAAAAGAATTAGATCCTGTGACTGACATAAAGAAATACCTAGACCTATGTGGTAGCATTACAACAGAAGCAGGATAGTGAGTTCCAGCTAATGTTCTAATGAAGATAATAATAGGTGGGTAGAAGAAAAGTTCTCTACAGCGGTTAAGAATATGAGGTGGAGGAGAAGGGATGAAAGAGACATGTGAGATACTTGCAAATAAAAGAGATTGTAGATCAGACACAAAGAGTCTTGATGATATGCCAGTTTGTTCTTTGGGAGCAAAGTCCCTGTGAACAACTGTGTACTGACAGTCATCAGGTACAATAGTGAAAGAAGATTTTTGAGTTTGAAAGGAGGAGACATGTGAAGAAATAGGAGATGCAACAGAAAGAGGTTAAACAAAAAGGGCAGATGGAGAAGAGACAGATGGGTTGATGATACCTTGATGAGAAGGGGAAGGGAATCAACGAGATGTCTGCTCTTCAGATATCTTCAACTTCTTGTGAGAAGGAAACACTTGGTCATCCTTGGGTACAACTGTCTGAGCTCCTCTAGAAAGGTCTTCTGCAATGTTAGCTTTTGCAGGTACTGGGTAACCAGATCTTATCTTTTTGGGAATAATTCCGAAAATGAAAGTCTTCTTTGATTCTTCCAGGACTTGCTCTGTCTGCTCTCCCTGAGCAGATGCTTCCTCTTTGCTAGGCTCAGACTCAACTTGTCTGACCTTGGAAAAGGTCTTCACCAGCTTCCTTTTCTTGCTGGGATGAGCATGAACATCAACTAATTCCTCAGCTTCACTAGTCTTCCTCTTAGGAGAGGGTCTCCTCAGCCTGAACCTTAAGTGCTCAACTGTTTCAGAAGAATCTTCAGATATTGAGGGTTGCAGCTCTGGAATTTGGTCTTGTCTGGCCACCTTTCCAGACGGTTTGAACAATCTTTCAGAAATAGGGACTTCTGATTCGTCAGTGGAAACCACTGGTTCTTCCTCCTTCTTCCTCTTCTTCTTCCTATTCTTCTTTCTTCTTCTTCTTCTTCTTCTTCTTCTTCTTCCTTTTCTTCTTCCTCTTCTTCTTCCTTCTTCTTCTTCTTCCTCTTCTTCTTCTTCTTCTTCTTCTTCTTCTTCTTCTTCTTCTTCTTCTTCTTCTTCTTCTTCTTCTTCTTCTTCTTCTTCTTCTTCTTCTTCTTCTTCTTCCTCCTCCTCCTCATCAGCAAGAAGGATTCCTTTGATGTCCATCATAGACAGTATCTTCCTGTCTATGGGCAGTTCCATGTCCACAAAGTGAACATCACTAGGAACAAACAACTTGTTCTTGAATACCCTTGTCAGCAACATCCCATAAGGATAGGTCTGCATGTTGGTTCTCTTGATCAGAATCTCAAGGTACATGTAGATAAGGTCGTTGATGTCAACCTTGATTTTGTGGAACAAGTGGTACCGTGCAAATCTGTCCATCTTGGTCACCCTGTCTCGTGAGCCTTTCCTTGTCATCACGCACTCCAACATCAATTTGTGCAGGAATCTGTACTTGACCACCATGTTGACAGGCTTAGGGTTCACTGGTTTGGGAACACCATAGATGGCGATGTTGACATTGTCAGCTCCCACTTCATCTTCCCAGTTGGGTGTGAAGCCAGCTCCGATTCTCCGACATTTTGTGACAAGCTCCAGAGAGCTAATGGGAAGAGAAGGGTTTTATCCCCCAATTCAGCCTTAAAGCTTTTGATTCCGTTGAGTCGGTTGGTGACAACCACAACATTTCTCCAGAACGTTTGAATGAGCTTAGGGTGAACAAGCTCCTTGATGTCGAAGAAAGGAGTCCACTTGGAGTACTCCAACTCTTCAGTGACATCCATTCCTAGTTTCTTCATCTGTTGAAGATCAACAGTCTTTCCCGGAATGATCTTTTCTATCTCAGTAACCTTGAGATTGTATTTCTCAACGATTTCTTTTGTAGAGAGACGCTTGGATGATGCCATTTTTTTGAGAGAAACCGATTCTAGGGTTTCGAGAGAGAAGAGGGTTTGAAAGATGAGAAGACAAAGAGATTTTGGAATATTGAAACGTAAAGGTTCAACCTTTTTGATCTATTGTCTTTTATAGTCATAAAGGTAGGAGAGAGAGAAACGACATTTTTAATTCAAAAATGACACGATTTGTATGGGAAATTGCAACGTCCACTTAAGACATAATGAAAACATGTTTTCGACATATGTAAACCACCGTGCACACGACTAGCTTCAGATGAGGGAATGGCATTAATTAAATGAAAAATATTTCAACAAAACTGATGAGTTCTAGCATAGTGACTCAGCAGATTCGGACAGGTAAGCATAGACAGGTGATAAAGCACAGACGGGTTAACATTCAGACATGTCATTCAACAATGCAATGCGTGTTTAGATTATCTCTAATAAATAAAAACCTTTCTTCTGCGAGGGGTTTAGTGAAAATATCAGCCCATTGATTTTCAATTTTAACAAACTTAATATCAAAGATGCCTTTCTGAACATAATCCCTAATAAAATGATGTTTGATTTCAATATGCTTAGCCTTAGAATGCTGAATTGGATTTTTAGTTAAGCATATAGCACCAGAATTATCACACCAAACAGATATGTTATGTTCATAAATAGAGTAATCCTCAAGTTGATGTTTTACCTATAAGAGTTGAGAGCAGCAACTAGCAGTAGAGATGTATTCTGCTTCAGCTGCTTCAGCAGTAGATAGGGTAATGGTTGTCTACCTCTTGGTTGACCATGAGACTAAATGTGCTCCAATGAAGTGACATCCTCCATTGGTGTTTTTTCTTTCTATTCTGTCTCCAGCAAAATCATCATTATAATATCCCACTAATCTATATTCTTTTGATCTTAAATAAAGCAAACCAATATTAGTAGTTCCAAGCAAATATCTAAATATTCTTTTAACAGCCTTAAGATGAGATTCTCTAGGGCCAGATTGGAATCTAGCACACATACATATACTAAATTGAATGTCAGGTCTGCTTGAAGTTAAGTACAGTAGAGAGTCAATCATACCTCTGTAGACAGTTTGATCTATCTTTTTACCTTCACCATCTTTGCTTAGTTTTGTATTGGGTTGCATAGGGGTTTTCATGAGCTTTGCATTTTCCATTTTGTATTTCTTGAGTATCTCCTTGGTATATTTTTGTTGATGAATGTAAATTCCATCACTTGTCTGCTTGATTTGTAATCCAAGGAAGAACTTCAATTCTCCCATCATGCTCATCTCAAATTCAGCTTGCATTAGATTTGAAAATTCCTTCCACAGCTTTTCATTAGTTGCTCCAAAAATAATATCATCAACATATATTTGAACTATAATAAAGTTCTTTTTAGAGCATTTCTTGAACAGAGTAGTGTCTACTTGTCCTCTAGTAAAACCATTATGTATGAGAAAAGAACTGAGTGTATCATATCATGCTCTAGGTGCTTGTTTCAAACCATATAATGCTTTTTTAAGTTTGAAAACGTGATCTGGTTTATCAGTATCCTCAAAACCAGGGGGTTGTTTAACATACACTTCTTCTTCAATTATACCATTTAGAAAAGCACTTTTTACATCCATTTGAAACAGGGTAATTTGGTGTTGTGCTGCATATGACATTAAAATGTGTATGGCTTCTGTTCTAGCTACAGGTGCAAAGGTTTCAGTATAATCAATGTCTTCTTGTTGGTTATAGCCTTGAGCTACTAACCTTGCCTTATTTTTGACAACTTTACCATCTTCATCCAATTTGTTTATGAAGACCCATCTTGTTCCAATAACAAACTTGTTTTTAGGCTAAGAGACAAGAGTCCAGACATCATTTCTGGTGAACTGGTTAAGATATTCTTGCATAGCAAGAATCCAGCTTTCATCCTCAAGAGCTTCTTCAATGCGTTTAGGCTCCAAATATGAAATAAAGGTCACATTGCTTGATTCTCTTAATGTGGATCTGGTTCTTACTCCTTCAGAAGGATTTCCAATAATAAGATCCTTAGGGTGATGAGTGTTGAACATCCAATCCCTTTTGAGATCATCATGAAGATCTGCTGACTCGTTTTTTGACTCGTCTGTTGACTTGTCTGTCAGCCTCAGGCACAGGTTCTGTCTTGGTTAGATCGGGTTGTTGAATTTCTGGATTGTTTATATCAAGACCTGCAAGATCATCTTCTAGATCTGATAGTTCTTTATCAGTCTTTAATTCATCATTGAATTTAACATGAACAGATTCTTCAATAATACAAGTTCTTGAATTTTAAACTCTAAAAGCCTTAGACATTTTAGAATATCCTACGAAAATACCTTTATCTTCCTTAGAATCAAACTTTCCAAGATTATCTCTGGTATTCAGAATAAAACATTCACATCCAAAAGCATGGAAATAAGATATGTTGGGGCTTTTTCCTTTCCATAATTCATAAGGAGTCCTTTTTAGAAAATGCCTAATAAGTATTCTGTTTTGTACGTAACAAGCGGTGTTTCTGACTTACGCCCGAAGTATTTAGGGACATTGTTTTCATTGAGCATAGATCTAGCCTTCTCTTGCAGAGATCTATTCTTTCTCTCAACCACTCCATTTTCTTTGTGGAGTTCTAGGTGTAGAAAAATTGTGAGAGATTCCCTTCTCCTCACAGAACTGCCTAAACTGCTCATTTTCAAATTCTCCCCCATGATCACTTCTAAGGGTAGAAATACAGAAACCCTGCTCATTTTGTACTCTTTTGCAGAATACTGAGAAAGCCTTAAAAGACTCATCCTTGTGTGTTAGGAAGAGTATCCATGTGTATCTAGAATAGTCATCAACTATGACAAATCCATATTTTCTTCTAGCCAGGCTGGCAACACTAACTGGTCCAAACATATCCATGTGTAACAACTGAAGAGGTCTAGAGGTTGATACTTGGCTTTTAGATTTGAAACATGATTTTATCTGTTTACCTCTCTGACATGCATCAAACAAGACATTTCTTAAAACTAATATAAGGCAATCCTCTCACAAGATTATTCATTTTTAATTCAGAAATTAGTTTCATACTAGCATGTTCTAATTTCTTATGCCATAACCATCTCTCATCCTATTTAGACATCAGACAAGTTACACTTTGATCTGAGAGATCAGACAGTTCAATCTTATAAAGATTTTGTTGCCTTTTAGCAGAAAAGAGGGTTTTGCCACAACAGTCTTTAACTATGCATACATCCTTGGTAAAGGAAACATCAAAACCACTATCACATAATTGACTTATGCTAAGCAAATTGTGTCTTAATCCTTTAACCATAAGAACATTAGATATAGAGGGAAGAGGGGGTTTACCACCAATAGTACCAATTCCTATAACTTTCCCTTTCTGATTCCCTCCGAAGGCAACGTGTCCTCCTTTCTTAAGTTGGAGGTCTAGGAACATAGACCTTTCTCCTGTCATATGATGCGAGCAACTAATGTCCAGGTACCAGCAGTGGTGTTTTCTTTGTCCCGTTGAGGACATCTGCAACAAAAATTATTTGATCTTTAGGTACCCATATTTTTCTGGGTCATTTTCTGTTAGTTCTAGGAGTCTGTGAAGACTTCCTTCTTTTCTTATGGATACACTTAGACATAACATGTCCAATTTTTCCACAGAAGTTACAGACAGGTGTAGACTTGGTTACAGTTGACTTAACAGATACTGTAGAAGCTTTAGTTGAGACTTTATGATGTGTCTGATGGACATATCCAATACCTTCTTTGTTAAGAGAGTGCCTCTGACTGCCAAGTAGCTTAGTCAGATTGTCTCTACCATTGACAAATTTGGCAAGATCAAAAGTAAGCTCTTCCACTTTCTGTTGAAGTTTTTCAACTTCTTCAGATGGTGATGTTTCACTTGAAATCTTAGCTTCATTAGACTTTTCAGTCTTCAGCTCACTGTTCTCTTTAGCCAGCTTCTCACACTCTTGAGATTTCTGTTTATGCTCACTGGTGAGATTTACATACTCTCTCTTGAGGGATTTGAAAGCATTAGATAAGCATTTGGATTCCTCCAACAACTCCTCATAGGCATCAAGTAATTCCTCATAGTTAGGATGTACCTCATCGTCTGAGTCTGAGTCAGTGTTGGCCATTAGACAGAGATTGGCTTCTTCCTCTGTTTCTTCATCAGAAGATGTTGACTCCAGATCCTCCCAAGTAGCAATCATTCCTTTCTTCTTCTTCTTGAAGAATTTATTAAAAGGGGCCTTCTTGAGTTGAGGACATTCAGCCTTGATGTGACTAGGCTTCTTGCCCTCATAGCAGACAATTGGACTTTTGTCTGTTGGAGTGGAATCTTTAAAGTTCTTGCCCTTGTTGAACTTTCTGAATGACTTATCCCTCTTGAACTTCTTTTTCTATAGGATAAGCTTTATCTTCCTGGTCAGGAGAGACAATTCTTCATCACTCTCAGAATCCTCGTGTTCAGACAGGTCAGCATCACTGGATGACTCGTCTGCCTTTAGAGCCTTGGAAACTTTTGTTGACTTTTGATCAGCTTTCAGAGCAATTGACTTGCCTTTCTTTGGTGCAACTTCATCTCCAAGTTCTTGCTCATGAACAGTGAGTGTTCCAATAAGTTCATTCATAGTCAAGGTAGTGATATCCTTGGCTTGAGAGATAGCAGTGACCAAAGGTCTCCACTGTTTAGGTAGACTTCTCAGAATCTTTCCAACCTTCTCAGCATTGGTATCGACTTTACCAAGAGATTTTAAACTGTTGACTATAGTTTGAAATCTTCCTATCATTTGAGCAACAGATTCTCCTTCCTCCATGACAAACAGTTCATACTTTCTGACAAGTATGGAAATCTTTGACTCTTTGACTTTGGCTGTTCCTTGATGTGTGACAGCTAAAGTATCCCATATTTCTTTGGCAGAGTCACAAGCACATACCTTCTAAAACTCCTCAGGACTGAGAGCACAAATGATGTTATATCTAGCTTTGTGGTTTAGCTCCTATTTTGTCTTTTCTGCAGTAGTCCACTGAGCTTTTGGTTTGTCAGTGGTATCATCATTCTTGGGAATGAATGGACCATCTGTAATGACATCCCAAAGATCAGAGTTTGTAGATAGAATGAACCATTGAAATATATCTTTCCAATAGTTATAGTTTTCTTCATTGAAGTAAGGAGCTCCGATTAGGGAAGCTCCTTCAGTCTGGTGACTTCCACTTGAACTAGTTCCAGCAGTCATGTCTATTCTTCAGGACTTTTTACCTCTACACTGTTAGATGCTCAACCCAGAGGCTGAGCTCTGATACCAACTGAAATAGACAACTATAAACACGAGAAGGGGGGTTGAATTGTGTTTATCAGAATTTGAACAAAGTTGAAATATTTTCCTATACAGAAGCTTGGTTCAGACGAGTGGAAAGATAGAGGACAGACAGGTGACCTGTCTGATGAAATTTTAACAGTGACTTAGACAAACACACCACTTGAAAAACGGATAAGAAAACTAAGGCAACTAAAGAGTTTATAAGGAAAGAGAGATTGACACAGCTATTTATCCTGGTTCGTTCTTCAAAGCAAAGAACTTCGTCCAGTCCTTGGCAGCACCAAGTTTTATCCACTATAACTGATCAGGTTACAGACTCCAAGTATTGTTTGCACACCTAGCCTCTTCAGGCTCCAAGGCAAGTGTTTATTGCACACCTAGCCTCTTCAGGCTCCAAAACAAGTATTATTTGCACACCTAGCCTCTTCAGGATCACTCAGGTTTGTTTGAGAGATTTGGTTTGTAATAAATACAACTTCAGACAGATAGATCTTTCACTAACACTCAGAGAGTGGTTTAAATGTAAAGCTTAGGAAAGTCTGCGTAATAACTTCAAATGATTGAAGAATACATAATGAAATAATGAAGATATTAATGCGCAGAGTAATGACTCTTTAATGCTATGTGTATTCTCTATACTTCATCTTCAATGACTTATGTATTTATAGTCTTCAAGCATTTATGATCCGTTAGAGACATTCCCTCAGATGTTGGATTTGAAAGAACTTCATTAAATGTAATGAGACGTTAGGCAGCCATTATTGCAATAGGAACATTGGTTGTACTCTAACATGAAGGATCATGGCTTTATGCATCGTGATACTGACCATATCGAGTGTCAGGAAGAGCTTTTTGTACTTTGCTGAGTACAATACCCTTTTCGTGTAAGGACCAGAGGTACTAGGGAATAAAGCATGTTGGAAGCATTCTTTAACTGGTCTTTGGTTCTGATAACCGAGGTTGCTTGAGAGAGTAACTTCTGACTTCTCTTGATAGGCGTGAGACTAAGTAGGAGAGAAGGCTTCAAGTCTCTTTCTGATAGGACAGTCAACAAAAGCTTGTTTGGTCCTTAATTCTTCAACGAGTAACCTCAGACAAGTGTAGGAACTCGTGGGGAGACAGGTTGAAGACGTATCTTGAAAGAAGTCAACAATCATAGTCAACAGACAGGTTGACTTTCGGTTATCCAGACAGGTACTCGGTTATGAGCAGATAGATGATTCTTACAGTTTTAATCTGCACACTAGATAGATAGGTTAGCAACCAATATGAAGGTTAATTAAATCATTAACCAATGTTTAGTTCTCATCAAAACTTAGGGAAATACACATCAGCCATTTTAGAGACTTAACAGAATTGACATCACTAGTTAATCCACATAATTAACTTTTGAAGATATAATCATTTTACTGTGTTGTATTTTTCCTCTCTCCCTTATCCTATAATCTGCAACCTTATTATCAAAAACATCTTCATCACTCTGCTGCTTTATCTGAGAAAGATGTGCATAAAAGAAAGGATTTCGATGAGAAAGTTTGAATACTCAGCACTCAGCAGAATACTAAGTTAATAATAGAATTTAATAGAAGGACCTTCAAGCATTGCAATGCCATTGGACATCTTCGGGTCACTTAGAGTGAACAAGAGCCCAATTGATGATTAAAATGAAATGAAGAGTATTCACTATTCAGATTCACATCATGCAAAATAGCAAAACAGTAAGAAACCTAAGAAAGAGAGGAGAGGTAGTTACATACAGCAACGATGACGGAGTCGTACAATGGAAGTGAGTCTTTGTCGAAGAACAAGTTACCCACCGAGTCGATTATCATCTCTAGATTCGCTTCCAGTTTCACCATTCAATTTCAACCCAATTCACTAATCACCCAATAATATATTAGGGCGTAAGAAAGATGGTTGAGAGAACAGAGAGCGGAATAAGCGTCGTTGAGTGTAGAGAACGATTTCAGTTCGCTTACCTGAGAACGATGTTATAGATAACGTTGGGGCATGACTGCGTGAAGAAGGACGGTGGTGGTGAGTGTAGAGACGGCGACGACGAGTTCTTTAAATCGTTGCTTGTGAACGCGAACAGTGAATGAGTGAGGGTTATAGGTTAAGTGTCGCATGGGACACAAAGGTCATGCGAAATTTTTGGGAGTGAGGGAGGAGCGTGTGTGTGGGTGCGAGGGAACATTATTTAGGAAAAGGAATAGATAGTGATTCCTTCAGAAAGTGCTATCTTAGTTAATGAATAAAGAGCGCTTCCTTTAGAAAGCGTTGTCTATTCCTTACCTAAGATAGCGCTTTCTCAAGGAAGCGCTATCTATTCCTACCCATCAATATTCAATAGCGCATCCTTAGAAAAATGTTGTTTTAGGGTAAAGAATGGATATCGTTTCCTTAAGAAAGCGCTATTAAAAGTGGTCCGCCCCTTTTTCAGTAGCGTTTCTTACTGAAGCGCTATTGAAGGTGCGTTGTTAAAGCCCTTTTCTGTAGTAGTGAGTCCTTCATTGAATAAAAGAGTAAACACTTCAAATTGGTTCTCGAAGACTACAGAGGATATCAAATTTGCGCTCCAAAAATTTTTGGCTTTAATTTGGTCCCTCATAGTGTAAAATACACATCAATTTAGGGGCCACATTGATATTCAAAAATATATTAAGGGACTAAATTGATGTCCATTTTAAACAATATAACAAAAAAAAAATTTCACTTACATCAAACGATGTCTTAATCTCCCAAGTTCATGCTATGCTAAACAACAAACGACCAAATTGATGTAAAACATATCTAGAGGACCAATTTGATGTATTTTTTGTGGATAATTTAAATATTTATTCTGGCGTAAAATAAACATCAATTTAGAGGCCATTGATATGAATGGTACATTGAGGGGCTAATTTGATATTTATTTTAGAACACGTCGTGTGTAGGTTCCCCAACGGAGATTAATCACTGCTAACGATGGTGGATACTTCGTACATATGACATGGTTATAAAAAAAAACTATTGTCTAAACCACTCTACAAATTTTTTTTTATTAACAACGGAAATTTATTAATTCAAACCAGTAGAAGGAGTAAATCCCCTAACATCATCCTGTAACAATATCCCTAACAATGGACAGGGATTATCAACTAAAGTAACAAAAAATGGGACAACATGACCTTTTTAAGCAAGATTATCAACATAGTTATTCGTTGTTCTGGGAATGTAACTAATATTACAAATCCAATCTTTCATTCTGACCAGCATCTTTAGTTCATCCAAGAGTACTTGCAAAGATGGATTCTTTGCATTCACCTTATTGAAGATGTCAACCAGAGTCTTTGAATCCACCTCAACATGCAATCTTTGAATCCCCATTTCGCGCGCGATCTTCACAACCGAAATGATGCCCCAAAGTTCCATCCAGAGGACATTGCTTGAAGAAATTTTGCAGAAGAAGCCCCTTATAAAGGCACCTAATTCATTTTAGGAGACCTCCACAAGCCGAACTTTGAATGGAATTCCAATGAGAACCATCAACATTAAATTTGACAAACCCCTGATGAGGCTTTGTCCATGCCGTACCAGGAGTATTCTCATGAGCATTCCTCAAACCCAAAGGATTTACCAGAGAATCTTAAATGAAATGAACCTGATTGGTAACATTATTCCATAAGTTATCCCCCATTTGAGAAGAATGAGAAAAAAACCAGAGAGTTTCTAACTCTCCATAGTGCCCAGACCGCTACACCGAAGAGAAGTTGCCAATTCCATGGAGTAATGCCAATATCCTTTTGAGATAGATTCTAGTCAAGCCAAGCTTCAAAACTCGGGGAGAAAAATTTACTCCAATACCTTGGATTAATATTTTTCGACCAAAAGTTATGGACATCTTGACAATCCCTCACCATATGAATCAAGGATTCGGAGTGAGAATTGCATCTCGTGCAAAGATCTTTTTGAGCCATACCTCTCTTTTTCCTCTCCTCATTAGTTAATTTAGTACCATAGATACATGTGTGAATTTAATAAGGAACGTGTGGTCTAAATAAAAATAATAAATGATAAACATCAATATTAAAATATGCAAGATCATGAAAACAAGTTGATCAATCATAAAATAGAAGAGTTTAATTGTGGTAAACTCTATGAGAGCTTCGAAGAGATTTTCTGGAAATGAAAGACCTAGAGGAAATACAGTGGGGGTCATACCGTTTTACCCTTTTAATGGTTATTCAAGTAGATTAAGGGAGTTCCAACAGCCTAAATAGGGTAGAAGGCATGGGTACGATGGTCATCTTGTAGGTACAACATCTTATTTCTTCACAAACTTCCCTGACGATGTCGGGGTAAAGGAGCTGTGGGAAGTTTTTTATAGACGGGGTGCAGTTAGGGAGGTCGAAATCCCCTCCAAGAGAGATAGGTGGGGGAAGAATTTTGGTTTTGTTCATTTCAAGGATGTACAAAACACCAAAGCCCTGGAACATAAGTTAAACAGCATAAGGTCTGGTAGCTTTCGTTTAAGAGTGAATGAACCATCGTTCAAGTGAGGGGTTGTTGAAGGTGGGGCTGGGAAGCCTCCTTTGAAGGTCATCAGCCATGGTCCTGCGTTATCAGGGGTCAATCCTGGCGCCAGGTTAATAAATGAGGGCTATGTGCAAAAGTGGCAACAAAATCCTGCGATCAACCAAGGTAGAAGACCAGAAGTTAATGCTAGACCAATTAATGATTGGAAAAGGATGACTTTTAATGTCTCTAATGAAGAAATGGCATGGTTGCATGGCTCTTACGTAACTCGTGCATATAGCATAGATCACTCTCGTGGAATCCAAGATAATCTTAATAGAGAGGGGATTTTCTCTCTTAAGGCAACTCCTTTAGGAGGTTTGTCTATTCTTCTTACTCCGATGAGAGATAAGGAAGTGTACACTATCACACAAGAGGAGTCAAGATCTCTTTCCAAATGGTTTGATGATATCATCCCTTGGGATCCGGGTTCACATGATCCAGAAAGATTGGTCTGGTTGATTTTACCAGGAGTCCAAATCCACGCTTAGAGGGAGGACATCTTCAAAACAATTGTTCAAACTGTGGAGAGATTTGGTAAACTTGCGGATGAAACAAGAGATAGAGAAAGACTGGATGCAGCAAGAGTTCTTATCTCAACTCATTATCCTAAGTCATAAGTAGAACTCTGAAAGTTCAGATAAATGGGAAGCTCTATGTTGTTAGAATCGTGGAAGACAATCTTATTGATAGTGGGAAAATCTTTCAGTCAGGAATGGTTGGTAGGGAAGCGGCTATGAGTTCCTCAGAAGGAAGTGATTGACAGTCTCCTTGAGGTTCCGGAGACGGTGGTTTCCGGTAAAGTGGGGCTAGAAGACCTTCAGATGGTGGTGGCTGAAATTTCAAATTCAAACAGGTTCAGCAGTCTTTGTCCGGAGGAATTCGAGGGTGTTGGGCTCGAGGGTCAAGATGTTTTAGTCAATATGGTGACAGGATGTAAAGTTCGCAATAGTAGTCAAGTCTGTCACGAAAAGGTTGCAGGGGATGGCGCTTTAGATCAGGCTGGTAATAATTGCATAAAAGGTGGAATAGGCTTTCACCCAGTGTCAGAAGGCCAAGGAAAACAAAAAAGCATAAAAAATGGAATTGTGTCATAAATGAGGAAGCTGAAGTCAAAAGGTGCTGAGGTTTTAAAAAATAAAGAGGTTGCATCTATTATGGGCCAGGAATCTAGTTCTTACGGAGTGGTGCAAGCGATTTCAACAAATCAAGTTATGGGCTTACATATTTGGCCTAAGATTTTGTCTAAAGACATGTGTGGTCCATCAACCTCAATGGCATGTGGTAAAGTCAAAGGGAATAAAGGAAAGGAAGCCAAAAATACTCGTCCAGGGGTTCTTGGGCTGGGGATGTTAAAATTCCCTACCCTTATTGCCCAGAAAGGCCCAATGAACAACAACCAAGAAAGGAAGGGGCCATTTCAGTTTAGTAAGAAGGGATGCAGACTTAAGCCAATTCCACAAAGCTTCAGCGAGGATGAAATTTCGTTTGGCAGTGTTACTATTGGTGGATCAAAGTTCCATTATGGGCCTGAACAAAATAAAACAAGGGTGGAAGGAGCCCAAGGGGAAATCGAAGCAGGCCTCTTTAATGACCAAATTGATGCAGGTGGGGCAGAGTTTGAAAACCTTTTGGTATTTGGGTCCGATGAGTCTCTGGCTTTTGGCTCTGATGAGGGATTTAGGGTTCTCAATGATTCGGTGGTCCCTGATTCTCCACGATCGAGTGGGAGCTATAATCGAGTTATCTCTCGTCGAAGGTGTTCCTTAGATGCTGCAGTTTCATGCATGGAGGAAGTTAGAGGAAATTCCTCTTCAATGGGGACTAACAAGCAAGGGAGGAAAATCTCAAGTCCAGATAGAGGAATTGTCCAGATCATGGGAGACGTCTCTACATTTTTGGGATCTGGTGATCGCTTGGGTCCAGCTGAATCTGGCACTTTAGTAATAATGAATAGTTCTCAAGCCGAGAAGGTGTGGGAGATTTGCAAGGAAATTGGGGTTACTCATTCATGGGAAGAATCACAGATGGTCGAGATGGTGGAAAACATGGAGGTCAGGGATAAATCAGCCAAAGGTACTACGGGTTTGAAAAAAGGTAGAATATGAAGATAATCTCCATGAATATTAGAGGCCTTGGTAGCCGTTTGAAGAAAGAAAAAGTCAGAACCTTGATTAGGGAGGAAGGAGCTGACTTCATTGCTATTCAAGAAAATAAGTTGGATGATGTGGATAGGAGTCTATGTCAGTATCTGTGGGGTGATCAAGATGTGGGTTGGGTTTTCCTCCCAGCTGAAGGTAGAGCAGGTGGGACCCTTAGCTTGTGGAGTGCTTCTCAGTTTTCTCTTACTTTCCAATTCTCTGGAAAAGGTTTTCTAGGTGTTTGTGGTAAGTGGGTGAAGAATAATAAAAGTTGTTTTATTGTTAATGTTTATTTGTCTTGTCATATTGTGGAGAAGAGAGATATGTGGCGGGTTATAGCAATGTCTAAGGGGGGTTTAGGGGGGAGTTATGGTGTATCACTGGTGATTTTAACTCTATTAAGAACATGACAGAAAGGAAGGGCTCTGGAATGCTGCATCAGGATTCTCAGAGTTTGGAGTTCCAATCATTTGTAAATGATTTGGAGTTAGTTGATTTGTCGGTGCTTGGCAAGAGGTTTACTTGGTTCAGGTCAGACGATTCAGCTATGAGTAGGCTAGACCATTTCCTTGTCTCAGAAGATTGGGTCAACTTCTGGCGCTTAACTGCTCGGTGGGTTAGATTAAGGGACGTCTCGGATCACTGCCCTATTACGCTGATACAGGACTCCTCAAATTGGGGGCCGAAACCATTCAGGTTTAACAATTGTCGGTTAGAGCACAAAGAGTTTGAGGCGTTTGTTGAAGATTGCTGGAAGAGGTTATTAGTAGAAGACTGGAAAGTTCACACATTTAAAGAACAATTGCGACTACTGAAGGTCAAACTAAAGGATTGGAATAAGGAGGTTTTCGGGAATCTGGATACGAAGCTGGTTAATTTGGTAGCAGAGTTGAATGCTTCAGATGCAGTGGTCAGTGTTCGATATTTATCAGAGGAGGAGGTTAGCACCAGAAGAACAATCTCATCTGATCTCATTCAGGTTAGGATGCTGAAAAGTAACTTGATGCACCAAAAATCAAGGTTGAGGTGGATTAGAGAAGGAGATACAAATTCATCTTTCTTCCACTCTAGTGTAAACTATAGGAGAAGGAAAAATAATATTTCAGCTGTACTTGTGGGGGATCAATGTTTTAGTGGGGTCCCTAATGTCAGAAGGGTTGTGAAAGAACATTTTAGGGAGTTGTTTGCTGAAACTGTACAGCAGAGGCCAACTCTGGATGGCATTGCTTTTAAGTGCCTGACTTCATAAGACAACAACATTCTGGTGACACCGTTTACTGAAGATGAGATTAAGGAGGTGATTTGGAGTTGTGATGGGGATAAGAGTCCGGGTCCTGATGGGTTCAACTTCAATTTCATTAAAAGATTATGGTCTACAATCAAAGAGGAAATCTTCCAGTTGGTCGACGAATTCTATTGCAGGTCAGTTCTTCCAAAAGCAGTGACATCCTCCTTCATAGCTCTTGGGCCAAAAAGAGATAATCCGCATAAGGTATCCGAATTCAGACCAATCTCATTAATAGGTTTAATTCACAAAATCATCTCCAAACTATTAGCGGGAAGATTGAAGAAAGTGATAGGTTCTTTAATCTCAAAAGCCCAATCAGCTTTCATTGCAAATAGGCAAATTCTGGATGGAATGCTGGCAATTAGTGAGGTTGTCGACCTTGCAAAAAAGAAATGGGATGAGTGCCTCATCTTTAAGGTTGACTTCGAAAAGGATTTCAACTCGGTTAGTTGGAGCTTTCTCAATTACATGATGACTCGGATGGGTTTTAGTGAAAAGTGGATGGACTGGTTGGCAGAGTGTGTGCTCAAAGGCGATGTCTCGGTATTAGTTAATGGGAGTCCTACGCAGGAGGTAAAGTTAGAGAAGGGTCTTAAGCAGGGTGACCCTTCGGTCCCTTTCCTTTTCCTTATAGTTGCAGAAGGTTTAAGTGGATTGATGTCTAGTGCAGTTGAACAAGGTAGATTTGTTGGGTATCGGGTCCAAGATCAATGTAGTATTTCCCATTTACAATACGCGGATGACATAATTCTAGTCGGAAAGGCTTCGTTCTACAACCTATGGTCAATTAAGGCGGTGTTGAGGAGTATTGAAATGGCATCCGGATTGAAGGTCAACTTTCACAAGAGTTGTATTTATGGCTTTAATGTAGGCAGTGATTTCCTAGAGGCGGCATCAAATTTCTTGTGTTGCAATAGGGGTCATCCTCCGTTTGTTTACCTCGGTCTACCAATTGGTGCAAATCCAAGGAAATCATCTACTTGGCAACCGGTTGTAGATGTAATGAGGAAAAGGCTCTCTAGATGGAAAGGAAGAAATCTCTCTATGGGAGGCAGGATCGTCCTCATTAAATTGGTACTCTCGAGCCTACCTCTTTATTATTTCTCCTTCTTTAGAGTGCCTAAGAAGGTACTAAGGTCACTGGTGAGTATTCAAAGATCTTTTTTGTGGGGCGGGTGCGAGGGTAGAAGGAAGATTGCTTGGGTTAGTTGGACAAAGGTGTGCTCTAAAAAAGAGGAAGGTGGTCTAGGCATAAAGGATCTTGAATTATTTAATTTGAGTCTCTTAGGAAAGTGGAGGTGGAGAATCCTTGTAGAAGAAGGGGCGTGCTGGCAAGAAATCATACAAGCTAGGTATGGAGTCTCGGGGGGTTGGAAGGGTGAGTTATTAGGAAACCGGTCGTCGAGGAATTCCTCACAATGGTGGTGGGATCTGAGAGATATTGATGTGGGTTCTCCGAGTTCAGTTTGATGGTTCTCCAAGTAGATAAGAAGAAGGGTTGGGAATGGTGCGGGAACTCCTTTTTGGAAGGAGGTCTGGTTCGGTATGCAGTGTCTTAAGGATGCCTTCCCTAGATTGTACTCTCTTTCAGAGCAGAAAAACGCCTCTATTGCGGAAATGGGATGGTGGGATGGAGTCTCATGGAGGTGGAATTGGAGGTGGAGGAGAGGTTTTTTAGTGTGGGAGGAAGATTTGTTAAGTAACTTTAATGATACTCTAAATGGCGTTTGTCTCAATAGGTCTTTGGAGGACTCATGGACATGGATGGTTGGAAATTATAAGGTCTATACTGTAAAGTCAGCTTATGATTTGTTACTGTCACAACATCTTAGCTCTACAGTAGAGCCTTCTTTGGAGCAGATTTTTAGAAATTTCTGGTTTTTCAAAGCCCCTTCGAAAGTTCTATCATTCTCATGGCAATTATTGCTAGATCGCTTGCCTACAAGAGCAAATCTCATCTATAGATCTGTGATTTTGGATACAACTCACTCAAGGTGTGTTTTCCGCGGTTGCAGTGAGGAGACCTCATTTCATCTTTTCCTTGGCTGTCCATTTGCTCTGCAGGTTTGGAATTGTGTTTATAGGTGGTTGGGGCTGTCTCTTGGTATGCAAAATGATGTTGTACAGTATTATTCTGCTTTCAGAGATCTCCTTAGACTGAAGAAATGCTCGAGGTCATGGCAAATTATATGGCATGCAACAATGTGGTCAATTTGGATAATGAGAAATGAAATAGTTTTCAAAAATGGAAAGATAGATCTGTTACTTCTCCTGGAACTGGTTAAATCAAGGTCTTGGTATTGGTTTTTAGGAAAACAAAAAGTTTTGTCCTACGGATACACTAATTGGTGTGTCTCTCCTTTAGGACGTATGTCTTAATGTGTAAATCTACTAACTTGTCAAGGAGTATTTTTAAATTTGAAGGATGTCGTGACTGTTTTTGTGGTCTAGGAAGACTATGTACAAGCTGCTGTTTCCTACTCACTGCTGTCTAGAATTGGTTTAGCAGGCTGTCACACAATTCTGGTTTCTGTCTTCAAGGGGACTTCTGTTATTTTTCTGCTGTTTTGGAAGTGCTTAAGTTCAAGTTTTTTCTAGTGTAGGCCAAATGTGTTGGCCAAAGTTCATGATGTTTTTATTGCACAAAGTCTGTTCTGTTTTGGTCTTGTTTCTCTTAGGGGTTATGTTTTTTTGCATCTCGGTAGCTTTTAGTGGGGTGTTTTAATACTTGTATACCAGCACTTTGGTGAATTTAGGTTAGTGTTCCCTTGTATATGGATTGAGTATCCTTGGTACTCATTCTCAATACATTTTTGCTTATAAAAAAAAAATCATAATAATAGGCACAATTCATTTTCGTACAATTCAACATTATTCTTGTCCAAAATATTTAAAGGATCAACTTGATATCACGTATACTTAGAGGACTTATTTGATTATTTATTCTTATTTTTCTATTTTAAAGTTTTTTTCAACCAATAGATGTTTTTTGTTAAATGCATGTTGCTTCCCTAATTTATAAGTTCAATTGTACTTTCCACTCATATTTATGAAATTTGAACATTTTACACCCTGATTTAATATCGTCTATTGCAATCAACTTAAATTATATGTTACTGAATATAAATTATATGCACTAAAAATCTTCAGAAGTTGCTTGCTATTTTGTCTCTGCCTACAACTTTTGGTTCCTTAATAAGCTCAATTTGTTAAGTTAGGATACATAAATTATGAGCATATGGAATCAAACCTTCACAATAACTTTCACTCTTTCCAATCTCCTCTCCCATTCCTCGAAGGTCTCCTATCAACACTCCCTTTGACAAAAGAAATATGGAAAAAGCAAAAATAGGATATAAACTCTTAACTTTTCTCATAAGCTATTTCAAACCTAAAAAACTTTTTTCCTGATACTTTCCCCCTTAGTTTCATATACTATTTTCATTTTCTTTTCATCCAAATGTATGGGAAGAAAACACACTCTTCTATTCATGTGTCGTTCTCATAATTTTCATTTTTTTCCTCATGTTTTCTCCTCATCCAAACAAAGGACTCCAAATGGAAGGAAAAAGGTGTCAAACATACATAAGATACTGCCAAAGATACAATGTTTTAATGTTGTCATCATCCTAGGATTACCCTTCTTCAGGTTTCTTGGGTGTCAAATGTAAGATCGGTGTCCAAGAAATAAAATTCATTCAGTTATTTTCAGAACTGTATGATATCTAAGCCTTAAAAAATATTTTATATTTTGATAAAAATGTTAATAAAATTCAAAAATGTAAAATATTTAAATTAATAACTACAGCTCATACAATTTTATCAGAACTGTCAATGATGCTGGTCCAAATTCATAAAACAAGGACCAAGAAACAGTTCTAGTTGCATATATTTGGTGTATGCTATATAGTTATATAATTTATGAGATTGTATTTATGAATACTACATTTTCTATTAACTTATTATATAATTTAATATGCTAATTTTATTACAAATTCATTAAAAAATCTGTGACTTTCAAACTATTTTTTCAAGTCACATTCTATTTTTCCTATTTGCTAATTTGACAAATATATAAATATAAGTCAACTAGTAGCATAATAACTTTTTTGGTCGCATGTTATTATACTTCAAATTTTGTTAATAGCCAAGAGGCAGGGATTAGTCCCACACTAAATAAATGTTTTCTTTTTAAAACTAAAAAAAAAAGAGTCGGGAACATATTTAATTTTCCTGGCTAAAAATAAATGAAGAATAGGACTTTTAGCCCCTTTAGCACCAAAAAAAAAGGTAAACTATTATCGTTTTATTGAACCAAAGGTTAAATGATGCTAACTTTGGATTATTTTTTTAATATCACTATTTTTTTTTTATCTCCCAAAATACCATACTTTTCAAATTATATACCAAACTACCACACTTTACAAAAACAAGTGAGAAGTCTTGTTGGAGGGATAGACTTCACAGCATCAATATTTTAAAAAAAAAAAAAATCTAGTTTCGAAGTCGGGGGGGGGGGGGGGGGGGGGCAAAACTTCTCAACGTCCTTTTTTTTGTTTAATTTAATATTTATAATTAATTAATTAATAATAACATAATTCAATTAATAACTAATTAATTTATTAAAGAATTATATTAAATTAATTAATAATAATTGCCTAATTATCATCAATATTAATTTACATAATTTTTTATTTAAATAAGTTAATTAAAATAGTGTAATGATAAATTTAGTATTATTGTTAATTAACACTAATTAATTAAGTAATAATAAATTATGATGGATTAAAATTAAAATACACAAACTTAAATTACAATACGACATAACAAATACAATAAAAATTAATGTCCTAAATGGCCTCCAGTCACACATCGTGTAGGTCGCCGGGTACGACGTGGACGTCGCTGATCATGCTGTTCATCAGTAGGTGCAGTAACAGATTGATTGTGTTCTTCATAAGTCGGTGACGGATTATCTTGAAAGTCCACGCTATGCGACATTGAAGTACTAGGGCCCGCCTGGTTGGGCCCTGACGGAACGCCAAATGTGTACATGCCACGCATGTTGGTCATGCATTCCATGTACAACCGAGCAGACTCTGGCGTTCCAACGTCAGCGCCAAACAGATTGCTCATAAAATCTTCGTTGCTTTGTACAAAACAGTGCTGATATTGTTGTTGTTGATAAGGGGTGAATGTAAATGACTGTTGTGCCGGTGACTGGTCAAATATATGGCCATGCGGTTCAAGCTTTTCCTCTTCCCTGGTAACTTGGGGGCTCGACTGTCGACGTGTACCACGTCGTGCACGTCCTTGGGTTTCCTGGCTGGTTCCAACACCTTGATGCTCTTGAGCAGGACCATCCTGGTATTGCTGTTGTGGAGGATTTATTAGGTAAGGTTTTGAGTTCCACCTGAACCATGCCATGTACTCTTCTGTGTGCCCAAAAAAAACCCTGGAAAGGTTGGCCCACATGGACCTGGTTTCGCCGATTCCTCCAGATCTGTAACCAGTGGTGATGCCTTTTTGCCCAGCTTTCAGTATGTTGGTCTCGCATGTCTAGGTTGTGCAGTTCATCCATATTTTCGGGTGCACCCGGTACCTCCTGCCAAAGACCAAACTGGAGCTTGACTCTATCTGCCTGATGATATTCCACCGTTTGGAAACAGATCAGAGCGGTAGTGACACTCCATATTATTTGATCGTTATAAGCTTCTAGTGGCAAGTTATTGCCTCTATATGGCGCCCACAAAAACTGATTCGGCATCATGTGTTCGAATCGTGTTATGAACCCTACCAAGTCATTCCGAGGAGTTCCTGTATGGATCAGTCCCTTGTGACACCGTCTGGAAAGAAAGATGTTCAGGTCAGCATAAACATTAGAGTGGTAAGGCAAACTGAGTGTTATGTGTTATATTTTTATTTAACTTTGTGCCAGTGGAAATGATGGAATGCTCCTACATCGAGGTGCGATGAACGGCATTCAGTACCATGCCCAAGACTGCAGAAGGAGTAAGCATCCACCAATATTGAAAGCAGCCGGTGCACTTCCACGACACATTTCCTTGTACAGATTTACTAAACAGACCGAACCCCAACTGTAACGTCCAGCCCGATGTAGATTTGCCAAAAGTGGGAGATACATCAAATGAACTCTGCTACCTGATTTATCAGGCATCAAGACCCCTCCGATCAATCGTAGAATGTACGCCCTACAATATATTTGTACTTGTGCTTCACTAGCGCCATTAGGGATAGTCGCAAATGTATGCTCCAACCATCTAATTTTAACACACTGTCCCTTCATCTGTGTTGGTGGAGGCACCTGACCAAGCAATTGTAAGCATTCAGATTCCCAGTCAAACAAACTGACTCCTGTAACTGGTAGTCCGTTCACACGGAGTCCTAACTGCAGCGCACATCTTCTAGTGTTATCGTGCATTCGCCAACTGGAAGATGGAAGGTGTGTGTTTCTGGCCTCCACCTTTCTACCATTGCTGTCACCAGAGCTTTGTCAATCTTGAAAGACCCCAATGTTGCAGCGGAATAAAACCCAGCTTGCTGCAAGTATGGCACGATTGACTGATGTGGAGGTTCTACGTTGTTGATGTGGTTGTTGAACACCACAGCATCAAGCCGTGAAGACCTGTGAACGTGTTGAAGTCGTAACAAAGTCATAATTAGGTTTGAATAAAGGGGATGTGAAATCTGCCAATAATCGTGCTGGTCCAAGCAACCTATTATAGGTTGTCCACAATGTTCGCCAAAAATGGGAGGAGGATCACCGCAATGATCGCATCCGGCCAAGAATACTCAGAAGTTGTCAACAAGGCCTTCGAGAAAGAACAAGCGGTGTCCAACTCTCACAGTGTCAGTAGCTTCGACCGACGTCATATGAAATTCATGGTGGAGGAAATGATGAACCCGCGAGAGAGACGATCGGCAGGAAAATTCATGGTAGACCTGACCAAGGAGTGGTGTGACTGTGGGAAGTTTCAGGCGCTGCACCTCCCATGTTCACATGTCATCTCCGCTTCTTCCAGTGTTCATCACAGCTATAGAGAGTATGTGCCTGTCGTGTACAAATTGGAAACTATCTTCAAAGTTTACCAGGAAGAGTTCACCCTGGTGCCCAACGAGGCATATTGGCCACCATACACGGGAGTTGAGGTGTTCCACAATCCAAACATGCGTAGAAATCCAAAGTGTAAGACTAAGCCCTCATTCATGTTTTGATGTATGACAAACAAAGTGTATTTTACATAAGATTTTTTGACTTTGACTATGTACTTATTATGTATTAAGTTGTATGCAAGATCACTCATGAAAAAGGAAAATCAAGGATTAAAGGATGGAAGACCAATGACACAAAGTAATGGACAAGGACTAAAGCATCAAACAATGAAGATCTCATACTTTAGATGCTATTGTAAAAATAGCACATTTGATTTCTTAGGTGAAGCACTTAAATTTAAGAAGATCAAGGAATTATCAAGACAAGAGCTTAACAGTGGAATAATATAAGCGCTCATCCAACAGTGGAATAATATAAGCACTATTCCAACAGTGGAATAATATAAGCGCTCGTCCAACACTGGAATAAAAAACTGACGTCCAATGAACTACTAAAAAGCTGACGTCCAATGAACTACTAAAAAGCTGGCGACCAATAAAGTGACAGAAGCTCGTGTCTACTAAAGTGACAAAAGCTCACGTCCAATAAAGTAACAGTAGCGCGTGTCAACTAAAGTAACAAGAAGCGCTCGTCTGCTGATGTGGCACATGGAGCTCGTCTGCTGAAGTAACAAGAAGAGCTCGTCTACTGAAGTAACAAGAAGCGCTCGTCTACCAATGTGGCATATGAAGCTCCGTCCACTAAAGTACTAAATGGAGCTCGTCTACTAGCCCATCCGAATGTAAAATCCTAATGGCTAGATGGACATGTTATTTTTCAAGATGAACGTGAATTCTATAAGAACAATCAGAATCTTATTTCAAGAACGAGAATCAAGAAAACAGATTTTGTTAAATCAGATCCAAATCTGTTTTAATTGATCCCAACGACAATAACTTGTTCTCTATATAAATAGGGATCAAAAGAACACTTTTCAACACCTTACACATTCTGAAAATGAAAATACGAAAGACTCAAAAGCTTCCAAAAGTACTTTGATGAGCCTCTGTTTGACTGGTTTTATAACTAGTAAAGACCTTGGCTTTGTGCTTATTTTATACCATTTTTACCCAAATTAGACTTGATTGTTCCTAAGTAGTATTTTGAGTCTGTAAATTGTTTTTATGTTAATTTAGTTGTTTTAGAGTTGAATAATTATTTACTTTTATTTTCTATTTTCAGGTTAATAAAAAGTAATAAATCTGGAGCCTCCCCCGCGAATAATCTCTCGCCGCATGAGTATTGCAACCATGAAAAAGTCAGAGACGATCACGGCTTGCCCGTGTTGAAGATCACAGCCGTGGCAATTCTGAAGTTGAAGAGTTCGCCTCGCGAAGGATGTGCTCGCCTCGCGAGAAGACAAAGAGTTGCAGACCTTTCATGTTATTCGCCTCGCGAGCAGTGCTTCGCCTCGCGAGTACTCTGACTCCAGAAACGTGTATATAAGCAGTCTTAGGCAGAAATGAAGAGGATAGTCAGAATTAGCCAGTTTTGGCTAGTTTCTGAACTTGTTAGCTATTGTTTTCCTTTTAGTTTGTTGTCTTTCTTTTGTAATGGAGAATTAGTCTCCTAGATTAATCTACTGTAATTGGTTTCTATCCATACTTGAGGTTCTTGTATTTCCTGTTTTCATTTCCTTTTCTCTTTTCAATGCCATGCTTTATATTTCTGTTTGCTTAATTCAGGAGTATATTGTGTTGTGTTGGTTTATCTCGGTGATATCATGTTCCTATATATAATCGCGTTTGCTTAATTCGCGTGTGTACGTTTCGTGTTCGCTTAGTTCACGAAGTGCTTAACCCCGTTTGCTTAATTCGGGAATAGGGACATATATCTGTAGTAGTGGTTCCGCTTGTGAATTATTGCTACAACCGGGAGGGGATTAGAATCTGCTTAGGGCTAGGAATTTGCATGAACCGATGATAGTTGGGAAACCAAAAGCAGTAGGTTAATCGTTCTTTAGCTTATTTGGTAACTGCTCTATTTTCTTGCCTTGTTTTCTGTTTTGCTTCTTTAATTTAGTTTCCAATCTCAAAACCCCCAATTCTAACTTTTTCTAACTTTTTCTGTTAATAATAACAACAACTAAAGAGTCCTTGAGAGACGATCCGAGTTGTCGCTCTATACTACATTATTTTGTAAACGCTCGTTCTTTTTGGCGTGTGGCGGGCAGCGGTCAAAAATTGGCGCCGTTGCCGGGGACTTGGGTTTGTTGTTATTAGCATAAAATAATTTTTGAAAAAAAAAAAAAAAACTTTTTGCTTTGCTAATTAGTTTTGTCTGCTTTGTCTGGTCTGTAAATTTTATTTTCCCCCATGGATAATTACATGTATGGATATTTGCCTAATGTTTATTATGAACCACCACCTTGCATGTATTATCCTAATTTTAGTGAGCCACCACCATACTATCCTAGCCAAGTGACCACCTCTGCACCTTCCGAACCTTCACAGAGCACCTAGGATGAGATTGCTTCTATGATACAACAAATGGAAGAGAACAATCAACGGATGGCGATAAGCCAAGCAATACCAGCCTGACCCTACACTAGCCCAACTCATTTTGGAAGAAATGCTACAACAAATGGCTGCACAAACGGAAGCATACAATCTTGAATTTCAACAGAGGATGGAGGCAATGGAGGCAAGTAATCTTGAAGCCCAACAGAGGGACCAAGCTGAATCTCAAAAGTTGTGGGCTCTAATTGATCAAGTTACCGCCAACTCAGCTGCAATGCTAGCTCCACAGCCCATTGAAGAACCTACAGAGGCACAATTTATTCTTGAAAATACCTCTGAGGATGAGTCCGATCATCGATATACATTCTTGAATTGTGTGTTGAATCCCCTGATGATTGTTATTGTGATGGCAATGCTTTGTGTGTAGATTGCTATTTTGAAAGGTATGTTAAGCAAAGCATCCATATGGATCAGGAGAACATTTGCTCCACCGTGCTTGAGGATAAAGAAGACTCTTTGGTCTTAGATGCACGTGTTGAGAGTAGAGGGGTGGACGATGAACTAATTGCAGAATTTCCAGACATTGTAGATTTTTCTGATTCATTTTCTTGTAATATGTGTACTAACTCTAACCTTTGTTTGGTGTGTGCTGAAATTTCTGCGTGTATAGCAGGTGAAAAATTTGTTAATGCAGTGAATGAAGAAAGTGCAGAAAATGAAGCAGCACCAGTAACACTTTCTAACTGTTTGCCACCTCCCCCTGTGGAACCAAAAGCTCTGGATTTTAAACCCTTGGATTTTGCACCGTGGCCGGTCCAAGAGGTTGAGCCCCACTTCTATTGGGGAGACTTTGTTGAGAAAGCGGTCAACCTTGACCCAAGAGGAGGTGAGAAGTCCGCCACACTGGGTGGAGTTATTATAATTGTCAAGTGCTCACCTCCGTATCAAAGCTGCGAGTTAGGGAGGCTTGGAATGAATTTCAGTCCTTTGGCTACCATGTGGGCCTTATGCTACAAGCAGTGGGATCCTGGTGGAACCACCCTTCAATGAGTTTTTCTTACCCTTTCTTCTTTTTAATTTTCTTTTCCTTATTTTATTTCTGTTTTATTGTTAATAAAGCTCCTGAATAATTTGAGAAGCTCAGGAGTATTTGTGTGTTGAGTCTTTTATTGGCAAGTTTATTGGATTTGATTGATTTTGCATAGATGAATTGCATGATAGTGTTGACTGTTTTCCCCCTAGGATTTGAAAATTTTAGAAAATATGATCCCCATGTGATTGAAAACTGAACTTTGAGATTTTATTATGATGCCATGATTTATGATAAGTTTGGGGTGATAGGAAGCACACACTAGGGATAGAATCTCTTTCAAATAATTTGCAAAAATGTCCAGGTGAGGTTTTGAGCCTCCAACATGTTTTAAATTGTGTGAAAATCACTTTTCAAGTTGCACTTCCCTGGATTTGATTGAATCTCTTTTTGGTTTGCATGATTATATGTTTGCTTCAGATGATTTAGGCATTTTCTTTGTAAATAGCTACTTAGCCTAAAAATAACCATTCCCCAATGCATGTTCCCTAGTTAGCCCATTGAGCCTATTAGCCTGTTAATTCTTGTTAACCTTATGTTACAAGCTAAAATCTGAAAAACCATGTTAACCCGATCTTAGGATTAGGAGAGCATGGAAGCTTAGTGAGAAATTGGTTGCAAGAAATTAAGTTTGGGGTGGCTGCAAGGTGCAATGTGTTGTTTGGGATTAGGAAAAAGAAAAAAAAAAGAAAAAAAATGAAAAGTGTAAAAAAATGAAAAAAAAAAAAAGAAATAGAAAAAAAAAATAATGAAAAAAATAAAAGTGCAAAAATGCAAAAAGAAATAAAAAGGCTGTAGCTACCCAAGGCAAAATGAAAAATGAGAAAGGAACTTGAGTGAATTTCAAAGTGTAAAAATGTTTCATGCTCTCTTAGTTCCTAGGGTCTTCAGCTTAGTTCCTTTTGTATATCCTACCCTTAGCCAGGCCCCATTACAACCCATAAAAGACCTTTTGATGTTGCTTGCATGTTTTCTGTGGGAACCATTAGGAGATGAAAATCAAATTTATGGGAAGTGCTTCTGAAAAGTGAAATTGAGTGAATTGTTGATAACCTGACACAAATTGAGCGATTGAGTGAACATAAATTTCCCTTGTGAGGAAGGCAGTTGTTTGATTTTGGTGATCTCCCTTTTGTGTGTAACTTAGACCCCCTGCTTAGATTTCTGATTGTCTGAATGATTAATTTCTCAATGTTTAGAATAAATGAATTGGGGATTGCTTTGCTTGAAAGGGGGGAACATTGAAAGAAAAATTGTTTTGAAAAATTGCTTGAAATCTATGGAAAATTGATTGAATCTTCTGAGCTTGCCATGTCTTTAGTCTTTTTAAGTTTTTGAGTGTAGTTTGCTTGGGGACAAGCAAAGTTTAAGTTTGGGGTATTTTGATGAGCCTCTGTTTGACTGGTTTTATAACTAGTAAAGACCTTGGCTTTGTGCTTATTTTATACCATTTTTACCCAAATTAGACTTGATTGTTCCTAAGTAGTATTTTGAGTCTGTAAATTGTTTTTATGTTAATTTAGTTGTTTTAGAGTTGAATAATTATTTACTTTTATTTTCTATTTTCAGGTTAATAAAAAGTAATAAATCTGGAGCCGCTCGCCCCGCGAATAATCTCTCGCCCCGCGAGTATTGCAACCATGAAAAAGTCAGAGACGATCACGGCTTGCCCGTGTTGAAGATCACAGCCGTGGCAATTCTGAAGTTGAAGAGTTCGCCTCGCGAAGGATGTGCTCGCCTCGCGAGAAGACAAAGAGTTGCAGACCTTTCATGTTATTCGCCTCGCGAGCAGTGCTTCGCCTCGCGAGTACTCTGACTCCAGAAACGTGTATATAAGCAGTCTTAGGCAGAAATGAAGAGGATAGTCAGAATTAGCCAGTTTTGGCTAGTTTCTGAACTTGTTAGCTATTGTTTTCCTTTTAGTTTGTTGTCTTTCTTTTGTAATGGAGAATTAGTCTCCTAGATTAATCTACTGTAATTGGTTTCTATCCATACTTGAGGTTCTTGTATTTCCTGTTTTCATTTCCTTTTCTCTTTTCAATGCCATGCTTTATATTTCTGTTTGCTTAATTCAGGAGTATATTGTGTTGTGTTGGTTTATCTCGGTGATATCATGTTCCTATATATAATCGCGTTTGCTTAATTCGCGTGTGTACGTTTCGTGTTCGCTTAGTTCACGAAGTGCTTAACCCCGTTTGCTTAATTCGGGAATAGGGACATATATCTGTAGTAGTGGTTCCGCTTGTGAATTATTGCTACAACCGGGAGGGGATTAGAATCTGCTTAGGGCTAGGAATTTGCATGAACCGATGATAGTTGGGAAACCAAAAGCAGTAGGTTAATCGTTCTTTAGCTTATTTGGTAACTGCTCTATTTTCTTGCCTTGTTTTCTGTTTTGCTTCTTTAATTTAGTTTCCAATCTCAAAACCCCCAATTCTGACTTTTTCTAACTTTTTCTGTTAATAATAACAACAACTAAAGAGTCCTTGAGAGACGATCCGAGTTGTCGCTCTATACTACATTATTTTGTAAACGCTCGTTCTTTTTGGCGCGTGGCGACAGCGCGGTCATACTTCATCTTTGAGAAGAAAATGTGATATTTCTTAGAACTTCAATTTGTATAGTCAGACTTTTAGAGTCTTTCTTCTACTCAATTCTTTCTGTGAATTAGTGTGATTAAGAGAGGGTATCTCTTAGGATTGAACAAGGATAGATGGGGTCCTTGGGTATAGAAAAGCAAGTGTGTTTTTTGGTGTGTTATTGAGCAAGGAGGTTATCCTTGTGAATGCTGTAATTGGATATTGTAATTTCTGGTTATAGTGAAGAAAACCAGAGGTGTGAGACTGGATGTAGACTTACCAAAGGAGGTAGCCGAACCAGGATAAATCGGTTTGCGTGTTCTTCTCGTCTCTAAACTCCATATACTTGTTATATGCACGTGTGTCTTGTGAATGAGTTTTAAGAATGTTTGTTAACATGAATCTTTGATCTGCAATCTGTGTTAAACTTGTTGTTACTTCTTATAATTCTTCTTAACATTATTACTTGTTACATAACCTGATTCTTGAGATTTAAAATTGAGTGAAAACCAATTTTCTTTAAGAAAACTCTGTTTTGCTTTAAATTGTTAAAAAAAAGTTTTCAATATCTCAATTCACCCCCACTCTTGAGATTGTAGCCATTACCAACAAGTGGCATCAGGGCTAAAACTCTTGTTACAAAGCTTAATAGCTTTAAGAGATGGCTACAAATGATATCCTGGGTGATGGGGCTTCACTCACTATACCCCCTGCCTTTAATGGCTCCCAATACATGTATTGGAAAGAGACAATGCTTATCTTTCTTGAGGCTGCAGGTTTAGATGTATTAGATGCTGTTGAAAATGGTCCCTATGTTCCATTTATTCTTGATGCTAAGGGAAATAAACAAACTAAACCAAAAGATGATTGGAATGATGATGATAAAAGAAGAGTTGGTTATAATTCTAAGGCAAAAAATATTGTAATAGCTGCTTTGAATTATGATGAGTTTTTCAGGGTCACCAATTGCAAAACGGCAAAGCAAATGTGGGATACTCCTCAACTCACTTATGAAGGAACCAACGATGTGAAAAGAGCAAGAATGAATGCACTGGTCCATGAATATGAACTCTTTCATATGAAGAATGGTGAGGAGATAGATGAACTGCAAAAGAGGTTTACACATATTGTGAACCAGCTAGAAGGACTCGGACATACAATCACATATGAGAAAAAGATTAACAAGATAATGAGATGTTTGAGTCGTGAATGGCAGCCAAAAATTACTGCAATTGCTGAAGCAAAGGATCTAGACACCGTGCAAATTGCTACTTTATTTGGCAAGTTGAAATAACACGAATTGGAACTCAATAGATTGAAAAGTCATGAAGATAATGAGAAAAAGAAGAAATGACTCTCACTCAAGGCTCATATCTCCAAAGAATCAATAGAAAGTGATGAAGATGAACACCTTGATGAAAGTGAAGAATCCGAAGAAGAAGACATGGGATTGCTTGTGAGGAAATTTAGAAGATTCATCAAAAAGAATAGAAACAAGAAGCAATTCAGTTTTCCTACCAAAAAGAACACGAACAAAGGTGAAAGCTCTTCCTCTACAATCAAATGCTTTGAATGTGGAAAGCTTGGACACTGCAAAAATGAATGCCCAAAGCTACAAAAGAAAGAAAAGTATGAGAAGAATGACAACAAAGAGAAGAAGGGAAGAAAGCCTAGAAGAGCATACATAGCTTGGGAAGAAAATGATATGGATTCCACTAGTAGCGAATCTGAAAATGAAGAAGCCAACCTATGTCTCATGGCAAATCAACAAAGTGATAATGAAACCAAGGTAAATGATTCTTCTCCTACCTATGATGAGTTACAACATGCTTTTGATGAATTGCATGAAGAATATGTTAAAATTGGTAAACAACTTATATCTTCTAGGAAGATCATTGCAAAACAATGTACTGACTATGCATCTTTACAAATAAAGCTTAAAGAACTAGAAGTTAAAAATTCACAATTACTTGCATCTAGTTCAATTTGCACCAAATGCACTACATTAGAAAAGGAAGTTGAAAAATTGAATACAACTCTATCTAAGTTTACTTTGGGTAAAGATAACTTGAATGCCATATTAGGACAGCAGAAGGGTGTGTATGACAAAGCTGGAATTGGATATAATCCTATGGTATATGAAAAATCTTTCAAGAAGTTTTTTCTTGCACCTAGTTCTTCAACTAGTCCTTTTGTGAAATGTTATTATTGTTTAAAGAAAAGTCATACAGCTGCTACTTGTAGACTTAGAAAGAATATACATGTTGGCATTAAACAAATTTGGGTTCCAAAAGGAAATTATGTTGCTACTAACACCAAAGGACCCAACCAGATTTGGGTACCTAAAGGAAAAGTACAAAAAAAATCTGTTTTGTAGGTGTGTTTGAAGGCCAAAAGCTCAAGCTGGTTTTTAGATAGTGGCTGCTCCAAACACATGACCGGAGACATCACAAAATTTACATCTTTCACTTCCAAAGAAGGTGGAAATGTCACCTATGAAGACAACAACAAAGGAAGAATTCTTGGTATTGGAACAATAGGAAAAAGTCCAGCAATCAAGATTAAGGATGTTCTCTATGTGGAAGGGCTCAAACACAATCTACTAAGTATAAGCCAATTATGTGATAAAGGCTACAAGGTAAACTTTAACTCAAATTTATGTATGATTGAATCTATTCATGATAATAACATAAAATTGATTCGAAATAGAATCAATAACATCTATATGCTAGACTTAGACAATTTAACTTCCAATGATACATGTTGCTTAATTTCCAAAGAAGATGAAAATTGGCTTTGGCATAGGAGAATAGCTCACATTCATATGGATCACCTGAATAAATTGATTTCCAAAGAACTTGTAATTGGTTTACCAAATAAGAAGTTTGTTAAAGAGGGCTTATGTGATGCATGCCAAAAGGGTAAACAAGTGAAAACCTCATTTAAGGCTAAAAACATTGTTTCAACTAGTAGACCCTTACAATTGTTTCACATGGACCTTTTTGGACCTTCTAGGACAAAAAGCTTTGGTGAAAATCTTTATGCTCTTGTAATTGTTGATGAGTTCTCTAGATTTACTTGGACCTATTTTTTAGCACAAAAGAATGAAGCTTTTAAAGCTTTTAAGAAAATGGCTAAGGTTGTTCAAAATGAGAAAGACGTGAAAATTATTTCAATTAGGAGTGACCATGGAGGAGAATTCCAAAATGAGGGGTTTGATAACTTTTGTGATGAACATGGTATAAAACACAATTTTTCTGCACCTAGAACTCCACAACAAAATGGAGTAGTTGAGAGGGAAAATAGGTCACTTGAAGAAATTTCTAGAACCATGATTAGTGACTCTAATTTATCAAAGTATTTTTGGGCTGATGCTGTGAGTACTGCATGTTATGTTTTAAATAGAGTTCTAATAAGGCCAATTTTGAAGAAAACTCCATATGAACTTTACAAGGGAAGAAAACCTAACATTTCTCATTTTCATGTCTTTGGTTGTAAGTGTTTTGTGCTAAATAATGGCAAGGATAATCTTGGGAAATTTGATCCCAAAGCTGATGAGGGTATTTTCCTAGGTTATTCATTAACTAGCAAAGCATATAGAGTGTTTAATAAGCGTACTTTATCAATAGAAGAATCTGTTCACATAACATTTGATGAGTCTAACCCCAAAAGGTTGGGAAAGGACATTTTTGATGATGTAGAAACTCATGAAGATGAAGTGAAATCTGATGAAGGAAAAGACAAAAATAAGGAAAAGGAAGATGAAGGGAGCAATAAAGAACCTCAAGTAGAAATCCAACAAGAAAATCTTCCTAAGGAGTGGCAAGTTTCAAAGAATCATCCCCTAGACAATATCATTGGTGAGATCACCAAAGGGGTAACCACTAGAAACTCTTTAAGGAATATTTGCAATACCATGGCGTTTGTATCTCAAATAGAACCAAAATGTGTTGATGATGCTATTAATGATGAACATTGGATGATTGCAATGCAAGAGGAGTTAAATCAATTTAAAAGGAACAAAGTTTGGGATTTAGTTCCGAAACCTAAAAGTAACCAAATAATTGGAACCAAATGGGTGTTTAGAAACAAAATGGATGAGAATGGAATAATAGTAAGAAACAAGACTAGACTAGTAGCTAAGGGATATAATCAAGAAGAAGGAATTGATTATGATGAAACATATGCTCCCGTAGCTAGATTAGAAGCCATAAGAATGCTATTAGTCTATGCATGTATAATGAACTTTAAACTGTACCAAATGGATGTGAAAAGTGCCTTTTTAAATGGAATAATTCAAGAGGAAGTGTATGTAAGCCAACCCCTGGCTTTGTTGATAGTGAGTTTCCAAATCATGTCTATAAACTCACTAAAGCCCTCTATGGACTCAAGCAAGCTCCTAGAGCTTGGTATGAGAGGTTAAGCAATTTTCTCCTAGAGAAATGATTTAAAAGAAGAAAAGTTGATACAACACTTTTTAATCAAAACAAAATCACACAATATCTTACTTGTTCAAATATATGTTGATGACATTATTTTTGGTGCTACTAATGAGTCTTTATGCAAGGAATTTGGTAAACTAATGCAAAATGAATTTGAAATGTCCATGATGGGAGAGCTTACCTTCTTTCTTGGACTGCAAATTAAACAATGCCAAGATGGAACCTTCATAAGCCAAACAAAGTATTGCAAGGAACTACTAAAGAAGTTTGGAATGGAAAGTGCAAAGGAAATGGCAACATCAATGAGTCCAGCCTGCTACTTGGACAAAGATGAACATGGTAAATCTATAGATGTTGAAATAGACAACTATCAACACAAGAAGGGGGGTTGAATTGTGTTTATCAGAATTTAAGCAAAGTTGAAATCTTTTCGCAAACAAAAAGGCTAGATTTGGACGAGTGGAAGAATACAGGATGGACGGGTGACTTTTGCAAGCACACCACTTGATAGACGTAAGAAAACTAAGGCAATTAAAGAGTTTAAGGGAAGAGAGATTGACACGGTGATTTATCCTGGTTCACTCTTCAAATCAAAGAGCTACGTCCAGTCCTTGGCAGCACCAAGATTTATCCACTATAACTGATAAGGTTACATACTCAAGTATTATTTGCACACCTAGCCTCTTCAGGATCAAGACAAGTATTATTTGCACACCTAGCCTCTTCAGGCTCAAGACAAGTATTATTTTCACACCTAGCCTCTTCACGCTCACCCTGGTTTGTTTGAGAGATAGGGTTTGTAATAAATACAATTTCTCACAGGCAGATCTTTCACTAACACTCAGAGTGGTTTAAATGTAAGGCTCGGGAAAGTCTGCGTAGTAAATTCAAAATTATTGAAGAATACAGAATAAAAGAATGAAGAAATTAATGCAGAGTAATGGCGTTTTAATTCAATGTGTATTCTCTTGTTCTTCATCTTCAATGACTTCTGTATTTATGGTCTTCAAACATTTAGGATCCGTTAGAGACATCTCCTCGGATGTTGGCTTCAAGCAGAACTTCATTAACTGCAATAGAGTCGTTCTGGGCAGTCATTAATGCAATGGAGTCGTTCTGGGCAGTCATTAATGCAATAGAGTCGTTGGTTGTACTCTAACATGAAGGATCATGGCTTTATTCATCGTGCTACAGTCATATCAAAGTTGTGTAGAAAGCTTTTTGTACTTTACTGAGTACACTTCCCTTTTTGTGTAAGGACCAGAGGTACTAGGGAATAAAGCAAGTTGGAAGCATTCTTTAACTGGTCTTTGGTTCTGATTATCCAAGGTTGCTTGAGAGAGTAGCTTCCGACTTTTCTTGATAATCATGAAATTGAGTAGGAGAGAAGGCTTCAAGTCTCTTTCTGGTTCTTGAACTAAGATTCTGATAATCCTTAAAGAATTTGCGTTCATAAGATAAGTGCTTCCATCTTGAAAACAATCATGTCTATCTAGTCATTTGAGTTTTCATTCGGGCTAGTAGACGAGCTCCATATTAAGGACTCAGCAAGTCCAAAGACTAGTGGACGAGCGCTTCTGTCACCTTTAGTGGACGAGAGTCTCAGTTACTCTAGTGGACGAGAGTCTCAGTTACTCTAGTGGACGAGAGTCTCAGTTACTCTAGTGGACGAGAGTCTCTTGCCACATCATTGGACGGATACAATTTGACCATAATGGACGAGCTCCATATGCCATGTCATTGGACGAGCCATTCTGGCCTTAATGGACGAGCTCCAATTGCCACATCATTGGACGAGCCATAACCTTAGTGGACGGGCTATTCTGATACTTTATTGGACGTGCGGTTCTGATACTTTATTGGACGCGCTGTTTTGATACTTTATTGGACGCGCTGTTCTGAATGCCACGTAGGTAGACGGATAATTCTGATTCCTCACTGGATGGGCTTTTCTGATACTTTGATGGATGCAAGTTTGTTTCTCTTGCGTTTTGGACGTGCGCTTCAAACACTAGAGTGTTGGACGTCTGCTTGTTACACTTTGTTGGACGTCTGCTTGTTTCACTTTGTTGGACGTCTGTTTGTCTTATTTAATCTGCACACTAGATAGACAGGTTAGCAACCAATATGAAGGTTAATTAAATCATTAACCAATGTTTAGTTCTCATCAAAACTTAGGGAAATGCACATCAGACATTTTAGAGACTTAACAGATGTATCCAAGTATAGAGGTATTATCGGATCCTTACTTTATCTCACTGCAAGTAGGCCAGATATAATGTTTAGTGTGTGTATGTGTGCAAGGTATCAAGCTAATCCTAAAGACTCACATCTTACTGCAGTTAAAAGAATCATGAAGTATCTTTTAGGAACAAAAGAAATGGGGCTGTGGTATCCCAAGGGATCCACTTGCACATTAATAGGATATTCTGACTCTGATTTTGATGGATGCAAGTTAGATAGGAAGAGCACAAGTGGAACATGTCATTTATTAGGAAATTCCCTAGTGTCTTGGTTTAGTAAAAAAGTAAACTAGTGTGGCCTTATTCACAGCTGAAGCAGAATATGTTGCAGCTGGGAGTTGTTGTGCTCAAATCCTATGGATGAAACAACAACTAATTGACTATGGTGTTCATCTAGATCATCTACCAATAAAGTGTGATAACACGAGTGCAATTAATCTAACAAAGAACCCCATCATGCATTCAAGAACCAAGCATATTGAAATTAGGCATGATTTTATCAGGGATCATATTCAAAGTGGTGATGTTGTGATTGAACATATAGATACAACCAAGCAATTAGCTTATATATTCACCAAACCACTAAATAAGGAGAGTTTCTTCTTTATAAGAAGGGAACTTGGCATAATTGATCCTCAAAATGATTGATGTCAAATGTTATTTTTGATAATATAGTCAATATGGCAAGCGAGGCAGCACAAGATGCTGAAAATTATGAAGGACATGGGCAAGATACTTTTATCTAGTCTCAGTTTAGACTAAGTGTCCTTAGGTGTCTGTAATTCCTATTTTTTTTATTTCAGTGTTTTGGTTGTTTTGATGTATTGCATCTGCTCTGTAATGATTTATTATCAATGAATGCAAAACGGTTTTTCAGTTTGATTTCAATATTCTCCATAGTTTCTTTTTGATAATGACAAAGGGGGAGAAAGATGAACCATACAACCATTAATTCTGTCTTACATTTGCTGTAAATTTTTTCTCTGATACCTAAGTATGAACTGCATTGAAAAGACATACTTGAACTTATAATAAATGCAAGATGACTTTTTCATGATAATGATATGATAACACTTGATTTTTTTTAAAGATATCAATGACACAGGAGGAGGATGAAAATGACTCAAGAACCATGCTTACTGAACAGCTGCACTCTGATTTTTAATAACTAAGGTTAAGTATGGTAAGCTTTGTCATAATCAAAAAAGGGGAGTTTGTAAGACTAAGCCCTCATTCATGTTTTGATGTATGACAAATAAAGTGTATTTTGCATAAGATTTTTTGACTTTGACTACGTACTTATTATGTATTAAGTTGTATGCAAGATCGCTCATGAAAAAGGAAAATCAAGGATTGAAGGATGGAAGACCAAGGACACAAAGCAATTGACAAGGACTAAAGCATTAAGCAATGAAGATCTCATACTTTAGATGCTATTGTAAAAATAGCACATTTGATTTCTTAGGTGAAGCACTTAAATTTAAGAAGATCAAGGAATCATCAAGACAAGAGCTTAACAGTGGAATAATGTAAGCGCTCGTCCAACAGTGGAATAATATAAGTGTTCGTCCAACACTGGACTAAAAAGCTGACGTCCAATGAACTACTAAAAAACTGACGTCCAATGAACTACTAAAAAGCTGGTGACCACTAAAGTGACAGAAGCTCGTGTCTACTAAAGTGACAAGCTCACGTCCAATAAAGTAACAGAAGCGCGCGTCTACTAAAGTAACAAGAAGCGCTCGTCTACTGATGTGGCACATGGAGCTCGTCTACTGAAGTAACAAGAAGAGCTCGTCTACTGAAGTAACAAGAAGCGCTCGTTTACCAAAGTGGCATATGAAGCTCCGTCCACTAAAGTACTAAATGGAGCTCGTCTACTAGCCCATCCGAATGTAAAATCTTAATGGCTAGATGGAAACGGTTATATTTCAAGATGGACGTGAATTCTACAAGAACAATCAGAATCTTATTTTAAGAACGAGAATCAAGAAAAAAGATTTTGTTAAATCAGATCTAAATCTGTTTTAATTGATCTCAACTACTATAACTTGTTCTCTATATAAAGAGGGATCAAAGGAACACTTTTCAATACCTTACACATTCTGAAAGTGAAAATACGAAAGACTCAAAAGCTTCCAAAAGTGCTTCATCTTTGAGAAGAAAAGTGTGATATTTCTTAGAACTTCAATTTGTATAATCAGACTTTTAGAGTCTTTCTTCTACTCAATTCTTTCTGTGAATTAGTGTGATTAAGAGAGGGTATCTCTTAGGATTGAACAATGATAGAAGGGATCATTGGGTATAGAAAAGCAAGTGTGCTTTTTGGTGTGTTCTTGAGCAAGGAGGTTATCCTTGTGAATGCTGTAATTGGATATTGTAATTTCTGGTTATAGTGAAGAAAACCACAGAGGTGTGGGACTGGATGTAGGCTTACCATAGGAGGTAGCCGAATCAGGATAAATCGGTTTGCGTGTTCTTGTCATCTCTAAACTCCATATACTTGTTATATGCACGTGTGTGTTGTGAATGAGTTTTAAGAATGCTTGTTAACTTGAATCTTTGATCTGCAATCTATGTTAAACTTGTTGTTACTTCTTATAATTCTTCTTAACAACATTACTTGTTACATAACCTGATTCTTGAGGTTTAAAATTGAGTGAAAACCAATTTTCTTTAAGAAAACTCTGTTTTGCTTTTAATTGTAAAAAAAGAGTTTTCAATATCTCAATTCACTCCCCCTCTTGAGATTGTAGCCATTACCAACACAAAGGGCCATCCTCAGTCTACCCGCATTCGTACAGAGATGAATATAAGGGAAACGGGTGTAAGAGATGTGGATTGTGCCGGGCAGAGGGTCATAGCAAAAATAAATGCCCTCGTCGTCCTGGGTCTTCTACGCAAGAGTAGCATGCTTGTATAATTACTAAATGAAAATTAATTTTAACGAGTGGATTATCAATTAATATTATTATGGTGTTAATTATTTAATTTATAATTACTTATTTAAACAAAAAAATTATGTAAATTAATATTGATGATAATTAGGCAATTATTATTAATTAATTTAATCTAATCCTTTAATTAATTAATTAGTTATTGATTGAATTATGTTATTATTAATTCATTAAATATAAATATTAAATTAAATTTAAAAAAAAAGGATGTTGAGAAGTCTAGCCACCCAACACGACTTCTCAACTAGATTTTTTTAAAATAAAAAATAAAAATTGATGTTGAGAAGTCTAGCCCTCCAAGAAGACTTTTTCACTTATTTTTATAAAGTGTGGTAATTTGATATATAATTTTAAAAGTGCCATATTTTAGGTGATAAAAATTAAAATGATGATATTTAAAAAAATAAAAACCAATCTTCCTAACTATAATTATTAATTTTATAGGTGAAAACTGTCAATCAAAGGTGTTATACATATCAAGTCTCTGTTACTACTGACTGTCAAGAGATGCAGGTCTGCAACTGGAGGTACAAAGCAAGCTGATGCTGACGATTTTCTTTATATTTTCAGCATCAAACTAAGGCGGATTCCCGGCTGATTTCCTTTCCCACCATTCACATCCATCGCACAACTCATCCCATAATTCATTCTGCTATTGTTACAAGTTACAACCCCCTTCTTCATTAAAACAAACAGTCTCCTACAAGTTTCATAGTTTTTATATCGTGTTTAGTTATAGCCTATAGGATTTAATTACAATAATGTACTTTTAGAGCAAGGATATATATATATATATATATATATATATATATTTATTTATTTATTTATTTATTTACTATTAATTATATTATGTTATATAATTAAAAATATTTGACCAAACTAATTAAACTAGTTGTAACCTGCTCAAACACTCCTAACTTCTCTATTCTTGAAACTCTCCTTCAGTTTTATTTTTTTGTTTTAGTTTTTGACAATTGACAGTGTCAAACTGTGTGGTTCTTCTACTACTTTTGTATTACCACAGTATGTACTTTGTACTTGAGGAGGATGATGATTGGTTTTCGTATTCATTTCTTGGAGACTGCCTCATTGGGTCTGTGCTAAACTGCCAAATGCATGTAATCTCGGAACTGAAACCACAGAAACAGTGCGTAAGATTGCAGGCCTCGGTTACACTAACTTGTAACTTTGCCCTCCTTCAAGACAAAGCTTTTTAGTTCCCCTATTCACAATCACAGCGTAGGGAAAACTTGGAACGTAATAAAAGGAATATGAAAATAAACATTGTACCCTCTCTCTCTTCGTTAGAACTGTGACCTCATGAGTTTCTCTGCAACTGAAAGTGCCGAATACAATGCGAGGAATACAAGTCAGAGTTGTATACTTTTTTATGCAATGCATGTACTTCAACCACACTTTCACTTACAAGATGCAGATATCATATACCATTCAAAGTTACAACAGCAAAACAACCTTAGAACATTGTGCTGGATCTTATAAAACACACAGCCCTGGTCCCACATTCACCGAACTCTTGTAGTTCAGACAGCGTGTTACTTTATAATTCACCATATTCATATTCATATATAGACGTAACAATATGTAAAATATTATATTGTAGAGACACATTCTTCAAATCTAAAAATATATTCCTTCATAAACATTGATTACACAGATTCATCCAAAATCAAGCACCATGATAATAAGTCCCATAAACAAATTAAGAAACCAAGCTAGGTTAAGGCTTGACATATACATATTCCACTACTAAGTAACCTAAATCACCATTCTAGTGCTCCCACCACCACTTTCTCTTCCAACTTGAGGCACCCCAGTACTGAACAATTGAGCTACAGAGGTAACAACACAGCACTTGCTACCACTGCTACGTGCGGCGCCTTTAGGCTTGCGCGTGCTGCCACTCACCTTTTTCACTTCTGAGGACAAAGAAGACGAGGAAGACGGCGACGACAGCGGCAACACCGACGGTATCTCGAAGTTGGTTCGAGCTTTGGAGCCTCTCAAGCGCCTCGCTGCTGCGTCATAGGCACGCGCCGCCTCCTCCGCTGTGTCGAAGGTTCCAAGCCAGTGGCGGCACCGACCGATCCGGTCTCGTATCTCCGCCGACCATCTCCCCCAAGGTCTCTTCCTCACTCCTCTGTATCTCTTACTCACAGTCAGAGTGTGAGTGTGACCGGTTTTCTCTTCATTCTTTGTGGTTCCCGTTTTGTGTTCGGTGGGGTTGATGACGTTGTCGTTTCTGCCTCCGAATAAGACGTGTTGTCCAACAATGGCAGCAATTCCTTCGAGGGATGTTTGGTCGGTTTGAGAATGACATGGGGGCGGAGGAGAGAGGAACCTGACGAGGTGGTTTATGGTGGTTGTGGAGTGAGTTTCGGGCACAAGGTTCAGTGACTCCGGTGGTTGACGATGAAGAAGCATCTCTGGTAGTTTTGGCATAGGAAGCAACAAGGTGGTTCTGAACAAAAATTGGTGCAATCGATACAATATTTATACCACTTAACTCGATTTTAAAATGACGTTAAAATTCTTCCACCAAAAAAAAAGGATGACGTTGTAATTTCGGAATTTAAGGATAGGCACAGCTAATTATAATAGTTTAGCTTTTTATATACTTTTTTTTTTACGAGCAAAAAGGGGCTACAAACACTAAAAACCTCTGGGAAATCAAGTAACAGAGACATCAGCTCTCAAAGCATCAGAATAGGACTCCATTGAACACTTGATATAATTTTTAGTGTAATTTTTTTAATATTTATTAATCAATTATAAATTCAGTAATAATATTTCGACAATACAAAGTTCCGACACCACCGTATATGTAAGGTTTGAAAGGTGTTAGTGAATGAAATAAAGGAAGAGTAAAATTAACATATTATTTTAAATAATCATATGGGTTAGTCAAATTTTCAAATTTAACTCATATATTTATACTGTAGTCAAATAATATAAATACAGTACATTATATTATATTTACTTGTTGTATTTACAGTTTTAGGCCATGATAATTTTTTATTTATGCCCATAACAAAATCACAGCGCCCAAAAGATAACAAGGCAAAACACAGCCCCCTCCTAAAGAGATAACAGGGCGAAACGCAAAAGCCCCAAAAAAAAACAACAATGCAATTCAGAAGCTGAAAAACTAGAAAAAGAAACATGATATCAAAGATAAACCTACACCGCTCTTAAAGCCACCTTACGCCCGTCCGCCTCCTGCGTCTCCCTAATGCTCCTCCTCGCCGTGCTTCTTCTTGTGAACAAAAGGCAGTAGAGCCTTGTTGCATATGCTGCTCAACACCTTCTTCGGACGCGCCAGCGGCGACCTCGACGTCCTCGGCTCGATTTTCCAGAAAACGCCACCGAAGGAAAGGGGAAGTGAGTCGATGACACCCAGCTTCTTCTCGCCGGAACCCAACATCTGCATCACCGAATCTGGTTCTGGATAACGAGTTCTGGCATTGCGGTGGTTGATGGTAGCGGTCCCTGAGATGGAGAATGGGGACGACGCGAAGGGGGCAACGTGGCGGATATGAGGCACGCATCGCGCTGTGGAACAGTAGTGCAGTTGATCCCAGTGTTCGACGGAGAAGGAGGAAGACAGTGGTGGAGGTTTGAAGTGGAGTGGTGGAGGAATAGATCAGAACAGGGTTTTTTAAAAAAGTGTTTTTACATTTTCATTAAATTTAGCATAAAAAAAGTTTTTTTTATAAATTAATTAATAAAATGAAGGGTATCAATTCAATTGTTGTCGTTTGTTTTGTTAAATTTTTTATCTCGGGGTATACAAGCAAATACGAAAATATAAGGGTCATTTTTGCAATTACAATTTTGAGTTTGAAGAGGTGACAATATTGAAAAATCAAATATTCATGTGTATGAATTATTGGTTCACTACTTATCAAACTGGATGATGTAAAATATGAATAATGTACTATAGAATAAATCGTTAATTATGATAGAAGTCAATATTTTAATATCCTAACAATTTAGGATTGTTCAATAATTTTTTTTATACTCGTATATATTACATACAAATTAAATCATATTATGCATATGTCAAAATGTGTAACTTTAATATATTTGTATTAAAAATTAATAAAATATATATTTTTTAATATGATAATATATAATTTATGTAAACAAATAATTAAATTAAATTAAAAGTATGTTATAATTAAATCCGAAAGTTTGATATATTTATTTCTGAAATAAATAATCTGATGTTATTGAATTTATTAACATCGAGATTTGAAAAATATAGATATTGCTGTCAATTTGGACAAGACCGTAATCCTTCATACTTACTCCTTCCATTTTATATTATAAGGAGAAAAAAAAATAATGGAAGATATATAGTAAGATGATTAATTAATCTTATTGAATCTTATAAAAAATTAGATTTATTATCTAAAATTTCGAATTTGTATTAAATGAAGAATATTTTAAAAATAATATTATTAAAAAATAAAATTTACTGAACCAAAAATTGTGGGACTTTTTTGTTTATATATTTAACCATGGAAGTACACGCTTGTCTTTCTAGGGTAGACGAGAGAGTTAAACCTATTCGAAGGTCATCAACACCCCTAGCCCCGTTTCAAGTAATCTAGCTTTAAAGAAAGATGAGATGGGTGAAGATGAAAAACAAGAATAACGCTTCATGCATATTTTTTTTTTAGTTATATATGCATCTCTGTACATCATTTTATAAATAAAACATAACATTTATGAATGTATATATGGATAACAATGAGTGCAATAAATATTTATTGTCGAATCAGTGTCCTCGGGATATTGGTTAAAGAAATAGAAGTGAAAAATTTACACCAAAAAAAAGTATTTAATATTTTAAAAATTTAAAAATTATATTTTTAAATAAAATTTTTCTATCTTTAAATTTTTTAACCAATACTTAAGGTAATAGTTAGTAAGACCCATATTTATTTTAGTTTTCAAAGTATATTCATATTCGATAGGTGAGAGGTGATTCATGAGACTGTCAAAAACCTAGTTGAGGACCTTTTAATAATATTTTTTAAATGCATGAATTGGATAATAAAATCCAAGATTACATGCTCAAGGATTCATGCCTTTTCCATCCGGACCAACTCAAGTTGGTGAATACAATATATATTTGTTTTGGTGTTGAAACAACGTAAACAAAAATAATAAAAATAAAAATAATAATAATAATAATAATAATAATAAAATATAAACGTGGTGTCTTCTATGGTGCATCACGCATAAAAATGATGCAGTGATGCATCATCCAAGTGAACAAATCTGGATTATCCAAATTGCCACTTGGATTGGTTGAATTTTCAACCAAAATTTTATTGTCAAAGCCCTTATTATTTATCTTGTATTTGTAGAACTAGGTTGAGTATATTTATATTTACATAAATAGTATTTTTATTTGCTAATAAATCCATCCTAATCCCTTCTCTATGACATAAATATTATCTATCAATGACATCTTCTAGCTTTGCTCAGTTAACGTTAGAGGATGAGGAGGCGGATTTGGAGGTCCCGGTGGAAGAGTTTCGACGAGTACTGGATGGAGACCCAGTCATGTGCCTGGTTGGGAGATTCCTGACAACGAGGTCAATCAGGTTTCACATGATGAGGAAAAGGATGGCTGGCGTTTGGAAGCCAGGAAGGGGCGTAAACGTGAAGGAGGCAAAGGGAGGCATATTTCTGTTCCAGTTCTTCCATAAGGTGGATGTCCAACGGGTACTGAGGGGTGGACCGTGGTCTTTCGACGGACATTTGTTGATACTGGGAACGATGCAGGAGGGTCAAACACCCCAGAAGTGGAACTTTTCAACGTACCCTTCTGGGTTCAAGTTCATAAGATCCCTGTAGGGTTTATGACAAAAGCAGTGGGGAAGCACCTGGCAAACTTTCTGGGTGAATTCATAGAGTATGATGCAAAAAATAATTCAAATTTTCTTAAGACCTATATGAGACTCTGAGTGCTCCTTGATGTGCGCAAGCCACTGAAGAGACTGAAGAGAGTGAAGAAACCAGGAGGGGAGGCAAAGGAGGTTCAGTTCAAATATGAAAGTTTGGGGTCTTTTTACTATATGTGTGCAATGCTAGGTCACATGGAGGATTGCTGTGAGAAATTATTTCTGCTAGATGATGATGATGGTAGCCGATTGTGGGGACCGGAGTTATGGGTTGAGTAGCGGAGGAACCAGGGGGATGATGGTGAGGGGTAGCTGAGGGAGGAAGGAGCTGAGAGTTGGGAAGCACCAAATCTGGAGAAAGTTTCAAAATTCAAATCTGCAGTTAATGCAGATGCGGATCCTAAGGAGGTGATTACTGGGGCAGTAAATGACGCAAAAATCAAGGAGAAAATTTTGGTTTCAGTTGTTGACATATTTAGAAACCCAAATAATCTCTTTCCTAAAATTAAGGATAAAGTTATTGGAGAGAGAAGAATGGATACGGAAATGAAAGAAAGCAATCATGAGGGTAATTATGAGGACGATCATGAGGAGAGAGAGTTGGAGTGGGATAAGAAAAGAAAGTTAGGTGAAGAAGATCACGTGCAGGGGGAGTCAAAGAACGTGGACTGCATGGAAATTGGTTCTGATAGTGTGATTCCAAAAAAAATTTTAGCGACAGACCCTGGCAACCAGGGTTGCCGGGGACTATGAGTATACTAAGTTGGAACTGCCGAGGCCTGGGCAACCTGCGTGCAGTTTCTTCGTTGAGGGACCTCGTTCGGGACCACAAACCGGACGTTATTTTGCTTTTTGAAACTTTATGTCACTCAAATAAAATAAAGGAAATTCGTGTAAAGTTAGGATTTGATTTTTCTTTTGCTGTTGATAGAGAGGGACGTAGTGGAGGTATTGCGATCATTTGGAAACAATCCTTTAAATGTCGCATTATCAATTACTCAATGAATTTTATTAATGTGGAGGTGTCCGATAATGACAGAGGTTTATGGAGGTTGACTTGGTTCTATGGCTATCCTGAGAGGACCAGAAAACGTGATTCCTGGAATTTATTAAGAAACTTAGCTACAATGTCATTGCTTCCTTGGTGTGTTATTGGGGACTTCAATGACTTGCTAATGGCTGAGGACAAGAGGGGAAGAGTCGATCATCCGAACTGGCTAATAAATGGTTTCCGTGACACTGTTCGAGAGTGTAATCTAATTGATCTTCCTCTTAATGGGTATCAGTTTACTTGGGCAAACCGCCGTGATTCTAACAGTGCAGTGGAAGAACGTCTTGATAGAGCTTTGGCTTATGAGGTGTGCTTGAATTTATTTCCGAATGCACAATTATCAAATCTTTTAGCTCCTGTCTCGGATCCTTCACCACTCCTACTTTGTATTGATCAGCACCCTGCTCAGAAGCACCAGAGAAAGTTTCGCTTTGAGAATCGTTGGCTTGAAGAATTCGAGGTGGGTGATGTGGTGCGGTCTAGCTGGGAGAATGGGATACATGATGATGTTATTTCTAAACTAAAGCAATATAGTAAGGACCTAGAGGTTTGGAGTAAGAAACTTAATGGGAATTTCCGCAAAAAAGAAAATCAATGTAAAAGGCTTTTGGAGGCTACTAGAATTTCTCATGATCTAGAGGATGCCTCGATTTATGAGAGACAGCGAGAAAGGCTTGCATCAATTTTGGCTTAAGAGGAGATCTATTAGAAGCAAAGAGCCAAGGCCTTTTGGCTTAGAGATGGAGATGCAAATACAAAAAAAATTCACTTGACTGCTACTGCCAGGAAGAGAAGGAAAATTATTGACAAGCTAAAAAATTATAACAATGAATGGGTAGGTGGTCAACCGAGTCTTTGTGAGATTGCAAAGGACTATTTTGGAAACCTGTTTCTAGAACAGCAGAGCATTTATTCTCCGGTTATTGAGGCAAAGTCTCCTATTGTCTCGGTGGAAGATAATCAAGGGTTGGAACTTCCCTTCACTGGAGAGGAATTCATAGCAACTATTTTCCAGATGCACCCAGATGAATCTCCGGGGCCGGATGGTTTAAATCCTGCTTTTTACCAGCATTTTTGGGATATTTGTGGCAAGGATATTTTTACGGCTTGTTGCTACTGGTTGAAGACTGGTAACATTCCACCAACTCTTAATGATACAAATATTGTTTTAATTCCTAAAGTTGATAGCCCTTCTTCTATGAGAGACTTGAGACTTATATCCTTGTGTAATGTTCTATATAAAATAGTGGCAAAAGTCTTAGCTAACAAGTTGAAAAAATTATTGCCAAAGTGTATCTTAGAAGAGCAGTCTGCTTTTGTAGAAGGAAGATCTATCCTGGATAATGTGCTCATAGCTTTTGAAATTATCCACCATATGGAATGCAAAATAAAGGGAGTTAGAGGTGAAGTGGCTTTGAAAATAGATATCAGCAAAGCTTATGATAGAGTGGACTGGGGTTTTCTCCGTGCTATGATGGAGAAGATGGGTTTCTGTGATAGACGGGTTAGATGGATTATGCTGTGTGTTTCCTCTGTTAGCTACTCGGTTTTGGTTAATGATGATTCTGTTGGACCAATTGTTTCTGGCAGAGGCTTAAGGCAAGGTGACCCTCTCTCCCCTTATCTCTTTCTTATCTGTGCTCAGGGCCTTACTTGCCTAATCAAAAGAGCTGAGGGGAGGGGTGACATTCATGGTATTCAAATTTGTCGGGGTGCTCCTTCTATTAGTCACCTTCTTTTTGCAGATGATAGCTTTCTGTTCTTTAGAGCTAGTGAGCGTGAATGTAATATGATGAAGTCAATTCTTGCTACTTTTGAAGCATCATCTGGTCAAGCAGTTAATTTCAGTAAATCTGGGATTTTTTTATAGTAAGAATGTAGATGATGGTACTTGATTGACTTTTTCTAATATCTTGGGGGTCCAGACCCGTCTTGGGTCAGGAAAATATTTGGGGCTTCCCTCATTAATTGGTAGAAAAAAGAAAGCTACATTTAATTATCTGAAGGACAGGGTGTGGAAGAAAATTAATTCTTGGAGTGGCAGACATCTTTCCAAGGCTAGCAGGGAGGTCCTGGTGAAGTCTGTGCTCCAAGCGATTCCAGCTTATTGCATGAGTGTCTTCTTACTACCTCCTTCGTTGGCAGAAGCGATTGAAAGGATGATGAACTCTTTTTGGTGGTGATCCAAGAAGGGTGATACACGTGGCATTAATTGGTTGAAATGGGATAAGCTATCTATGAGGAAGGAATTTGGTGGCCTCGGCTTCAGAAACCTGGGAGCTTTTAATTTGACAATGCTAGGGAAGGAAGTTTGGAAATTTGTTTCTAACCCAGAAGCTATGGTCTCAAGGATTTTCAAAGCTAAATACTATCCTAGAGGTCAGTTCTTGGATTCGATTCTTGGTCATAATCCAAGTTTTATTTGGCGTAGCATCTGGAATTCTCGGGTCTTGTTGAATGAGGGCTCTAGATGGAGAATTGGCAATGGACACAATATTCCAATCCTAAATGAGCCTTGGATTGCAAATGGTCAAAGGCTGAATCACCATTTTAACTTAACCCAAATGACTCATAATTGGGTGGCCAATGATTTTATTATGCCTGGTACCAGAAGATGGAATGAAGATTTTGTGCGTCAATTTTTTACTCCTTGTGATGCTGCTAATATACTAGCCACGCCCTTAGTTGATGAAGTAGGGGAGGACATGCGCATATGGAAATATAGTAAGGACGGCTTTTATACAGTTCGTTCATCTTATAGACTATGTATCGAATCCTTATTGAACACGGCTCATCTGAAACAAGATGGAGATTGGCGAAGTATTTGGAACTTGGAAGTGCCCCCCAAAGTGAAGTCCTTCATTTGGCGCTCATGCAGGGAGGTTCCTCCCACTAGAATAAACATGCAGAGGCATGGGGTGTCTTGTACAAGTTCGTATGTGAGATGCGAAACTGGTCTTGAATCTCAGTGTCATGCATTACTGCAGTGTGACAAGAGTAGAGATATTTTGATTCAAGCTCGGTATTGGCACATCATTGATCCTTTTCTTAACCAGGTGAACTCTTTCTGAGTTATATTTCTTGGTCAGTGGTGTTTATTGACTCAAATAAAAGGGCAGATTTTGTGATGATATTGTGGTGCATATGGAAGGCCAGGAACCAAAAATTGTGGAACAATGAGGATATGGCTGGAACTCTCAAGTCATCAGCTGTTCAAAAGAGATGTTGTCCCATTGGATTTTAGCTAGGAAAAGGAAACTCCCTTGGGTGGCTGTTGGTCCTGGCATTACCTGAGCTAGATGGTCACCTCCTCCTTTTGGGTCTTTGAAATGCAATGTTGACGCAGCTTTCTTTGAGGCCATAAATTTATCCGGGTTTGGCATGTGCATCCGTGATCATGAGGGCAAGTTTGTTCAAGCTAAAACAATGTGGGTAGAATCAAAGTTGGAAGTGAAGGTGGGGGAAGCAATGAGTCTCTTGTTTGCCATTAAATGGTGCGTTGAGCTGAGTTTCACCAACGTCCACTTTGAAGTTGATAGTAAAGGAGTGGTGGATGAGTTATCTTCATCAAAGGAAAATATTACTGAGTTGGTATCATTGTCAATTGTTGCAAGGGTCTTACTTCTTACTTTACAAACTTTTCAACAAAGTTTATTAGGAGGCAAGCAAACAAAGTGTCTCACTCTTTGGCTAGGGCGTCTTTGTTGCATGCTAGCTCCTGTTGTTTTTACATTACTTCTAGTTGTATTGCTGACACTATTATGAGTGAATTGCCAAAATTTGTCTTTTATAAAAAAAAATCAGAAAATCAAACCCAACCAGAAAATCAAACCCCAACCAAAGTTAAACGAAACAGTAACAAAAACGCAGAAAGAGACGAGGATTCGTAAATTTGAGGTAATGGTTTCATAACCCAGATCTGAGGTAAGGGTCAGCATCACAAATCCGTGGATTCATAACACAATCTTGAATGGTAATGATTGAGCAACGCGGCGGAGAAGCCGAGGTGAAGATTTGGTGAATCTGAGGCGTCGCAGAATGGCGAAGGATGCTGGTTGAGCAACACGGCGGAGAAGACGAGGTACCGTCGCGTAGAGGACGAGGTGCGGACCCTTCATTCAACCCAGTGCGGCGGTGACAGTGGCCGGAGGGTGCGGTGAAGGGTGGACGACGGCGGCTGGGAGGCAGCAAACAACGATCGCACGGTAGATCTGGACAGGCGGTGTCGTGTTGTGGATGGTGAAGGGACGATGATGGTGGAGTTTTTCACGTCACCATTGGCGGACACCTATGGGCGCCGTCGGTGCTGCTAGTAGACGGGGAGAGAAACATGAAAAGAAGAAAATAATTGCAAGTGTATATACAACAAAATATGCCCCTTATATGTAAATACAAAAATATACACACTTTGACCAAAAAAATACATTCTGACCAGGAAAAATCCAACTAACCCGAGTGGCAATCTGGACGATACAGATTGTGCTACTTAGATGGTACGTCAATATATCATTTTGATAAGTGGTACATCTTAGATAACACCTATAAACGCATGACAAAATGAAATATATATAGGGTGCGTTTGGGTAAACAACTTAATTAAGAGCTTATCATATAAGACCTTATCGCACGAGAGTTTATGTCATAAGCGCTTAAAGAAAGAAAGAAGCATGAGAGGATTCAAATAGTGAAAAACACGGAGAGGGTGTTTAGTGCATAAGCTCTTGTGATAATTCCATAAGCTTCTCCTAGTGACTTGCGAAAATAAGTCAAAAACTTCTTATCGGATGACATAAGTTATTTTTATAAGCTCTGTCAAACACACTACATAAAAGCTTATGTCATCAGATAAGTCAAAAGGAATTTAAATAAGCTATTTCAAATACCACCATAATATATATTCTAAGTAAGGGTGGCAAATGGATGGATCGGATAAATTTTTATTCGGATCTTAACGGATGGATTAAAAATAATCCATTAATCCATTGTAATCCATTAAAAATTCTTTTAAAAAAATCAAATCCATCCATGATCCATTAAATAAAATTCATCCAATCCATCCATTAACAACTTTTCATGGATGGATATCCAATCCATCCACTAAAATTTATTTTAATAAATTAAATAATTTTATATCTCTTTTATCCATCTACAAAATATTTTTAAAAATAAAATAATTTATAAATAAAATTAAAATATTATCTTTATCTCATCATCGCTCTCCTCTTTATTCCTTTCTCTATCCTTTCTCTCTCTCCCTTTTTTCCTACTCTCTCTCCACTCTATCTCACGACCATTTTTCTATTATTATATGGGAGTTATTAATTATGTGCATCGACAGAGGTTGTTTTGTCACAACTTCCATGATATTGTTTTACGAAACTTGTTACGACTTTCTGTGCTTTCAATTAGTTAATACTTTTTTTTTTGAAGTTTCTAAGCAAAAAAGAAGGCAACGAAAAAAGAAAACGTACGTGAGTTGAGAACAATTAATTAGTTAATACTTAATGTAACAAAAAAAGAAAAAAAAAGCAGATAAATAAAATAAAAAATAGTGAAGAAAAAATAATAGGGAACGGAAGAGAAATTTAGATGGAGTTTTTTTTGTTACAAATGGTGGTTTTTTTTATTTGGTGAAAAATAATATGAAAAAATTAGTTTTGGAATGGATAAAAGTTTATCCATTATATTTTTGATTGTTGGTCCAATGGATTTTAAAAAATATTGGATGGATCATAAACCATCCACTAAAAAAATAATTCAATTCGTCCAATCCATTTATATTATTTTTTTATAAATGGATGGATTGAATGGATTTTCTCATAAATAAACTGTATGGATGGTGGATAAATGCATCATTCTGCCACCTCTAATCGTAAGTGTTGAGTCAAGTTTAACGCAAGAAGAATACATCCATTTGTTTTCTTTTTAAGCAATGGTATAGTTCGCAAATCGTGGGATATCTTAAATACAGAAACTGCCCCCCTAGTTGGGTAGCTTAAATCATAGCGGAAAGGAAGGGAGGGACGGGGCGTGTGGGTAATTAGGGGTTAAGCAAGGGTAGTGAGGGTATTGCATGTAATGATTGATGTAGAAAATGGAGATTGTATATGATGATTGATGAGATGAGATGAGATGTTTTGGGGCGTAAGGTGTCGTCATGGATAAGATTGTTTTGTTTGACTGCCACTGCAATTTTATTTGCTATTGGAAGGGTACCAATTAATTATTTTCTGATCAGGTATTGCGCACGTACACTGGATCATCCCTCTGGAATCCATCTTATAAACCGCGCTATATCTTCTGGTGTCAGTGTCACTCACTCATGGTGATACATTGAATCTAAAGAATTTCATTACTTAAATATTTAAGATTAAAGATAATATTTAATTATGTTTATATCTAATACATTTATTTCAATTATTGATATTTATTTTCATTTAGATAAAAATAAAACACAGTGTCAAATCTTACAATAAAAATTTAAATTGTTTTTTTAAATCAAAAATTTAAATTATTAGTTAGAATGGAAATGGGGAAGATGATGATTTCACGTTGACAATAGGTCCTGCTTGTGTGTGTATTCGGACCTCACCAGCATCCAGTTTCTTTGCAGGAACTGCTATCTTCGGATACGCACGCAGATCAGAACCGTTGAGACCTTTGTCACTTTGTTTGATGAAAAATTTCTGCATACCCGCACTAGTCACTACTCAGAGTGTGTTTGGGAAAGCTGGAAAAAAAAGATTATGTTGATAATCTGTTTTCAAATAATCGATTATTGTGATAATCGGTTATAATCAGAATCAGTTTTTGTTTGGGTATGTTTGCTGAAAAGTGATTTTAAGATAATCTATTTCGTTTGGATGGTGCAAAAATAATCACTTTTACATAGTAAATTACGAAAAAGGGTATGAAGATATTTGTTTTTCTTTTAACATTAGATTTTTTTATATCTTATCATCAAAAAATTTTCTATTTATAAAAAAATAAAAAGATTTCTAACTTTTTTTGATAATGATTATAGAAAACATTTGAAAAATATTATTTTTTTAAATAGTTAAATAAAAAGAATATATATTTCTGAACAAAGATAAAAATATGGGTATTTTATATTTTTATTTATTTATTTTATATTTAAGGATAAATCTTTATGTTTGACGGTGGAAGTGGGGGTATTATATAGTTTCTCATGCTGTGTGAATGCTAAACGTGTTGCAGAAGGGAATAACATTGATGTGGTTGTGTCGTTGGAAGGGTTATTATGGGGAAGGAAAAGTTTAATTGCAGAATAATCGGAAAAAAACCATCAAACCGTCCTACATGATAGATGGTTCAAAACAGCTGAAAATTTTATAAAAAAGCTTTTTATTCACTTCAGCTGCATACCCAAACAGGAATAATTATTCGCAAAACAGCTTATAAGAGGAAAAACAGCTGTTTTGGAAAAATTTAATTTTTCCCAAACATGCTCTCATTGCATTCACATATGAATAAGGATTTAATAATTTTTAAGAACCAACTAATGATATATTATTATATTTTAAAAAACATTTCACTCTTATCATAATTATTTTAAAATTAAGTAAATAATGTTATATTATATATAGGGTCGGTCTAACAAGTATTGAGATCTAAAACGAATTTTGGGATGAGACCTTTTAAAAATTTATAACAATATTTTATTAAAATTATTAATATTTTATTTAAAGTTTATCTTTCGAGTTTTTTGGTATGCAAAATTATTTATTAAATTATTATATTTTTTGATGAACCATCATAATTAGGGACTTTGGCTCCCCAGTGACATCTCGGGTTATCCCACAAGCTTTGACCATTTAGATCGATTATGAGACTAATTTTCGATTGGGTGATTAGAGCATATAATTAATCATTGGTTTTTGCAACCTCCCAACTAAAGTATCTACACCAAGATTACTATTTAGTAAATTACTAGATATTAAATACTAACTAGTAAGTAAATATTTTTTTAAAAATAAAAAATATTACTTAACTATATAGTAGCTACTAACTAGCAAGTAAATTTTTTTGAGATCTAAAGCACTTGCATGGATTGCTTGTCCCAAGGGCCGACCATATATATATATATATATATATATATATATATATATATATATATATGTATGGTTAATTGAAAGTATCCAAAAATATAGTAATAATATATTAAAAAATTGTATAAATATTCTCATAGAAGCTTTGTACGATTTAAATATTTAAGTATGTTCTAAGTGGCAAGTAGTTTGAGTCTTTTAACCATATTTCAATATTCGAATCCTGATGATGGGAACAGAGATTTATCTATGGGTAGAGGAAATGCCTTTAAACTGGTACTCTACATTCTTGGGAGATTAGTCAATTATGAAGATATCCTTGATTCCATCAATTTTCTAAAAAAATTAATTAAATATTTTTTGTTATATATTTTACACCCGCCTTGAAAAATTTCAAATAGTACTTAATACATATTAGTATTGAATATATTGTTCTATATTTTTGTGACCGTGGCAAAATTAAGAATGTGCGTGAAGAAAATAAAATAAGATCTAACAAATCATATAATAAAAATTATGTAAACATGATATATGTGTAGATATATGTTAATAGTATTAATAAAAAATTTCATCACTCATTTGATTTTGTAAGACTTTTATTAAACTATATATTGATTTATAAATTTTTTATTAAAAATATATTGTCCAAGAAATTATAATTTACTAATCTGATAATACAAAATTTTTTTTAGTTACCATGATATAGATGTGAGGTTAATCTTCATCGGTGAATCTGACTAGCTACCTTAGTGAAGTATCCTCTCTCAACTATGTTTTTTTCATCTACAGGATTCAAACTAGAGAGACTTTGCTTAAATGATCCGCTCTCAATTTCACTCGAATCAATGTAGTGTTGGTAAAAAAAAATTATAATCTGCATAAAAAATATACTATTATTACTCAAAAGGAGGGTATATTTATTATTGAGTAATATTATTTTGACATCCAAATTGGATATCATGGGGACACCCTACTATTTTTGTAGGCTATAAACCAATGAAATTAAAAAAAAAAAGAATAAAGTGATTCATAACCTATTAAAATACTAGAATATCCCCAATAATATCCAATTTGATTGTCAAAATAATATTACTTATTATCATATATAATATTTAATTAGTATAATACTATTTTTGTCAAAAAAACAAAAAAACAGTATAATACTATTTACACAATCTTATGTCACAAAATACTCAAATGCGGAGGAAGATTTGATTACGTTATGAATCATGTCAGGGTTTTTCTGAGGTTCAGGATTTATTACGCATAGCTGATGGATGAGACATTGCAAAATGTCTTTTTGAAGCCTGACATAAATACTTTTACATAACATGCTATATTGTATGTAAATGTAGATATAATATTAATAATATATCAATTTTTTTCGTTTTGGTTTGATATTAATTAAGGTTGTTCGTAGATTGAATTATATCGATTTTGAGTTAAAAAGTCATTCGATTTAATGATAAAAATAATATATGGTTTGGATTGGATCAATTTGTTTTTTTTTTAAAATCTGATACAATTCAATCCAATCGAGTACGGTTTGGATTGGATTGGATAATTCTATTTTTTTCATACTTTATTTTTTTTTCCTTATGTCAAGTATCTTTTTACTTATTTAACAATCGATAAAAGACAATCTTCATTTAAGTGAGCTAGTTTGGGGTGACCAATACTTATTTTAACATCTTTTTATATTAGAAGAGTAGAACCTTTACGAAAGACATCAACTATTTATTCCTTGTTAACCATTATTTGATTTGATGAGCAGTAAGAAAAATTCTAGAGAATTTTTGACAAATTTTAATTTGCTAGTTTGAGAAAAAATAATTATTGATATTTTTTTAACATGTTCTTTTATGTTAAATATTCTTTTATGTTAATTTTCTATCTACTCTCATTTATCCTTTTTTTTCCTTGAATCGACTACAAATAAATTGTAACTAATTATTTTTCAAATTTACTTAATTGATTTACTATTTTTCATGTTTACTCAATCAAGTATATATATTGCTATGCATCAAAAATTTTAGCAAATTATAACCTCAAGACATTAATATTTATTTTAAATAGTCTCATATATGTCATTCCAATAAAAATATTAAAGAGAATGATGGACATAAAAGTATGAAAAACAATGCTCAAGTATGAATAATACTATAATTTAAAAAATAATAGAATATGTATATAAAAGATCGGTTTGGATTGGATTTTACTAAGGGGTCCAAAATCCGATCCAATCCAATGAAAAAAAATGATTTTTTTTGTTTTCGATTTTTCGGTTCGGTTTGGATCAGTTGATGAGCACCCCTAACATTAATATCATATTATGAATTTTCAAATAATCGTAAATTGTCAACGAATTACAGATGGCTAAATGCCTAAAATGATTTGAGTTAAAGACTTGAATGCTTTCACCAAACACTTGCCTTGCAAACATTCAGATTCCAGGGTGCGCATGACTTGCTAGGTTAGCCGTATGAATTTCTATATCATTATTTCAATTAATTTTTGTAATACTTTTTCAGATATTCATAATTGCTACAATTTTCTTTTTCTTTTTGGTTTTCTACTTGCAATAAAGTTATTTGGCTTTGGTAAGTCATAGATCAATGAGAAAGGAATATGGAAATAGTTGTTAAAGTTCAGCTTGGGTGGTGATTCAAAAGTCCACAAAACATGCTTTACTTTCTTCAGGAAAAAAAAATTTGAATGCTTCAATTTTGTTCTTTTTATGGAGAATTTTAGATCATAATACCACAACTCAGATACATGTCACACCTTAAATCGGATCTAAAAAGTTAAACTTTTTTAAAACGAGTCTAATTTAATATGATTAATGATGCAATCCACACTATGCATCCACAATTTTATATTTGTATAATCTTCTTTCTTCACGATTTGATAACATGGAATGTCATCATAGAAACATTTTTCAAGTTTTTTTTTATATTATCAATCAATCATGAATTGTCACATAATTAAAAATATTCGACTTTTATATTGTCACACTATGCTATTCACACTATGATTAAATATAATTTTTTTACATTGATATAAGTTTTTTACACAGTAAGCAATCACAATCATCCTATACGCGACTTTTAAAATAATTATTATAAAAATCAAATATTTTTTATATTATGCGATAATTTATAATTGATTTTCCGTGTAAGAATTCTTTAGTATATAACAATTAAATCTTTATAAAACAAATTACCCCAATATTGTTTTAGTGTACCATATATCCTATATTTGGACCTAATCGGAAAAATAACTTAATTGAAAATTTTTATTTTTTTATGAACCATATTAAAAGAAAAGTATAAAATTTAAGGATAATCTAATTTTTTTTTTTTTTATATCAATCACTCTTAAGTCTTAATATTATAAATTTGGAGAAAGTGTGAGATTGTGGAAAACAATATATTCCATTCTGATAAGAGATAAAAAAAAAGCAATTTAGATTATGTCGATCCATCCAAAACCTTGAACCATCTTCTCTCCATCTGAATATCAAACATTGAATTAATCTAGCAAATGAGAGATCTCCCACCCTTATCATTAGATTATCATTAGATTAATCCAATGACTCACATCCGGATTAGACCACCTTTTAACATAGCCATTTGGTTTCTACTCCACTATTAACATCATGAAACACGTCATCTTCCCATTATCGTTTCGAACCATATTCTCTGATAATAATATTATAAATCCATTTGTATCATATATATATATATATGACCTTTAAAATTCGCAATACAAATATGTATTTACTATATTATTCACCATTACCCACCAACGAGATTCATTGTCGATGTTAGGAACTCGTTGGTGGGTAATCTGTAAATACCTCTATAAACATTTTTTGAGTCGTGAGGTCTACTCTGATCCTGATGAGTTCCCCGGACCTAACTTACCTAAACTTTTTCCCAACAAAGAATCATTTAAACTTTTTTAAAGATAAGATTTAACTTAATATTAAGTGTTTTGCATGGGCCATCTCCTTATTTTTGAGTAATTTACCTCATACTCATTTGTCCTTAGCTGAAACTTGGAAGTCAATCTTGTTAATTATTTATGATTTGCCTTTGTCAAGACTGAAGAGTCCATGCAAAAGAATCAACACGACACTCTCCCTCACGCACGCACGCAAACACATACACCTAGTTTTGGACATTTTCCAAGGTGGCTTTGCAAGTAGCAGACTTGTGTGTGTGTGAGAGAGATAGAGATATTTGAACTTTGATTGAAGAAACATTCCACAGGAAGGGCCAGACCACAAAGAATGTCGGTCTATAAGCCCTAAACCCTTAAACAGGAAACACAGTCAACCACAGACTACAGCTATTGAGAGTGTGTGTCCGAAGGGTTGGCGTTTTTTTAAGGGGTTTGGGAGAAAGTGAAGATGGGTTTTCCCAAGAGTGAAGGGAGAAGCACGCGAAGTTTTTGGGTTTTGCACAGTGCTCACTCTTTGGACCAAGAGATTTGTCTTGCTTGCATGGAGAGAAGAGTAGGCTTACCTCTTTGCCTTTGGGTTTTGAGAAAGAAAAAGAGAGAGAAAGTGAAAAAATCCCAAGAAGTAAAGAGACAAAGAAAGTGTGCTATAATGATATCTTTATCATTTTCCTACTCTAGTGCTGTGCAAATTTGTGCAAGTTTCTATCTCATCTTTGCAAGTTTCACGGCTTTGTGGGAATTGTGAATCTTTGTCTAAATAATGCAAACTTTTTGTGTCATCTCTTTGGGTCAATTTCTGGTCAGTCTTTTGAATATTCTTCCCGATTCATGTTTCCTTTTCATGAAAATGGCAATCTGTAGGTTACCGAGAGAGATATGGGATTGGAACTTGGGAGTTGGGAGAGTTGAGTACTTCTGTACTATCAAATATTCAAATGTGTATTACATACCTTGAATATGTGTGCCATCCCTTATAACTGGTCCAGCACTAGCAGTCTATCCCATTTTATATTGGGTCTTTAAGTCCTAACATTTGCTCATTTTCCACATTTTATACCGGGTCTTTAAGCTTTGGGCCAAGAGAACTATATAGCCTGTTATTTATTGGATAGGTTTTGGACATATTGATACACACTCTTTATCACATTCTTACTAACACATCACTTCCTATTGGTTGAAATTCATACGGGTCCCGTTAATTTATGTGGGTGTGTTAGAGAGTGTGTTGCTAACATTTCTCTTGATAATAAGTTGAAATCCAAGATGTTGATCTGGACTAAAAAAGTTCGTATATGCACACGAGTGCCTGATTTTAACTGATGCACTTCTAACCCCGCTATCACAAGCAACTCACAACGGAAAAGGATTCCCTGCAGCTACTTCGTGAATGCAGGGAAATCTTGATCATTAATTAAATTTTGGATAGGATAAATATATTAATGTAAGGATGAGTGTATAAAATCATGACCATTGATTAAGGTAAATACGTGAATGCACGAAGGATGGCCAAAAGTTGCATATGAAGATTATCCTTGAACCTAAGAGCCATTTGGCTTCCTCAAAATACCCCCAAAACCCGCTCTTCCCCCATCCCTTGTACGGAAAACATAAGCAATTTGAATGCGTAGATTGGCACAAACAAACATGAACATTATTTTAATTTTATTTTTTTTTTGACAAAAAAATTATTTTAATTAAGATGTGGTTTTTATAGTTATAGTAGGAGTATGTTTTTAGTTTGGAGGATTTACTCACATTTGATCTACCAGACTTGATTCGAGTAAAAAAAATAAAAAATCAACTAAATTTAAATTAATTTTATAAAACCAATTCTTATGAATTTGTAGAATGTAAAAACGATTCCAAGGTAAGCTTTTCTTGCTTCTTTGATTTATTGAGCTTATTCTATATGTAGGATTTCGCGGTAATAAAAAAATCATCAACCTTGAGAAATCATTTTAATTAAACAATAATTATAGTGGCAAACGAAAATCAATTTTTTAAAAAATCAAGATTTCTTTTATAATCTAACCGAAATAAGAACTAATTTAAATGACAAAGAAAATAAAAAAGATGTTTCAAATCAGGTAGCTAGTTTAGATTTGGGGTGTGCAAGGCTTACCCAGTTCAGAAAGCAGAAAACCGCAACATGGTTTTGGTTTTAACAAGTCATCAGTATATTGCAAAGAGTGCAGGGTACCTTAAACCATATACAAAGAGAATCAAAGAGAAATGTTACATTACACCACCCACAATAAGTCAATATCTCCTGTCCAGAGCTAAAACTTCCCTAGAAGCTAAGTTTTTAAAGGATATGGCAGTTGTGCATAGCTGATAATCCACTGTCTTGTCATGTTTTATCTATTATTTTAGAATGAATTTCATCAATTAAATTTTGGTGAATGCTTGATTTAGCCCAAATTATACTTTGTTTTCCTATTTTAGTTATTTTGAGTCAATGTGTGCATTTAATTAATTCTAATTAGATTTTTATTAATTTTCTAATATTTTCTTATTCTTATTTTTAGGAAAGGACAAAGAAGAATGATTGAAATTAAATTGAAGATTGCCAAGTAAATTTCAAGGACCCACATGATGGATTTGAATCCAAATCAATTTGGATTTGAATTATCATGATTAAAAGATAATTCAATTGACATTGAGATAAAAGATTGGATCCAAATTAATCAATTTGGATTTGGATAATAATTGTCTATCACAACAATAAAGGATATGATAAGATTTGACAATTAATTTGCAGATATTGATTTGGATATGAAGATTAAAATGTTCAAGATCAACCATGATGGAGCTTGAAAAGTAAGAAAACTGAGCCAAACAGAGCCCATCACGGCCTAGCCGTGACACCCATCACGGACATGATCGAGCAAGGCTGAAAAGAAGAGAACGAAAAAGTCAGAACCTGTCATGGTCAGGCCGTGATGGCCCATCACGGCCGTGACAGGCCATCAGTGCCAAGTTTTCCAAGACAGAATCATCACGGCTTAGTCGTGAGTGACCATCACGACCATGATGATGCAATATCTGGAATTTTAAAACCTGATTTGATCTGATTTTGTAATTGCTTGGGATTCAAGTTACCCTACTCTATAAATAGAGCAATTAGGCTCAAAAATAGGAGGACCTGGGCTGCTACCTTAGGCAAAAACTAGGATTTCTCTTCTTCTCCAATTTCTTCTTCTCTCTTAGGTTTTCTTTTATGCTTTTGTTAATCAAGCTTGCTATGACCATGGTAATGCTTGAGTAGTTCTTTTTATTTATAGGGATTGGGGCTATGCCCAAGATTTGTTTTATGTTATGAATTGACGTTTTACTTCTTGTTAATTTCAATTCGCTTTCGATTTGATTCCTATTGCATGAATTACTTGTGAATTTGGTGCGCACTTATTTGCATGTCGTAGATACACTAAGGACGAACTTAGCGGTGAACTTAGGTATCGGATCTATAGGAATCAAACTTAGGACTTTAATCACGAGAGTTAGAAGCGGTCCTTCGAGGGTTCATTGAATTGTCACGAATCTTAATGGGTTCAATTTAAATACAATTACCATGAGAGTAGGGTTGATTTAATTGGGCACGGTTCTTGTATCCCGAGAGGGAACATTAACTTAATTAGGATAAATTCACCTTCAAAGCAAATTTCGATAATTAACAAAAGAGTAGTCAATTTAGTAACATGAGCAGTCTTGTCGGTAACCCAACTCCTGGAAATCTCTTTTTCATATTAAAAATCCCAAAAATATTTGATTTTATTTTATTGCTACTTTTATTTTCTTGAAATCTTTTCACACCTATTTTTCAGTCTAAATAGTTGTTTAATTTGTGAAGTGGTACTTGGTTTCCCAATCCCTGAGTTCGATACTCGGTTTCTTACCGTTTTATTATTACTTGCTTCAATCCGGTACGCTTGCCGAAGCCCATCAATAGCCAAACAAAAATATAAAAACTAGGCTTCCCTAATATGTGAAGAGCCAGCTCCAGCCAGAGACAAAATTAATGTGTAGCTTCAATGCAGTACAAAGGGTTAATCCACCAATCTGTAAAGGAGAAGCATGCCTTCCTTACCAATCCATTACACCAAGTCCATTACTCTAATTTTGATTAGATCCGTTACCTTATCAAAGACTAGTTTGCCTTGCTTGAAAATAATCTCTTTCCTGTGCTTGTTTGTTTCATGAGTAAACTCCGTTTGAAACCACGTTCATCCAAAGCTCATGTTTTAAGCTTTCAGTAAAAATGCCCCGGGACACTACATTTTCCCATTTGCGTTGGAATTAATCCAAACCAAACAGGCTTTTCATAGTTCATGAAAGAAAGTTTTCAACATTTCATTTCAAAAGAGTGAAAGACTACTACACCAATGCCATAGGCTTTGGCAGCTGCCAATGCGATCCAATGGCAACTTTTTGTCCGAAAGGTAAGTATCTCAAAAGCTTGCAAAAAGTTCCAAATTCAAATATGTTGTGAAGCATTTGGCTGGATAATATAAATCATATATATTGCTAGAAATTCGTTTATTTGATAACAAGATGTAACAAAAAACTAAAAAGATACAGCAACAGAATAGTGGAGTATTTGTGTGTGATATACAACATATTGATATAAAGAAGCACTGTGGATAGTCAAGATAGCATGTAAGCTTGTAGAAAAGACCATGGAAACTGCACAAATCAAAGAGACTTCACCATGTCCATAATAGTAAAAGCCAACAGGTTCAATACATCCAAGATAAGTCATGCCTGAAGGACACAGACTTTGCGGCTCCTTGAACACCTCTTTCAGAAATTTGAGGACAATCCTCAACGGCCAAGAAATCCAATTTCAATGATCCAACAAGTGGCTTTAATCCATCATCTGAGATCCCTAAACACTTGCTTAACCGTAAAATGCACAATCGAGGAAACTGACTCACAAGCTGTAGCCCTTCATCACTAATCTCTTGGCACCTCACAAGTTCAAGAGATTCAAGATATTCTGCTGAGCAAAGAGCTTCCATCCCAACATCATTGAAGGAATAAACATGATCAAGAGCAAGCTGCCGAACTGGGCATTTTTGAATTAAACAAAGTATTCCACTTAATGTGAATGAGGAGGATGAGGGAAACTCCCCATCCGAAAAAGATATCCTGACCGATTCAAGCTTTGAGCAGTTTTGTGCTAAGGCTTTCAGACTCTCATCTGTTAATCTCAATGGATTATTCATCAAGGAAGGCAGGGAAAAATCAGATGGAACTCTAAATGAAACTGACTGAAGGTTACTTGATCTTTGAGACAAACAAATAATGTCAAAGTCCCTTACCCCAACACACATATCTAGGTGAATTTTTTCCAAGTTCTTGCACTTCCCCAACACGCAAGCAAGCCCTCTCCCAGGACTGATGATGCAATTTACCAGGCTTAGTTCCAGCATATTTTCACACGGGACATGCTGCTTTTGCCACCTGTCTACAGATAGTCGATCATAAACTTTCATATATCGGTAATTTGCATCCACCTCAAACTGCAACCTTTTAAGTTTCTGCCAACCAGGACCAAGCTTGATCAAGTCACCTTCACCAATGGCTCTGCAGTTCTTAATAGACAGATCCTCAAGCGTTCCAAGCTTACCGAGGTATTCAAGCCACTCCACACTGCTCACATTGAGGCATCTAACAAGGTGAAGCCTAGAAAGGTTCTTGCAACCCACAACAAGAGAGAGTATGCCACAACCAGTGATTCTTGGCGTAAAATTCAACCTCAGAGACGACAATTTGGAACACGAAGCCAAGTATCGGAGACCAACGTCGGTGATAAATGTGCAGTAGCTCAATGCGAGATCAGAGAGAGACGGGCAGTGATTTGCAAGAATCAGTAGTCCTTTATCATCCAATTGTTTTCCTAGTTTGGACATCCAACCAGAATATGTAATCTCCACTTTGGACAAATTAAGGAACCTAGAACATAGAGAAGTCAAAGCTTCATCTGCAGGATCCATTCCACATCCAACCCTAAGAGAATTCCTTTGTGCATTATCTAAATAATAAAGCCGTTTACAAGTCAGAGAAACAGAGTTTCTGTCACTTGTTTTCTTTATCTTACTCAATATTTCCCATACTATATGGTCTGGTATGTTATCTATCAACATCATCAACTTTTCTCCTCTGCAAAAAATAAGACAATACCTCAACACCTAAGTAACTTGATTGGAAATTTTCATATAAAATCTAAATCTCATCATCATTCATAGGAAACTAATCTAATAAACTTATCACAAAAATAATCCAAATTGGAACCACAGAAAAATTGTTTGATAACCGAAAAAAAATGCTTGTTGCTCAACCAGTCAGATCTGACCGAAATTTCAGAAAAATGAGAGAATAGGGTTTGAAGAAAGCATGGGCGCAAATAAAACAGAGATTAAGAATAAGGAAAAGTGCGATTATGCATAATCCAATACCAATTAAGGGAATTCAAATAATATAAGTGGCTGGAAGGTATCGAAATGAATTTAAGAAACAACCCTTTTTATTTATATATCGGAAAAATGAAGATGATAATATCGACGAAACATGAAAAAGAAGGTGGTGGAAACGGCAACGAATGGATTCGGAACATTTACCTGCTCATATGACCAAGGAACGAAGCAAGAATTCAAGTCATTCTGATATTTTTGTTATTCATAATTTCATATCCGTTTCCGTTGGAGAGGAGAATTGATGACATAACAATTAACAAACATGGATCCTTCGATTCATTTCCGACGGCCCAAAAGTTGCGCTAAGTATCTATCAGCCCAAGCCCTAAATCATTCCACACTTGGATCTTCAACATATAATATATCAACGCTTTACTTTTGGCCTTCAAGTTGAACCAAGTGGCTCCTTGTATACGAAGAAAAGGAATTTTTTTTTTATTAAAAAACCACTTCTCCATTCTACTTAGACCATTCTAATGACTTAAATAAAACTTCTCAAACAGGACAGGATATTACATTTACGGAATAATTTAACCTAAAATTTAAGTTGAGAATGTTCCTCTCAAATACAAAATTACTGAAACATTTCTCCTTACACTTCTATAGATATTCTTTAGAAATTCAAAACGATGCAAGTCCATATGGGGGCCTATGGGGATGCCCAATTAATTCCCAATGATAGCTTCCAATCAGTAGAATTAATTGCGCTGATTTTTGCTTGGAATTAATGGAGTTAAATAACTACTCCTTTCTTCCTTTCGTTATTTTTTTATGATAATTTTAATTATTTGTTTTTTTTCCATAACAAAAAATCTTTTATAAATCCGAGATATATTTGTCAATTTTTTTTTTCCTCTATATATACCCTTATCATAGAATTAAATTGAAATGTCTTGAAAATACACTAAATATTCCCTACTTAAATTCAGCCATAAATGTTGCATGTTCCAAAATAAAAGTGGCACATATCAATTTAGCTTGCATATAGATGTCTCTTTTTATTTAATGTTGTAAATGTTTATTTTCAAGGTACATAAATAGCTAGCGGAGTGTGGAGTAAATGTAGTTAGAATTTATAAATAATTAATGAATTAATGATACTATAAATAAGGGTATTTTGGTACATATGTAAACAAATTAATGATTTCTTAATCTGTGTGTAGAAACCTTAAATTATCATAGAAAAAGAACGGATGGTAGATATTAACATTTACCTCTCACTAGATTTAACAAATAAACTATGGGATTTAGATTTACTGCATTCATGTAATTGGATGTACTGTCGTTTTGTTTTTTTAGAAAGAAAGTTTAGATGCGTTGGAATCCGGGACTCATCAGATTCAGGATAGGCCTTACCGTTCAAAGAACTCTTAAAGAAATACTTAGACATTAATGTTATTTAATTTTTTTTTAATAAAAACTCAAATTCATTTGAATGCCTCGAGTCTGAATATAGGGAACCTATATCCCAAACCCCGTACCTTCTTGTCCTGTTTTTTAAATCTCAGAAATTCTCATAATCAACGGATATTCTGTTCTAACTTCTTATAAAACTCCAGTCAAAAAAAAAAAACTTCTTATCAAACTTAGCCTTTCAATGGCTTACTAACATGGATGAACTCTATTTTAACAAAAAAAAAAAAAAAAACGTGGAGGAACTCCATTGTGCATTATATATCGCATATGTCACTAAAATCCAAGCCAGGGTGAGAATTGTTGGAAATTTCAGTCAAAACAAGTCCCATATTATATGGGAGCTAACTTGAAGAGTATCCTTAAACTTATATAAAGAAGTTTAAGGGGTGCTAACTAAACACACCAATCCTCACAAGAGAGAGTGAGAGAAAAATAGAGAGATCCTTAGAGAGAGTTTTCTCAGAGAGAAAAATAGTGAGCCAATTTGTGAGAGTGTTATCCACAAATTGAGGATACAACATTCTTGTATTTTTGTATTCCCATTATTGTTATAGTGGATGTTTAAGCGGCTTACGGGTCCCGTGGTTTTTTCCTTGCTCACATTGAGGAGGTTTTTCCACGCTAAAAATTGTCCGGTGTTATTAAATTTATTTTTACGCTTCCGCTTAGTGCCTATTTTTGAGTTCACAGAGGAGGGAAATTATGCTAACATTTCCTAACAGTGGTATCAAAGCTCTCAGAGCACTTGAATACTAGGTGCCGGATTTATAAGAAAATTCTTAGTATGCTCTGTAGCTGCAGCATTGTCTGATCTTCCACATCAGAAAAGAATTATTCTTGTTGCTGGAAATAAAGTGTGGTAGTGTGAAAGCGCATGCCTAGAAAAGTTCTAGCTAGTAAAGACTTGGTATTTAAATGTGTCTATTGACCCACCTCTCTTTCCTGGGAACTTCCTCGGTACGTACTGTTCACAAACTACAGTAATTTTCAGCATTCGGTACAAGTCACCTATACGACACTATTCACGTATAGTGTTATTTTTATCAAAACCCACCTGGTTGGAGGAGCTATTGGCCTGTGTAACTCAAGATGGAGGGAGCTATCACTCATGATGGAGACGTGTTCAAGCTAAATGCAGATAACTACTCCTATTGGAAGTCGATGATGGAATATCATCTATACTGCAAAGATTTGTATTTGCCAATTACCCAGAAGGATATGCCGAAGGATATGCCGGATGTGAAGACTGACAAAGATTGGGAGCTTCAGAATCGGAAAGCAGTGGCTATGATCCGGAAATATATTGATCGAAGCTTGTTCGAGCATGTATCAACTTATACCAATGCGTATGAGTTGTGGACAAAACTTGAATCCTTGATTCAAAAGAAGATGCCCAGGAACAAAGCCCACCTTGTCAGACGATTGGTAAAGTTGGAGTACATGAACAGTCAAAATATGATCGAACATCTGAACACTTTGAAAGGCATTGTTAATCAATTAACAAAGGCAGGCATGAGTGTTGATGATGAGTTGCAAACTCTTCTACTCCTCAGTTCTCTATCTGAGAGTTGGGACACTCTAGTTGTCACTCTCAAAGAACTCGCTCCGGATGGAAAGCTTAGCATGGATTCTCATTGCATTGTTTGCTAAATGAAGAGTCAAGACGGAGGGAAAGAGGTTTGAACAATCAGTTTGAAGCCAATGTTGTTGAAAATAGAGGAAGGAGTAAGAATCGTGGAAAATGATGTCGTGGAAAATCACAAGGTAGGTCCAAATCTTGAACCAGACTAAATTGTTATTACTGTGGCAAACCAGGACACGTAAAGCCTGAGTGCAGATTCTTGAAAAGAGACCAACAAGCTGGAACAGTCCACCCTGACCAGATTAACCCGAAGAAGAAGAAAGAAGATGGAACAACTACTGCAGTGGCCTCGAATGATGAGAATATATTTCTTATCAGAGAAGAAAATTATCTAAATGTTGCATTAGATGATTGCATATGGATAATTGACTCAGGAGAATCCTTCCACGTCACACCTCATGAAAAATTCTTCTCATCATACCAAAAAGGAGAATTTGGTACGGTGAAGATGGGAAACCATGTCACAAGTAAAATCGTCGGTATTGGCGAAGTAACTTTGATGACTGAGAATGGAAATAAGCTTGTGCTGAACGAGGTCAGACATGTACCCGAGATGCCTCTGAACCTTATCTCAGTGGGAAAGCTAGATGAAGTCAGGATGATAAATCAATTTGGTAGCGGCAGATGGAAACTCAGTCGAGGAAGCATGATTATTGCTCGTGGCAGAAAGGAAGGCTCTTTGTACATTATGCAGGGAAAGATATGCAAGGGGGAGACGAATGTTGCTCAAGACGCAACCAAAGAACTGTGGCATAGACGACTGGGCCACATGAGCGAGAAGGGTCTGGAGATCCTTGTAAAAGATCATCTCCCAAACATAAAAGGGCAGCCACTTGAATCCTGTGAAGACTGTCTAGCAGGCAAACAACACAGAGTATCTTTTAAAAGATCAGATGATGCAAGAAGAAGAAAGCAGATTCTGGATCTTGTTCATTCAGATGTTTGCTCAACGCCCCGAAAGGTCTGTTGGTGGTGCTCAATACTTTGTTACCTTCATTGATGATCACTCTAGGAAGGTGTGGGTGTATCCATTGAAGACGAAAGATCAAGTTCTTCAAGCTTTCAAGGAGTTCCATGCTTCTGTAGAACGAGCATCTGAAAGAAAACTGAAATGCTTGAGAAGTGATAATGGCGGAGAATACATAGGTCTGTTTGAGACATATTGCAAAACTCATGGGATAAGACATGAGAAATTTCCTCCCAAGACACCTCAGATGAATGAAGTAGCTGAAAGGATGAACAGACCGATCGCAGAGAAAGTCAAAAGCATGCTTTCTCAAGCAAAACTTCCCAAATCATTTTGGGGCGAAGAAGATGAAAACTGAGTTGATCTCGATAATCTGTCTCCTTCAAGACCTTTAAATGGAGAGATTCCAGATGAAGTATGGACTAGAAAGAAAGCCTCTTATGGTCACTTGAGAGTCTTTGGGTGTAGGGCATTTGTCCACATTCCTAAAGATGAAAGAGCAAAGCTAGATGCAAAGACGAAGGAATGCATATACCTTGGTTCACCAAGAGATGAACTTGGTTTCAGATTATGGGATCCTGCACACAAGAAGATTGTTCGAAGCAGGGATGTGGTGTTCTTTGAAGATCAAACGATCCAAGACATTAAGCAATCTAAGAAGCCAAAGCACAAAGTGATTTATGATTCAAGTCCTGTTGTGATAAACAATTCAGGGGAAGAGAATCCTCAAAGGAATGATGAACATGATCAGGAGGAACAATCTGATCAGACAGAACAACCTGACCAGATAGAACAAAGTCAGGATCAGATGATGGAGACTGATGAGACGGAAGAAGAATCTCAAGTAAGACGATCCAGAAGAGTCAGACAACCATCAAGAAGATATTATTCAGATGAATATGTCAATCTCACTGATGAAGGAGAACCTCAAAGCTTCATAGAAGCAATTGAGACGAATGATAAGGAGAAATGGTTGCAAGCCATGTAAGAAGAAATGCAGTCCCTGAAAGAGAATTAGACGTATGACCTGGTGAGATTACCAGATGGACGAAAGGCGTTGAAAAACAAATGGGTGTTCAAGCTCAAGACTGAAGAGAACAACCCAAACCCCAGGTACAAAGCAAGAATTGTTGTAAAGGGGTGCAACCAGAAGAAAGGCATATATTTCGAAGAAATCTTCTCACCAGTGGTGAAGAAGACATCTATTAGAGCAATTCTTGGTCTAGCTGCAAAACTAGACTTGGAGATTGAATAACTTGATGTAAAAACAGCATTCCTACATGGAGACCTAGAGGAAGAAATCTATATGGAGTAACCATAAGGTTTTGCAGAACCAGGCAAGGAACACCTAGTGTGTCGTCTGAAGAAAAACCTCTACGGTCTGAAGCAAGCTCCAAGGCAATGGTACAAGAAGTTTGATCTCTTCATGACCCAACACAATTTCAAGAAGACCTCCGCAGACCATTGTGTGTTTGTGAAGAACTATGAGAATGGTGAATCCATCATACTTCTGTTGTATGTTGATGATATGCTAATTATTGGGAAAGATAAGGCGAAAATAGCTGCTCTCAAGAAGGCATTGAGAAAGTCTTTTGCCATGAAAGATCTAGGTACAGTGAAGAAGATTCTTAGAATGAAGATAACTAGAGATCGTTCTAGAAGGATGCTGTGGATGTCACAAGAAGACTATATCCAGAAAGTTATTGAAAGGTTCAACATGCATAATGCCAAACCTGTGCATGTTCCATTACCTGGTCATCTCAAACTGAGTAAGACGCAATGTCCAGGGAATAAAGAAGAAAAAGAAGAAATGAACAAGGTGCCCTATTCTTCTGCAGTGGGTAGTCTTATGTATGCAATGGTCTGTACAAGACCAGACATTGCTTATGATGTCGGAGTTGTGAGTAGATTCCTATCAAATCCAGGAAAGGAACACTGGAATGCAGTGAAATGGATACTACGATATCTGAGAGGAACTGCCAAAAGCTGCTTGTGTTTTGGCAATGGAAATTTAAAGCTTCTTGGGTATTCGGGATGCGAGATATGGCGGGAGATGTGGATTCAAGAAAGTCTACATCAGGATATCAAATTACTTTTGCAGGGGAGCTATCTCATGGCAGTCAAGACTACAAAAGTGCATTGCTTTAAGCACTACGTATGCGAGAATTCATCGCAATCACCGAAGGTTGCAAAGAGATCTTGTGGATGAAGAAGTTCCTACAAGAGTTAGGACATGATCAGGAAAGTTATATTCTCTATTGCGACGGTCAGAGCGCAATCCATCTCAGTAAGAACTCGACATTTCATTCAAGGTCGAAACACATCGACGTAAGGTATCACTGGATCTGTGATGTGTTGGAAAGTAAACTGCTGCAGATTGAGAAAATACACACAAAAGATAACGGGACGGATATGATGACAAAAGCTCTACCAAAAGAGAAGATAGAAGTCTGTAAAGAATTTGTAACCTTAGAATCAACCCCAAACTGATTCAAGGATATTTTCCCTTTGGCTGAAGGGGGAGATTTGTTGAAAATTTCAGCCAAAGCAAGTCCCACATTGTATGGGAGCTAACTTGGAGAGCCCCATTAAGCCTATATAAAGAAGTTTAAGGGGTGCTAACTAAACACACCAATCCTCACAAGAGAGAGTGAGAGAAAAATAGAGAGATCCTTAGAGAGAGTTTTCTCAGAGAGAAAAATAGTGAGCCAATTTGTGAGAGTGTTATCCACAAATTGAGGATACAATATTCTTGTATTTTTGTATTCCCATTATTGTTATAGTGGAAGTTTAAGCGGCTTACGGGTCCCGTGGTTTTTTCCTTTCTCACATTGAGGAGGTTTTTCCACGCTAAAAATTGTCTGATGTTATTACACTTATTTTTACGCTTCCGCTTAGTGCCTATTTTTGAGTTCATAGAGGAGGGAAATTATGCTGGCATTTCCCAACAAGAATTTCAGCCACTCTATCGTTGCATATGGTTTTATATACGAATCCCCATGTGTCTCAGTATAGTTGTTCAGAGAATAAAAATACAACAGCATCATATCCATGGGCCACCATAGTTTGAATAAGCACGAGGAAATGTAAGGTAGGCTGTTCAAACTTATATTGTGTGTACATGATGAAAAAAAGGAAAACATACATCAATAAGAAGACATATTTTCATCAATGCTCTATTAACTTTTCCTTTCAAACCATACCAATCGTAATCATCTTTCTGAAATGTTACAACTATCGGAGCCCAATCCAAATGAAACCGAAGTCTCAGCCCAAGTTCAATCTATTGAACTATCCTAATGAAAATTGTACTAAACACTAATAGTTGAAGTCGTACTATTAGTTAGCTCAGTAATTGTAGTAATTGTACTTTCAGTCAGTTAGCTTAGTCAGCAATGTTAGTTATACGCTTAAGCAGTTGATTAGTTAGTTATTTCAGTTTATCTTGCATTAGTGATAGAACTCTGAAGGACTTTGCTGTATATAAAGCAAAGCTCCCTCACCGTGCAACTCAGTTCGAATAATACAATTTGCTCAGCTCTTTCTTCTCCCATTTTTTAAGCTCACACTGAGCTACACAATGGTGACATGCCGAGTTTTCACATGGTATCACAGAGCTTTTTTAAGTAAAGGGCTTATCATTTCCGATGCCAAACCCATTCCTTCTAGTTCTTGTTTCTACCCTCTTTTCTTTCTTGATAAATTTTGCAATGGCAAATGTTGCAAATCTTGCAATGGATCCCTTGAATCCACTTTTCATGCACCCAAATGAAAATCCAGGTGCTTCTATCATTTCGAATACCTTGGTTGGGAAGAACTATCAAGCCTGATCTCGAGCCATGACTATGGCACTTCGATCCAAGAATAAGGTACCTTTCATCGATGTCTCACTTCCAAAGCTAGATCACCAAGATCCCAATTTTGTGGCTTGGGACAGATGCAACATCACAGTTCAGTCGTGGATAGTTCAATCTCTAGATCCTGAAATTGTTGAGAGTGTTATGTGGATGGACACTGCCCTTGATGTTTGGAATGAACTCAAGAAGATGTATTATCAAGCTGATGTCTTCAGAATTGCCACTGTGCAAGAAGAGGTGTACGCTCTTAAACAAGGTGATTCATCCATAACTTCCTACTTTACTCAATTGAAAACTCTTTGGTAAGAACGTGAGAATTTTAGACCTATCCCTTCCTGCTTGTGTGAGGTTCAGTGTACATGTCCCCTGATAAGTACTGTCGAGTCTTATAAGGAGAATGACTATGTGATTAGATTCCAAAGAGGATTAAATGAACAATATTCTGTTGTGAAGTCTCAAATCATGTGGATGAGTCCACTACCAGATATTAGTGATGCATTTTCTATGCTTATACAACAAGAAAAAGAAATGAATGGTTCATTTGATGAGTCCAAGATCCTTGCAGCAAAGGGTCGATATCAGAATAGCGCAACTACAGGTCGAGACTCAGGTTATTCAAACCAAGGAAAAGGTTTAGGAAAGGGAAAGGGGTCTGGAAAAGTTTGTTCCTACTGTGGAAAGACTGGCCACACAGTTGATGTATGCTATAAAGAGCATGACTATCCACCAAACTACAAAAGAAATGCAGCAATCAACAATTGTGTGAATTTTGATGATGATGAGCAGTATGACACTACCAGTATGTCCTCTCACAGGTCTGTAGCCGAGTCATCAGGTGTGGGATTTACTCCAGGACAACACAAAGCTTTGTTGGCTTTACTTCGGCAATCAGACAAAACAGAATTCCACGCCACAAACCAAATAACCAGCTTGCAAATCCAGCCTTCAAAGGTTAAAACCACAGGTATAATTTGTGCTTTAACCATTCATGTAAAACCAAAATGCTAGATTCTTGATATGGGAGCAACAAATCATGTCTGTTATTCCATATCAAAATTCCAAACACACAAAAAGGTCAAGCCAATTCTAATAAAACTACCAGATGGTAGTCAGGTGAAAGCTTCTATTTCAGGCACTGTATTTTTTTTCCAAGAATCTTTACTTGACTGGTGTATTATACATACCTGAGTTTAGTTTCAATTTAGTATCCATTTCCAAACTTACAAAAACCTTGAATTGCCTTCTAATCTTTCTCAAAAATTCTTGCCAGATCCTGGATTCCAGTACCTCGAAGATGATTGGTGCTGCTAATCTGAAGCAAGACATGTATGCTATGAACAATGAAAGTCTGCAAATAGATTCTTTTCACATTGTTAATAATCTTTGCTCTCATAGTTGTGATGTCGGGCTCCTTAGATTAGGTCATCCATCTTATGAGAAATTAGGACTTCTGAATAAAATGTATTCCTTCATAAAGTGTAATAAAAGCAAAGATCCTTGTGATATTTGTCATTTTGCCAAACAAAAGAAGTTGGCTTTTCCTATCAGTAATACTCTTTCTGTAACTCCTTTTGATCTACTCCATATGGATATTTGGGGACCAATCTCTATCCCTTCTGTTTTTGGTCATAGATATTTCTTGACAATTGTTGATGATAACACTAGACACACATGGATTTACTTCATGAAACTCAAATCAGAAACCTCATCTCATATACAATCATTTATAGAGCTAATTGAAACACAATTTCAAAAGAAAATCAAGTGTATCCGGTCTGATAATGGTGCAGAGTTTAAACTTCACAATCTATACTCATCCAAATGGATCATTCACCAAACCTCATGTGTAGAAACTCCACAACAAAATTGTATTGTGGAGAGAAAACACCAACACATTCTAAACATTGCTCGTTCTCTATTTTTTCAATAGAATCTTCCAAAGTGTTTATGGAATTATGCAATTAAGCATGTTGTATATCTCATCAATAGATAACCTCTAATTTCAGTCTCGAACAGGTCACCATATGAGGCCCTCTATCATGAACTACCTGATCTGCTACACCTTAAAGTTTTTGGCTCCCTATGCTTTGCAAGCACTATCACAGCTAATAGAAAGAAACTAGATCCTCGAGCTGGGAAATGTACATATTTGGGTCAGCAGGACAACACAAAAGGGTCAATTCTGTTTGATATGAAAACCAAGGAAACTTTTGTATCTAGGCATAAAAAGTTCTATGAACATATCTTTCCTTTCTCTTGTACCAAAAATGACATTCATACCAATAACTCCTGTCCTAGTGTCCCCTTAATTGATCATTTCATATCTGACTCACCTGTTCATGACACTACTGTTGGACCAACACAACATAATGAAACATCAAACCAAGTTCACGACAGTCCTGCACCTCATAACAGTCTTGCACCTCCAAATGAAATTCAAGCAGAAAATGCAATTGAGCATAATATGCCTAGGATGTCCAACAGGGAAAAGAAAACTCCTAACTATTTGCAGGACTATCATTACTCTCTAGCCACTTCAACAGCAGCATCAATTTAATCCTCGAAGGTAAATTATCCTATCTCAAACTACATTTCCTTTTAGAACTTATCAACCTCTCACAAACATTTCACATTAGTTGTCCAAACCTCCATAGAACCACAAACCTTTATAGATGCTGTGAAATTTGATTGCTGGAGAGAAGCCATCAAGGCAGAGTTGGATGCTCTTGAGAAAAACCATACTTGGTCACTCACTGCACTACCTTCCAACAAGAAAACCATTGGCTGCAAATGGGTTTTTCAAGATCAAGCACAGGGCAGATGGCAGCATAGAGAGATATAAGGCAAGGTTGGTGGTAAAAGGCTTCACACAAACTGCTGGCATTGACTATCTAGACACCTTCAGTCCTGTTGTCAAGATGACAACTATCAGACTTCTTCTTTCCCTTGCTTCAAGTCTCAAATGGCATCTCCATCAATTGGATGACAACACAGCCTTCCTACATAGAGACTTGGATGAAGAAGTGTACATGAAGGTGCCTCCTGGACTTGAAATCTCCAATTCCAAACTTGTTTGAAAATTGCAAAAATCCCTATATGGGCTAAAGTAAGCAAGTAGACAATGGAATGCAAAATTAACCCAAGTTCTCACACACTTGGGATTCACGCAATCCAAGGCAGATTACTCACTCTTCACAAAGCAAACAACTTCCGGTTTCACAGCTGTTTTGGCTTATGTGGACGACCTTCTGCTAGCAGGGAGTGATTTTAGTGAAATCAAGTCCATCAAGTCAACATTGGATGACAAGTTTGGTATAAAGGATCTTGGTCAACCCAAATTGTTCCTTGGCTTAGAGATTGCTAGATCACAAAGAGGGATTACACTCTATCCGAGGAAATATGCCTTGGATTTATTGCATGACACAGGATTATTGGCAACAAAACCCTGCAGTACTCTCATGGACTATGGAGTTAAGTTGCACAAAGAGTCAGGCACACCTATATCTGATCCTACACAATACAGAAGATTACTTGGAAGGCTGATATACTTAACAAACACCAGGCCTGATATTTCATATGCAGTACGACATCTCAGTCAGTTCCTTGACTCACCAAAAAATGTTCATTATGATGCTGCACTCAGAGTCCTTAAATACATAAAAAAATGCACCAGGAAATGGTCTTTTTATCTCTGCTGCTTCAGACCTCAAACTCAAAGGATTTACAGACTCTGATTGGGGGGCATGCTTAGACACTCGCATGTCAATATCAGGTTTATGCTTCTTTCTAGGAACTTCTCTCATTTCCTGGAAAAGCAAAAAGCAAATCATTGTTTCAAGATCATCCTCAGAGGCTGAATATCGAGCCTTAGCACACGCCAGCTGTGAGGGACAATGGTTGCTTTATTTGCTGCATGATCTCAATGTTCCACATCCTGATCCTATCTCAATATATTGTGAAAATCGATCAGCTTTGCACATAGCTGCAAATCCAGTGTTTCACGATAGAACAAAACATATTGAGATGGATTACCATCTTGTTAGAGATAAAGTTCAATCAGGGATCCTCCATTTGCTTCCAATCTCCACTCAGCATCAAGTTGCAGATACCCTGACAAAACCCCTTGCACCAGGTCCATTCATGAAGAATCATTTCAAGCTTGGTATGTTAGACATACACATTCCAGCTTGTGGGGGGATGTTACAACTATCAGAGCCCAATCCAAATGAAGCCCAAGTTCAATCTATATTGAACTGTCCTAATGAAAATTGCACTAAACACTGATAGTTGAAGTTGTACTATTAGTTAGCTCAGTAATTGTAGTAATTGTACTTTCAGTCAGTTAGCTTAGTCAGCAATATTAGTTATACGGTTAAGCAGTTAATTAGTTAGTTATTTCAGTTTATCTTGCATTAGTGATAGAACTCTCAAGGACCTTGCTGTATATAAAGCAAAGCTCCCTCACCGGGCAACTCAATTCGAATAATACTATTTGCTCAGCTCTTTCTTCTCCCATTTTGTAAGCTTACACTAAGCTACACAATGGTGACATGCTGAGTTTTCACACGAAAAGTATATATGAGGCCTCCATAAGAAGAGGTTGTGTGCGTTTAGAGGAGTGATCCCTCTATGTTGATCATTGAAAAAATTGACAGATATTGGGCAAAAGGGTCAAATTTGCAACATTGAAAAAATAGAGGGACCAAGTGTGTACGAAAAAATTTAGGGACCGAAATCGCACATAATCAATAGTAAAGGGATCAAAACTGCAATTAAGCATTTACTTTATAAAACTATTATTTATTAATATTTTTCTAACCTATGGAATATTGCACATGTTAAAAAATAAAAAAATATAAATGTTGTATTGAAAATAGTAGCTTTTAGACTTTCAAGAAATTAAATACACAATTTTCAACATAACATTTTTATATTTGATTCCTTAACATGCGGAATATTGCATATGTTAGATAAATCGTATTTATAATTATGTTTATTTTTTATTATTTTTTAGCTAACATTATGCATTGGAAAAGAACACTCATCTGATGGATTCCCATCACGTAAGTTGTGTCCATACCTGTTAATTATCCTCAATGTGTGTTTTTTGCCCTTTTGAAGTGAAATGTTACACAATCAGAAACATGGAGTTAGTTGAGCATTAAAAATAGGATAAAATGATCTGTCATGTTGAGGCCTGAGAGGATATTTATCCCCATAGTCAGAACAAAAAGGGAAATTACAATAATCTGTTGAAGTTAATTAGTACTAGTCAACACTCTTTTTTATTTGAGAAATTATATTTACTTCATTTATTTTATTATTTATCAAGGAAAATGTTATAGGAATTATACAAAATGTATAAGAAACATGTAAAATGTTTTAAAAAAATATCAAATATAAGAACTATACATAAAATAAAATAAGAAATACAAATGTAATTTATCAAATAAAAAAAGTATCATGTATAATAAATGGTAACCACCGAAGAGGTAACTATAGTTACCCCGTTTTTTTAATCAACTATAGTTACCCCTAATTAAGTGAAAAATGTGTTTTTATTAGAAGACATGGATCACTAAAAAACAAAAAAGTATATTATAATAGAAAATAAGTTTTTGTTAGATTTGGACGGAATCCAGTGTATGCATTAGATAGTGGGTATCGAATGCCTGCCAATGTTATTGCAAGTAGCAACGTCAGGACAAAACAGACTGATAAATATAATAATGGGTAGAGGGTCCAGTGAGTAATGCTAATGTCCCACCTCTTAAATGTCTCCCAATAAAAATACGTAACGCGTAGAAGTTGTTGAAATCTAACGGTGGAAAATCTTCAACGAGTCTTTGTCATCCTTTTTCTCCCTCTTCCCTTCTTCCATATCTACAATAACAATGACTTTTTAAGGACTTCCTTTCCCGTGAGTCAATAAAGGATCTTTTTGCTTTGTGTTGTGTTGTGCTGTGCCCAAAATACCAAGAACAATGGAGGTGCCATGGCAGAATTTCTTCTCTGATATGGTAATTAAAACGATTAACTATCAACACACTCAACAAATAAAACATGTAAAATATTATGTATGTGTGTGTGTGTGGCATTGCTTATAATATTATAATTTATAAGTTAAATATATATTGTTGTAGGAAATGGGAGATGGTGATTTCTTAAACCAATGCCAGAAGAACTCATTCGATGATCATGAATTGGTTCTTGGAGAGATCCTGCAACAAAAGTCAACTTTCTCATCTGAGAGCGAAAGTCTGTCTCCTCCAAACAACGGTGGGAGCTGTTTGTCGTTTGAGGACACTACAACAGCCAACAACGTTAACAAACGTGGCAAACTTCTGACTAAGAGCAACAGCTCCAACTCCATAGCGTCCCAACATGCTCCAAAGAAACCTACTACTGCTACTGCTACTGCCACTTCTCCATCCTCGTACGTTCTCTCTTTCGATGAATCAACCGCTGTAGCAGCAGCAGCAGCTACCAGGGAAGCTAATGGCAGAAAGAACCACTCCAACCGTGACCAGTCAAAAGGGGCCAACCTGGCAGCGAGGAAGAGTAGAAACTCTTCGGAGTCTCTAGATCACATCATGGCTGAGAGAAAAAGGAGACAGGAATTGACTGAGAGATTCATAGCACTTTCAGCTACTATTCCTGGCTTGAAGAAGGTTAGTCATTCATTGCATATATTTTGCAATTGATCGTGTTTTTATATGTTAATGTGGGATGATCCAGCTTAATAGTCTGGTATGGAGATATAAATGCTTGTACAGAGATAGATAAAACCAGAAATAGAGAAAGAGGGTTGGGATCGTCCACGTTTTACACTGTTCATTAAATCCTGTGATAAATTTTTGATGAATCAAATCATCATACAGGTTGATTAAAATTTCAAATTTTTTAGTTGTATTATATTGTAGTCAAATTATATGAATACACTATATTGTAGTATAATATATGTGTTTTTTGTATTTAATAATTTTGACTCATATTAAAATAATATTTTTTATTAAAAATAACCAATTATATTGTAAAATATTATTGATAACAAACATTATTTTAATTCATATTAAAATATTATTTTATAATATAATCAGTTTTTTTAATCACAAAATATTATTTTAATATGGATTAAATTTGTGAATACAAAGAATACATATATTATACTACAATATACTATATTCATATAGTTTGACTACAGTATAATACAACTAGAAAGTTTGAAATTTTGACTAAATCCATGTTGCAATTTGATTGATTCAAAATTTGTCACATATAAATGATGTAATGAATGGTACAAAATATGAATGGTGCATATTAATCAAATTTGTCATATATAAATGATGTAATGAATGATACAAAATATAAATGGTGGATATTAACCCAACATAACCAAGACACAAGAAAGTTTTTTTTTTTTTTGAAACCCAGGATAGAAAAAAGTTAACCCTTCACTTCTTGGTTTGTATAAACTTCCAATCCCCATTAAATCCTTGAGCCTGAAATTGCCTAGTACTCTTCCTCACTCCCTGTTTGTGCGGATCATGAGCCACGTGGTGATCAGGGTTCGAAACCTCTCTCAATTATCTACATGTTGGATCAGGACTCATAACATTTACTCAACAAATCTATCCTTTTCAAGCTTTCTATATGGTTGACTTTCAATTTTTATCTTGCAACAAATTAAATACATTATATAATTTTCTAAGGAATATAAATAGATAGACTATTTTTAAAATAGTTGCCTCCTTTTTATCAGAATTGTGATATTTGAATACAAAATTTAGATATTATATCTATCTTTCATTTATTTTTTATCTTATTTATATATACACGTTTCGAGAATACCATAAAAAAAAAAAAATCACATGATATCTCAAAATGTGTTAAAAAAACATTATCCTTTCATTAAACCGTTGAATTTTTCCATTTCATATGATTCTGTGATATTAAAAGTACATAGTCTTGTTGGATGACCAAATCAATGACGTTTCTGTAGTTTCATTCCAATGCAACGAAAGCCCATATTTATAAGAAAAAGGTGAAAACCAAAAGCTTTAGGGTTTCTTTCTTTTGTTTTGATTCCAGTATTCATTTTCTATTTTTAGAAATAGTTATAAATCTCACATTTTATTTTTATTATGTTTCCTATTTTCAGAAATTTATACGAACAGTTTTATAATTATTTCTAAAAACAGGAAATGAAAACAGAAAACTGGAAACAAAATAAACATGCCATTAGATTTCTTTATATGTTTATTTGTTAATCAAGATTTAAATGATGTCTAGATTGACAAGGCCTCGATACTTAGTGAAGCAATCACTTACGTCAAACAACTTCAAAAACGAGCAAAAGAGTTGGAGGAACACAAGTGCTGCAAGAAGATAAAAGTAGAGTCAGTGTCATTCATCAATAAAGCCCATCTATACAGTGATGAAGGCTCTGCTTCTAGCGGTAAAACGAACTCCGATGATTGCCAGAGACTCAATGTAGCACTCCCTGAAGTTGAAGCAAGAGCCTTGGAAAAGGAAGTGTTAATCCGCATTCACTGCAAGAAACAAAGTACCGTTATGCTCAAAATATTGACCCATCTTAAAAGTCTAGATCTCTCCACAATAAGCAATAGTGTCTTGCCATTTGGAAATTCTGTTCTTGACATCACCATTATTGCTCAGGTACATTGCAATACATGTCTTTGAAGGGAATAGATTAACATTTTAACTAATTAATGTCTTGGGCTAAGAGCGTCCACCTAATTGGTACACCACCTACTACATCACCCATGTGACAAGTTTTGGGCTAATGAAATTGTTACACGAGCTCGTCAAGATTTCAAACCCAACAATGTATTTGGGTGATTGAAAAGTCAAATAACCACATGTACAAAGGATGGGTGAAACTCTTGACATGTGGGTGATGTACCATAGCCTTAATTATGATATGTACTCACCCAATTAGAATTTTTTTTCAAACTAAGTTGTATACATGTGTAAGCAACATTAATGTGACTTTGCAAATTGCTATACCTATGCTGCAGATGGGTGACAAATACAACCTAACTCTGAAGGATCTGGTCAAAAGCCTGAGACTGGCTCTCGCGGAGTCACATGAAATACAAGACTGATCCATGCGAGTGTGTTGAACTTGGTTGTATTATCACGACTTTCTAGTCTTGAATAAGGCTCCCTCCATATGTATTTGTAAAATAAGTAATTAAGAATATATCGATGTTAGATTATGTAATTAATAAGGTTAAGTGTATGATGAATAATCCATCATAATGGTGCAGTGGGGTACCACTCACATGGCAGCTCCTTGACTACATATAAGTTTGAAAAGTCAAACTGACACAAGGCAACACACATGACAACTCCATTGGTGGACATAGTGACACGTGGGTGGTGCATCACTGCTCCACTCTGGAGGGTGGTACACCATAAATGCTTCCAATTAAGAATATTATCACGATTTCCTAGTCTTGAATAAGGCTCCCCCTTATATATATATATTTTTTGTGAATAAACTGGGGACCCTAAGTCCTAGGGATGCTCATCAACCGACCTAAACCGATTCAAACTGTAAAAATTGAATCAAATAACGAAAATCGAATACCGAAGACCGAAAAAACCACATTTTTTATTGGATTGGATCAGATTTTGGATTCGCTAGTGAAATCCAATCAAAACCAATCTATTGTATACATATTCTATTATTTTTTTAAATTATAGTATTTCTCATACTTAAGTATTGTTTTTCATACTTTTATGTCCCTCATTCTCTTTAATATTTTTGTTGGAATGACATATATGAGACTATTTAGAATAAATATTAATGTCTTGAGGTTATATTTATTAAAAGTTTTGATGCATAATACACACACATATATATGTTTGATTGAGTAAACATGAAAAATGTGAACCAATTAAGTAAATTTGAAAGATAATTAGCTACAATTTATTCGTAGTCAATTAAAGGGAAAAAATAGGATGAGTGCGAGTAGAGAGATTAAAATAAGTATTGACACCCTAAACTAGCTCCATTAAATGAAGATTATCTTTTATCCATTATTAAATAAGTAGAAATGATACTTGACATAAGAAAAAAAAAATAAAGTATGACAAAAATCGAATTATTCAATCCAATCCTAACCGATTCAATCCAAACCGCACGTTATTTGGATCGAATGATTTTTTAACTTAAAAACAATCCAATTAAATCCACGAACACCCCAACTAAGTCCCAACTACAAAGCAACTAAAATCCAAGGGAAAAGAAGCTAGAAGCAACATCTCCCAAAGCAATTAAATACAAGAAATCTGGACAAAAATCGAAAATTCTACTATTACCCATGTTTAGCCAAGGCATCCACTGCTTGGTTGGCTTCCCTGAAAACATGAGATCAAGAGAAGTTACACCAAGCTAAGTGAAACCCAGAATATTCCTTACCAAGGCAGGATCACACCTTTTAGACACCAAATTAATTGCCACCTGAGAATCAGACTCCACAAGCAAGGATTTGAAGCCCTTACTCCCCCTTTCTATATGATGAATAAGAATTTTTTAAATAAGATTTAATATATTAAAACTTCAAATAATTAAAAACAAAAAACATAAAAACGAATGGTCAGGAAGAAAACAAGAAACACGATTACCTTGCCTCCTTATAATAATCAAGTCTATGATTAGATTGGAAGTCGCCTTTCTTTTCCACACTCGTCAGCTATCATGGATTTTAACAACATATATAAAACAGAGTCATTAGGCTTTTATGTCTTTTACTCCTTCCTTATATATCTTTTTACTTATTTTTAATAGGCCTGGTACATGTATTTTAGTGGGGTCAGATTTGTAAAAGGCGCAACAATCATGTCTACTTTACATTGTATGATCTATATCACATCCTGCAGAAAGTTGAAAAGCCAGATGTGGGCAATACAAATAGTCGCGGAGCAGAATAATTTAATATATTATATATGTGAGAATAATAAGATCGTACAAGCTAATTAAGTATTATAATGTTGTCATGTGAAATTACTTAGTTTCGTAGTGCAAATAATGATTGGACTGGGAACATAAAGGATGAATTTGCTTTATGAAGATATTATGATGTTATTTGGAATGGGACGTAAAGGGTGATTGTTATCATTGGTATCATATGAAATTACAAGAAAGAATGAATGCTGTGTATCCACGTAGTTTTGGAAATCTTATCCAATCAAATGTGATAACACATTAAAATATTACACGTCATAATTGTTAGAATAAGGTGGATCGTCATCAAAAACCATCGATTAGAACAAGTGTTAAATGTATATATGTTGTAGAAGGGTATATTAAGAGGTGTAGCATGATCACGTATATAGGTGTAATACACGGGTGTATATGTAATAGCTATGTAATATCTGGTTTTAGTTAGTTGCATAAGTTGTTATCTATAACTACACGACAATTAACTTTGTTTTAGCTATTGTATAGGAGAACACAATGAGTGTGCAATACACAAGTGACACAATGTAGTTAGAGTGTGGAAAGAAGAGAGGGATTATGGGTGTGAGGCAATACTATCTAGAGAGGAAATAATGGAGTGATTGTGTCTTTCACAGCCGCTGTGCTCCTTGTGACCCTACCGATCAGAGCACCAGATCACTTGGACGGAGGCGACGTGGTGGATCTCTTCCTGGACGGATCTGTCTGGGTTGCAAGTATTCTGCTTTGTGTGTTTTCTGATTTGGATTCTCTGTTTCGTGCTTTCTTGATGGCTTGTCCGTGGACGTTTCTCGATCCGGAATCTCCTTTGTCTTCTCCATCGAATCCACAACAAAAATCTTTTGTTCGGGCTTTAAATGGTTCGTTTGACATTCCGGTTAGTCGCCTTCCTCGACAGTGTGTGAGCGGAGACTGTTTCTATCGAAATATCTGATGATGAATATTAAAGGGGGTTGGAATGTTGCAAAAGCAACCTTCATGACCACTAGTTGTTGTTGAAGGGTGATATCCCTATAAAGATCTCTGATTTACGTGACAAACTCTCAAAGTTACGGAAGCCTTTGGGTCAATGGAGAATGATTCCGTTAGGAAAGGGGTTCTTTGAATTCAGTTTTGCTTCTCAAAAAGATCTGCGCAGTGTCTTGACTGTTGGGACTTGGAACCTTCAACCAGGGCTATTACGTCTTTTTCAGTGGTCTCCAGATATTATTCCAAATAAGCAGAAACAATCTCATGCTCAATGCTGGATTAGAATTCATGACTTGCCACAGGAATATTGTCGCTTAAAATTGTTATTTGAAATTGCAGGTGGTTTAGGTACTCCAATAAGTTTGGATGAAGCTACTCGTACAAGGGCATACGGTCACTATGCTCGAGTTTTAGTGGATGTTAATCTAACATGAAAGTTGCTCAAGGAGATTCAGATTGAACGTGAAGGTTTTACTTTTTCTGTTGGTATCGAATATGATAAGCTTCCTCCTTTCTGTTCTCACTATAATTCAATTGGGCATTTGGTTAAGACTTGTAAACAAATTGCCAAGGAAAATGTGGTGCAAAATGATCCGTCTTTGGTGCAGAAGACTAAGCTATATTATATCCCTAAGGTTCCAGAGCAAAAACCAGATGAAGATAATGGGCATAATGATAGATCACCGGGCGAAAAATTAAGTGATAGTGAATCGGTTGAGACAGTCTATGAGGAACCTTTATCCCCTGATCATGTCTCAAATTCCATTCCACAGAACTCATCTTTGGTTGCAACAAATACTGTCAATGGCTCTACATAGAAGATCTCAACTTCTGCTGCAACCAATGTTGACTCTACAGTCAAGGATACTCCGGTGCTCGAGCATTCCATAGGTACCGGTGATTTAACAATTAGTTTGAATGGTACTCCGACTCCAGTGTCCATCCATTCCAAGGCTACCTGTGATTTAACAATTAATGGTAAGAATCCTGAGACTCCTGAGATTAACTCAAGTCCAGTTTATGTTCAAGATCTTAGCTCTTTTCCAACTATTGTTCAGAATGATTTTAATGTTTTATCTGCTTGGTTGGAAAAGCAAAAATATACAAGCACTTCTAAGGAAGGATAGAAGAATAATGATAATGTTGCTGAAGATGGTTTCACGGTAGTTATGTAACATTCCTGCATAATGGGAAAACTTCCCAAGAGGTCGCCCATCCCAGAATTGCTCCAAGCCAAGCAAGCTTAACTGTGGAGTTCTTAAGTGATGGGCTATCGAAAAGATGTAAGTTGTTGGTATAGGTAGTACAAATCAATTCATATAAGTCATCCTCAACTGTATAGTCTCATACCTACACACTCTCAGGATCCCTCTCATTCCGGAGTGTAATCGGTTCATTCATGTGTCCTGTGACACCCTTCTACCCCGTATGATATAAGCGCTTTAAGATAAGCAATTAATAAAATTTAGTCATGATCATACTGGATAAAATAAAGCGTCCGTCTATGGGTAGAAAAGTCCACATGAACTAGTTCTCAAAATCAAGGAAAATAAAACGAGTTTAAAACAATTTAATATAGCAAAGAAATAAACCTATCCCAACCCCGGTGTCACATACAGAGCCGGTATTACCGTTTCGAAATAAATCCACAAAATACAAACTAAAAACTAACTAAATGAACATAAAAACAAGCCCAAACTATGAGTGGCGGCTTCTCAGAGTCACTCCTCTCCGGGCTGCTCGTCATCCTTTGCAAGGTGCCAATCAGGCCAAACAACCAACAAATAATGGGGAGTAAGAATCATGTAATCATAATAGCAAGGAGGAAGGAAGTAAAATCAAACATACAAGCATGGCGCCAACGTAAGCATATATCAACATGTATAAACATACATCAGCCTCATCAACATCAAGCATGCTATGCAGTGCAATACAGTCCTACTCCGCTAAACCAACAATGCAGTGGATCCACTAAACTCGGGATGGACGACTTCGGAGTTACATATTCACATTGAGAATCTACTCAACACCGGAGAATCTACTCCTTGGATAGCCAACGCATCAAACCAACGGATGCCTCGTCACGGGGGCCAAGGAGAATCTACTCCAACCGTGGATGCTAGATCGTCATACTCTAGGACGACCTCCCCTTTGTCGAACATCCCTCAACAACAACAACAACTCCGATGCAATGTGTATGCAACACAATGACCACGGACAACCACCAAGGTACAGCTCAAACAACTTGGGGTAACCCAACGGTTACCGGCTTAACCATCTTAATTAATCTTTAATTAAGTTAGCTAGTCTTCATCATTAATTAACTAAGTCATCATTTGTCATTGGGGAAGATTGGGGTTAAAACCCTGTTTAAGTCCTTAATCTTAGATTCTGTCCAGAGGGGTGAGCACGGTCGTGCTTAACCCCAAGCGAGGCGTCTTTGCCGCGATTAAGTGGGGCATGGTCTTGCTTCCTTTTTTAGCACGGTTGTGCTCAACTGCACGGGCGTGCTCCTCTGCTGCACGGCCGTGCTTACAACACGACAATTTTCCAGAATTCAAACTGGGAGCACGGGTGTGCTTCCTGTTCATCACGGTCGTGCTCAATGCACGACAGTACTGTTCTGGGCAGAGTCTCAACACAGTTCCTTAACCAATTTTCACTACAAAAAAAGGTTGTTTAGCGACCGAAAATAGTGACCGGATTTTTCGGTTGCTTTTTGCGATCGAAATGACGACCGATTGTAGGATCTACATGAAGGACAGATTAGAGATAATACTGCGACCGAAATAGCGACCGAAATAGAGCGTAGCAGGGTTATCGATCGCTATTTCCGTCGCTAAATAAAGGAACTTAAAAGTCAGTAATTGTATGCCTCTTAGCGACCGAAATAGCGACCGAATTAAATGCAACGGTTGAAAGTCAGAAATTTTATGTATTCTTAGCGACCGAAATAGCGACCGAATTAAATGCAACGGTTAAATTTTATTTACATTTGCGACCGATATTAATTCGGTCATTAATCGACGCGTAAAAAAATTAAAATCACGCGTTTTAGCGACCGATTTAAAACTCCGTCGCTAAATTTATGAATTCAAATTTCAAATTAACTCATCCCGCGACCGAATTTAGCGACCATTTTTTATTTAAGTGATTGGCGACCGATTTAGCGACCGATTATTTCGGTCGCCAAATTATAAATCCATAAAATCGTGAAATCTTTCCCTTCTTCCTCATTTCTGCCATCTCTTCCTTCCTCACCCATCTTCTTCTCCCTCGCGTTCAGGCCGCCAGTACTGGTCACCGTCGCCACCACCGTGCAGTGCGCACCGCCACCACCGCCGTCTCCGGTAAGCCTCCGTCCTCCTCCTCCTCTTCTTCCATCTCCCCCCTCTTCCTCTCCTCTCTTCCTTTCCCCTCTGCTTCCTGCTCTGTTTTTAATTCCCCCCCCCTCCGTTTCAGGCCGCCAACCAATACTCCGGTTACCAACACGCAGCTCTCCGGTCACCACGTACGCGCAGAGCTCCTCGTACCCTCTTCTCTCCTCATTTTGTGCATTCCCTGCTCTGTCTTGAGGTAACCATGCATGGACTCTCTATGTATCATTTTTTATTTTGCTTCATTGTTTCATTTCAAAAATTTTGTGGATTGTTTGTATTTCATTGCTTGCTTTATTGCTTACTACTTAGAAGAGCTACTTGTGTATTTCATGTGAGTTGTGATGATCATTTGTTTTCATGTGTCATTATTTAATCACTCCTATTAGGATTAGGAAGCTCTCATTGAGAAAGCATGAGAAATATGTTTTTGTAACTTTTTTTTGAATGCATCGAAATATCAAAAGTCAAGACTGTGAGATTAGAATTGATGTTTACTTGAGCCACAGAATGCCATTCTTTGCTGTGAGACTGCGAAACATAAACAGGTTTTGGTTTTTGTTGATTATTGACGTACCAATTTAACGGGAAAATTTAATCGAGAACCCTTCGGTTTGCTTCTTGTTGAATTAGTTGTGAAATTACCTTCCATTTCAAGCATCTTAGTCTTTGATTTAGATTCGATTCCGCTTTGTGAAATGCATCTAAATTGGTTAGTGAGGATGTGTGCTATGGATTTTCAATTTGTTTTGTGCTAGGTGTCTACAATTTCAAACATGGATAGTTCATGGCTATAGTTCAAACAAATGACCAATACTGAGGCAGTTGTTTGAAGATCAATCTAGTTTAACATGTCCAGTAACAAGACTGTCCCTGTGTTAATGATGTGTTTTCTATTAAATATGGAACTTGTAATTTCTGGTCTGTTTATCTTTCCATATCTTGGCTGAATTTATGTCTTTGAATATCTCACAATAGTATGATCTATAGCCTCTGTGATGCAGCTGTTTACTTGCTGTGAATAATTTCATATCGTATTGTACGTGTATGCATTCCGATTGTATTGTATTTTGATTCGGTTGGAATCCATGAATTTGTTGGTTCTTGTCTGAATTTATTTCAAAAATTTCAAAAGAGGGTTTTAGGGATTTCAAGTTCTTGTTAACTTCTTTGTAAACAAAAAAATATTCTTTGTTGGAGTATGAAATGATCTAAAAACATTATTGTAGCCTGTAATTCCAAGAGAGCTTTTCACTCATTTTGAATCGGATTCATTTGGTAATTCTACTTATCTCTTTTCTATTTGATGATGTTAATTTATTGAAGGCTGGTACTTATATCTGAGCATGTTCATACATTTGGATTGCTATGAAGAATAGTTTATTCTCTTTAAAATAAAAATCTTTCAATAACAATGAATCAATGTAATTAGAATAATTTGATATGTATTTATTGATAACTTGTTTGGAAATGATTATGGAATCATATTTGTATATATTTACATTAATTATAAGCATTAATTGATAAAGTGTTATTAGTTCGTAAATGGCATGACTTTGTTGTTGTTAATATTCATTTACTAATTTAAAGTCCATGAGCTTAATTAGAAAGTCTCTTATTGAAGCCAACAAAAGCGAGTCTCTTAGATAATGAAGGATTAAGTATAGAGTTAGATAAAATGAAGGGCTAGGCACAGTTTGCCAGGCACATGCATGACGTGCCGTCATCATTAAAACATTATTCACATTAGAAAACAGCTTTGTACACAATATTATGAAAACAACTCTGGTTTTTTACTCATTTGTTTCACTAGGAAATGGAGCTTTCCAGAAATAGTTGTTGATGACCATCCTTACTAGGTTATCTAGGCACTTCCGGTAGGAAAAGTCCTCTCTATGACCATCCTTCAAAACGACGTAAAAGCATCTGCTTTCCTGAAAACTACTATGTTTGCTAATCTGTAAAGTTGCATGTGAAGTTGCATTTCTTTGTTCTATTTTAACATGCTAGCATGCTACATGGATCTTTCCATCTTTTCTTATTATCACTTGATGAAGTTTAGACATATGACTTGTTTTCCTTATCGTTTTATCAGAAAATGGACCCGACTAAATGTTTTGAGACAGACATCCATATAGACCAGGTACAGTATCTCATCAACTTAAGAATAACGATCGGATTCATGTAATGATGGTTAAGGCATAAACTAATCATTTACTAAATTGTTCTTGTGTATTTGCAGGATTTGATTTCAATCCCGCGATCATTCTACCGTCGTTGGGGACAGCAAATACCGCGTGTTGTGACTATTGAAGACAAAAGCGAAAATCTGTTGAATGGGAATATAGTAATCCATGAGGATCGCCCATATTTTGCAACAGATACAAATGGTATCAGGGAGTTGTATTTGTTGTCGACTGGTGCATTGGCAAAGTTTAAGTACCTTGGGGGTTCTATTTTCTACATGTTCATCCCTTTGGAAGATTGATGAGTTTTGATATTTTGATTAGTACTTATTGACTGTAGTGTATTTTTATGTTTTGATCGTTAATTAGTACTTATTAAACTTTTTTTTATAAACCATTATTAAACTTGCGTTAATTAATGTATATGTTTTCTTGATCATATTGACTGTGGTGTTTTGGATCGTTAGTACATCATATTTACGTTTTCTATTTATTTTAAAAAAATATTGGTGTATTTTGTTTATATCAGAAATTAAAAATCAATGGGGTAATAGCTGAAAAACTATATTTGGTTGGCAGGATTGTTATAGGAAAATTTAAATAAAAAAAAAAAATCAAAATTTGCGACCGAAATAGCGACCGAATATCGGTCACCAAATTAGGCGAGCTGGGTTTGCGACCAACTATACGACGACCGAAATATATACTTTTGCGACCGAAATATCGGTCGCAGATTTGCGACCAAAAAATAAGTTCGGTTGCTAAACATTTAGCGACCAGGGTTTCTGCTACCCCTTTAATTCGGTCGCTATACAGTATAGCAACCGAATTATCATGTTTAGCGACCGAAATATTCGGTCGCTAATTAGGTTTTTTTTTGGAGTGTTTTAGGGTGTTTAAACCTATTGATCTCTAACTCATTTTAGAACCTAATTTAACCAATTAAGGCTTTTAACATTTTAACCATCAACTCAACCGTCATAGCATCAACTATACAACCAACATAACATCAACAACCAACATCGTAATAACAACGACAATCATCATACTATCATGTTCATATTAAGGAAACCAAGATAAATATTAACAACATGCCATGAACATGGAACACATACAAATAACATACCAAAATAGCCAAGAACATACAAGTACCAAACAATACAATTTAACATGTTATTTATTCATACACTTAGAACAACACGGGGTTATGGGAACCCCTTTACTTTACACTAACCCCAAGCCTATGAATACACTTCCCTTCTCCGCGTACCTGGAATAGAGATCACGATTCAAAAGAGAGAAAGAAGATCCACTTGGGTCCTGTCTCACTAGCACTTGTCTACAACCTCAAGAACTACAAAGAGACACTTTGGTTCAACTCTAAGATCAAGAAATTAAAAGGAAAAGATCAAGAACTTGAAAGAAAGAACACAAGGGACAAGGTGCATGAATTTTACCTTTCATAAAGTCCTAAACATCAAACACAACGAACCCCTATTCATAGCGATGTTCTCCTATCAAGAAGCAGTGAAGAACGGTGCAAGAACGGGTTCCCTAGAGTGAGTTTTAGGGAGAAAAACCATAAGGATTCAAAGAGGAAGGAAGGAGGCAGTTTTCTGAGTGTGGGGATCGCGTAAATTAGGTTTAGGTCGAGTCTAATGGTATATATGAGTTTGGGTCATAACGGGTTCCTATTTCAGCTCAAACTGTATACAGTTGGGTATTTTGACCATAACACTAGTGCAATAAGTGCTTTTTACGTCAGTTAAAATTGATTTTATACGTCAGAATATTTTCTGACGTAAATACAGCTGACGTTAATAGTTAATATTTTAACGTCAGTTGTTTAAACAACTGACGTTAAATATAAAACTGTTAACGTCAGTTCTTTAACACAACTGACGTTAATATTGTTCAAACTAACGTCAGTTGTGTTAAAGAAGTGACGATAAAGATTTTATTTTTAACTTCCGTTTCCTAATACAACTGACGTTAATAGTGTACTGTATATTTTATAAAATACTATTAACGTCAGTTTTTTTATACAAATGACGTTAATAGATTTTTTTTTTTAAATTCAGTTTTAAAATATCACTCCCCTAAGCTCTCCCTGCATTCAGTAAATATCCCAGTAACACATAATATCACACACATTACAGAATTGCAAACACTACCCTTAAATTTCAATATTAACAATAAGAAAAGAAATATACAAAGGAACAATGGGGGACTTAAAACCAAAACCCATGTATAGGAAAAACATAACTATATATCTACAAGTATATGTATCTATATATATATATATATATATATATATATATATTTTAGTCTCTAATGTCTAAAAACAAAACTACCGCCTTACCAACAAAATAGAGGGTTGCAACATTATAAACTTACATTAAAAAGAAGGACTAAAGATAGTATATAACATGTAAACTTACACTAGAATCAGGCGTAGGCGCGATCGGGTCCTGCGTAGGCCCCACAGTGTCCTCCCGTGCATGTGGGCTATCCGATTGATCCATATGTATGCATGTTCATAAACAATATATATTTATTAACATAGGTTATAACTCAAAATAAATACAGAAGTATAAATAAAAATAAATGTATACTAAGTTTAAACAACCTACATCAATATCCCTTCGTGATGATCATCACGAGTGGCATGTACATCGTCCACCTGTGTCTCCTCGATTATAGTAGGCATGTTTGTTGAAAAAGAAGCAGTCTCGGGAATATCAAGATTTGAATCTTGATTTTCATCACTACCATTATACATGCTTTTTCCTTGAAGAACCACGGACAACCATTTGTTAGAAGGATCGGTGATATAGAACACTTGTTTTGCTTGGGAAGCCATTATGAAAGGCTCATTTATATGACCTAACTTGTTGAGGTCTACCAATGTGAACCCCAATTCGTCGGTTTGTACACCACCGTTACTATCAACCCATTTACATTTAAAAACCGGCACCATAAGCTTAGTGTAATCGAGCACCCAAATATCTTCAATATATCCAAAGTAAGGTCTCGGTGCTTTAAGGGGTTTTGTGTCCTTTGCACTAGAGAAGTGCATTGATTCGGCCACGATCATAACCCCACTATTTTGCATAGTACTCTTGTTATCTTATTCCTTTGTATAAAAGGAAAAGTTATTTATGTCGTATCCGCTCCAACATATGACGTTGAAGCTAGGCCCACGTGCTAGCCATCTTACGTCATCAGAAGCAGTACTACCATCCTTCAGCATTTCTTCCTTGAACCATGGTAAGAAAGTCTTGTTATGCTTGTTCAACAACCACCTTTCGCTCATTCGAGGGTTTTCTTGATTGACTTTTCTTTTATGTTCAAATAAGAAAGGCTGAACACAATCGATGTTGTTCAATACATACAAATGTGCTTGAAGCACTTCCTCTCGACCCTTGCTATTAATTCTTAAGCCATGTGTACCCTTACCTTGACATCTGATCTCATTATGCCGAGGCTTAGGAACCCCTATAGGATCCGTGTTATGAAGGTAGTCCGAACAAAACTCAATAGCTTCTTCTGCAACATACCTTTGAACAATAGATGCTTCCGGACGATCACTACAAAAAAAGGGTCATTTAGCGACCGAAAATAGTGACCGAATTTTTAGGTTCCTTTTTGCGACCGAAATAGCGACCGATTGTAGGATCTACATGAAACACTGGTTAGAGTTGATTCTGCGATCGAAATAGAGCGTAGCAGAGATATCGGTGGCTACTTCGGTCGCTAAACAAATGAAAGTAAAAGTCAGAAATTTATGAATTGTTAGCGACCAAAATGGCGACCGAATTAAATGCAACGGTCAAACTGTGTTTATATTAGCGACCGATTTAGAAATCCGTCGCTAAATTTATGAATTCACACTTTAAACTTTATTTATATTTGCGACCGAAATTAATTCGGTCGCTAAAAGGCGCGTTAAAAAAATAAAATTGCACGTGTTAGCGACTGAAATTTAAATCGGTCGCTAAAATTACAAATTCAAATTAAAACTAACCATATTAGCGACCGAATTAATTTGGTCTCTAAAACTTAAATCCCTAAATTCGACAGAACCTCCTTCTTCCTCATTTTTTCCGTTGCATTTCTCTCTCCCACCCACTGTTTCTCTCTTCTACGGCGCACGCTCCGGCCACCTCAACACCCCAAGACACCTCCGGTCACCACCATCATCTCCCCTCTGCTCAGGTAAGCTCTCCTCTACTCCATCTCTCTGTCTCTGTTTCTATCGCATATATCTCTCTCTGTCTCACTATTTCTCTCTTCCTAGCCGAGCGCTCCGGCCACCACAAGACACCTCCTGTCACCACCATCATCCCCTCTGCTCAGGTAAGCTCTCCTCTACTCCATCTCTCTCTCTGTCTCTGTTTCTCTCGCATCTCTCTCTGTCTCACTACCATTTATAGACCAATGCCTGCATTTTCTTTTTCTCTATCTCTACCATTTCTGTTAGTTTTGTCTTGTTTCAGTTGTTGTTTCTTCTCACTATTATGTCCCACCTGACTTATTCTTTTCAAACTTGTTGGCATGTCATGTAGCTGTTATGTGAATGGCATTGTAGGGTGATGGTTTTTGGTAAATAATGTTTTGCGATCCAGTAAATTGCTTTCCATATTCTTGCTAGCTGCTTAACTGTAAAATAGTCTTGGTAATTTGGATTATAGGCCATTTCGAATTTAGTTATTTTTGTTTAGTAGAGATGTGGAACATATGAGGGGAAAATGGAAGGAAAGAAGTATTTAAGGAAGAGGGGGTCTGAGAGGCAGAGATGTATATAAAAACAAGAGGAAGTAGTACCAATGAGGACTGAGAAGGGAGAAATACAACCTCGGGAACAAATTCAATTCATAAATCATCTCTTTTCTCTAAGTACTTATCAATCCTTAAATAGGCAAAACCAACTTGATAACCAAGAAATCCTAAATGACTAAAAACCTTAAACAAACCAATTTATTAAGTATCATAATAACCCCAAAATACAAGATCCAAATTACATTGATTCCAAACTATATCTTGCATAAAAGCCAATGTGAAAAGTAGATCAATCTTTCATTCATTGTCTTAAAGTATGGTACACTAAATGGCCTACTCTAAATGGTATATTCGGATTGCAGTTCCTAACTTTTAGTGTTGAAATTTTCACATGGGAAAGAAAATAGGAATCTTCTTTTCAGATTGGAAGTTAAATTGCAATTATCCAGTGTAGGATCTACTACACCATTCTGCAGCCATTATATTAATTTGAATGATTTTAATGTTGGAGAATAATTGGTATGCCCTATGATGTTTGATAATTTACTATTGATTCAGGGAAATATAATCATACGTTTTCTTATTATTTTTTATGCTTCAATGATTATTTTTTCGTGAGCTATGCTTTACCACTAGATATTCATGAGATAAATTATTTAGGTATAACAATTTAACATAGTAGATGGAAAAATTCATCTTGGTAGATTTTGTCGCTTAGGTAATTTATATTTGATTAGATATAAATTTATTTATTTTTATTTATTTTTATTTATTTTAATAATGTATGCTGTTTCACCTTTGCAAGTTGTTATAAATTTGTAACCGTATATTGTTGATTCTATTTTATATTAATTTATGTGTTTCTAGTCTTATAAATAGTTGTACTGGATTATGTATATATAGAATAGTGATTTGATTTGAAATGAATAATTTCATTTATGCACGATAGGTCCTTGTTGTCATATTCTTCTACTCTCTGTTGGCTCCGGCTCCTCCCCTTATCCTTGCTCGGTTGTGTTTTCTCTCTCAGGTCAGTTCTCTGAACACTCAGTGTAATGTATTATGTGAATTATCGTCTTGTTTGGTAGTGGAGAGCTGAGTGGTCGCGCTGTCGCCACGCGCCAAAAAGAACGAGCGTTTACAAAATAATGTAGATAGGGAAGCGACGACTCGGATGTCGTCTCTCAAGGACTCTTAGGTTGCTATTATTAACAGAAAATCAGTTTTGGGGGGTTTGGATTGAAAGCAAGTAAGAAAACAAAGCAAAACAAAGCAATGAAAACAAGCAGTTTAAGAGATTAACAGATAAACTAAAGCAATTAACCTCCTGTTCTCGATTTCCCACTATCATTGGTTCATGCAAATTCCAAGCCCTAAGTAGATTCTAATCCCCTTTCAGTTGTATAACAACTAGCAACGTAATCACTACTACGGATATATGTTCCTATTCCCGAAATAACAAACGGGGTTAAGCCCTCATGAACTAACGAACATGAATGAACGCACGCGAAATAACAAATGCGATTTAGTATAGGAACATAACATCACTGAAATGAATCAATACAACACTACACACTCCTGAAATAACAAACAGAAATGTATAATATGGTATTGAAAAGAGAAAAGCAGACAAAACAGGAATTGCATAACCTCAAGTGTAAATGGAAACCAATCCCAGTAGATTAATCTAGGAGACTAGTTCTCCATTACAGAAATAAACACAAGAAAAGAAATAAACTACTGAAAACTACTACTACTGCCTAAGACTAGCTAACAACTCGCCAACCATTTCTGCCTTCAAACAGGCTTATATACAGTATCTGGAATCAGCAGACTCGCGAGGCGAACACTGTCTCGCGAGGCAAATCTTGCAGCTTTTGGTATTCTCGCGAGGCGAAGAATGGCTCACGCGGCGAGGAATGGAAAAGTCGTGGCTCCTGGTCTTCAGCCTCGCGAGGCAAGTAATAGATTCGCGGGGTGACACAGAAAGATTGCAAATTTCCTGGCACAGTCACCTTCAGGTTCACGAGGCGAATGTCTACTCGCGGGGCGAAAGCTCCAGATTTATTTCTTTTTATTAACCTGAAAACAGAAAATAGCATAAGTGATTTATTTGACTCTAAATCAACCAAATTAACCTAAAAATACTTTACAGACTCAAAATGCTGCTTAAAGACAATCAAGTCTAATTTGGGCGAAAATGATATAAAATTAGCACAAAACCACGGTCATACTAGCTATAAAACTAGATGAGCCAGCGGCTGATCAAAATACCCCAAACTTAAACTTTGTTTGTCCCCAAGCAAACTAAAACTCAAAAACTTGAAAAGACTAAAGACATGGCAAGCTCAAGGATTCAATCAACTTTCGCACAAGTTTCAAGCAATTTATCAAAATATTTTTCAATGTTCCCCCCATTCCAAACAAAGCAATCCCCACATTCATTCCTTCTAAACAATTGAGAATTTCATCATTCAAACAATCATTAATCTAAGAAGGGGATCCAAGTCACACACAAGAGGGAGATCACCAAATTCAAACAACTGCCTTCCTCACAAGGGAAATTTGTGTTTCACTCAATCGCTCAGTTTGTGTCTAGGCTTTCACTCAATTTCACTTTTAAGAGCACTTCCCTTAAATTTGATTTTCATCTCAAAATGATTCCCACAGAAAACATGCATGCAACATCAAAAGGTCTTTTATGGGTTGTAATAGGGCCTGGCTAAGGGTAGGATATACAAAGGAACTAGGCTGAAGTCCCTAGGAACTAAGAGAGCATGAACATTATACACTTTGAATTTCCACTCAGATTTCTTTTTCCATTTTTCCTTATGATTTTGGGTGACTACAGCTTTTTTTTCCAATCTACAAGCCTTTGGCTCCAACCTTTTTATTGTATTATTTGTTTATTTATTTATTTATTTTTCAATCCCAAACACATATTACACCTTGCAGCCACCCCAAACTTAGTTTCTTGCAACCATTCTCTAGCTAAGAATCCATGCTCTCCTAATCCTAAGATCGGGTTAACATGGTTTTTCAGATTTTTGCTTATAACATAAGGTTATCAAGAAATAATAGGCTAATCAGGCTCAATGGGGCTAACTAGGGAACATGCATTAAGGGTGGTTATTTTTAGGCTAAGTAGTTATTTACAAAGAAAATGCCTAAATCATCTGAAGCAAACACATAAACATGCAAACCAAAAAGAGATTCAAGCAAATTCAGGAAAGTGCAACTTGAAAGTGATTCTCACAGTTAAAAACATGTTGGAGGCTCAAATCCTCACCTGGACATTTATGCAAATTGTTTGACAGAGATTCTATCCCTAGTGTGTGCTTCCTATCACCCCAAACTTATCATAAATCATGCCATCATAACAAAATCTCAAAGTTCAGTTTTCAATCACATGGGGATCAAATTTTCAAAAAAATTTCAAATCCTAGGGGGAAAACAGTCAACACATAACATGCAATCAATCTATGCAAATTAATCAAATCCAATAAACTTGCAACACTAGACTTAACACAACTCCTGAGCTTCTCAAATTATTCAGGAGCTTTATTAAAAACAAAACAGAAATAAAGCAAGGCAAAGAAAATTAAAAAGAAGCAAGGTTCAGAAAAACTCATTGGGGCGGTCCACCAGGATCCCATTGTCTGTAACATAAGGCCCAAGTTATAGCCAAAGGGTGGGAGTTCATTCCATGCTTCCATAACTTGCAGCCTTGATATGGGAGTGAGTGCTTGACAGTTACGGTGACTCCTTCCAGTGCGGCGGACTTCTCACTCCTTCTTGGGTCAAAGATGACCGCTTTTTCAACAAAATCCTCCCAATAAAATTGGGGTTCAATCCCTTGGACTGGCCATGGTGCAAGATCCAGTGGCTTGAACTCCATTACCGGTGGTTCCACAGTGGGAGGTGGTAAACAAGTAGCTGGGGTTACTGGTGCTGCTTCATTTTCTGCACTAACAAATTCATCACCTGCTAAACCTGCAGAAATTTCAGCACACACCACACAAAGGTTAGTGTTAGTAGAGTCAGTACATATATCACAATAAACTGAATCAGGAAATGTCTGAATGTCTGGAAATTCAGCAATTAGTTCATCCATCCCATCACTCTCAACAATTGCATATGAGTTAATTGAATCATCTACTTCCAAAGGTTCTTCATCATCCTCAAGCACGGGGAAGCAGATGTCCTCCTGATCCTCATTTTCTATATGCACAGAATCCTCATACCTTTCAAAACATGCTATACATAAAGCAGTGTCAGTACAATCAGCACATGAATTATAATAGATAGAATCAGGGGATTCAACACACAGTTCATCAACAGAAACATTATCAAAATCATCATTAGAAGTATCTTCAAGAATAACCATCTATGAATCGGCATGTTCTTCCAGTGGACGTTGAGTTAACAGTGCAGCCGAGTTGGCGACAATTTGATCAATTTGAATGGACAACTTCTGAGACTCAGCTTCACTCCTCTGATGGGATTCACGACTTTGTTCTGCCATCCGTTGATTTTCCTCTATCATCCGTTGATTTTGCTCGGTCATTTGTTGAAAGCTTGCTTCCATTTGTGCAGTTATCTGTGCAGTCATTTGCTTGAACAGGTCCTCGAGTGAAGGTCCGGAAGGTGCAGAAGTGGTCACTTGGGGAGGATAATTGTTCACTCCAAACATGTCAAAATCACTGCTAAACTCATAACTTCCAGAAGAGTTAGGATAACATATGCATGGTGGTGGTTCACTAAAATCAGGATAATACATGCATGGTTGCTCATAATAAACATTAGGCACATAATTTTGCATATAATTATCCATGGGGCGTACTAAAATTCACAACCAGACAAAAGAGCCAAAACTAATTCAGCAAAGCAAATTTTTTTTTTTTTTTTATTTTTTTTTTTTTATTTTCTGCTAATAACACAACAAGAGTCCCCGGCAACGGCGCCAATTTTTGGTCGCGCTGTTGCCACGCGCCAAAAAGAACGAGCGTTTACAAAATAATGTAGATAGGGAAGCGACAACTCGGATGTCGTCTCTCAAGGACTCTTAGGTTGCTATTATTAACAGAAAATCAGTTTTGGGGGGTTTGGATTGAAAGCAAGTAAGAAAACAAAGCAAAACAAAGCAATGAAAACAAGCAGTTTAAGAGATTAACAGATAAACTAAAGCGATTAACCTACTGTTCTCGATTTCCCACTATCATTGGTTCATGCAAATTCCAAGCCCCAAGCAGATTCTAATCCCCTTTCAGTTGTAGCAACAACTAGCAACGTAATCGCTACTACGGATATATGTTCCTATTCCCGAAATAACAAACGGGGTTAAGCCCTCATGAACTAACGAACATGAATGAACGCACGCGAAATAACAAACGCGATTTAGTATAGGAACATAACATCACTGAAATGAATCAATACAACACTACACACTCCTGAAATAACAAACAGAAATGTATAATATGGTATTGAAAAGAGAAAAGCAGACAAAACAGGAATTGCATAACCTCAAGTGTAAATGGAAACCAATCACAGTAGATTAATCTAGGAGACTAGTTCTCCATTACAGAAATAAACACAAGAAAAGAAATAAACTACTGAAAACTACTACTACTGCCTAAGACTAGCTAACAACTCGCCAACCATTTCTGCCTTCAAACAGGCTTATATACAGTATCTGGAATCAGCAGACTCGCGAGGCGAACACTGTCTCGCGAGGCGAATCTTGCAGCGTTTGGTATTCTCGCGAGGCGAAGAATGGCTCGCGCGGTGAGGAATGGAAAAGTCGTGGCTCCTGGTCTTCAGCCTCGCGAGGCGAGTAATAGATTCGCGGGGCGACACAGAAAGGTTACAAATTTCCTGGCACAGTCACCTTCAGGTTCGCGAGGCGAATGTCTACTCGCGGGGCGAAAGCTCCAGATTTATTTCTTTTTATTAGCCTGAAAACAAAAAATAGCATAAGTGATTTATTTGACTCTAAATCAACCAAATTAACCTAAAAATACTTTACAGACTCAAAATGCTGCTTAAAGACAATCAAGTCTAATTTGGGCGAAAATGATATAAAATTAGCACAAAACCACGGTCATACTAGCTATAAAACTAGATGAGCCAGCGACTGATCAAAATACCCCAAACTTAAACTTTGCTTGTCCCCAAGCAAACTAAAACTCAAAAACTTGAAAAGACTAAAGACATGGCAAGCTCAAGGATTCAATCAACTTTCGCACGAGTTTCAAGCAATTTATCAAAATATTTTTCAATGTTCCCCCCCTTCCAAACAAAGCAATCCCCACATTCATTCCTTCTAAACAATTGAGAATTTCATCATTCAAACAATCATTAATCTAAGCAGGGGATCCAAGTCACACACAAGAGGGAGATCACCAAATTCAAACAACTGCCTTCCTCACAAGGGAAATTTATGTTTCACTCAATCGCTCAGTTTGTGTCTAGGCTTTCACTCAATTTCACTTTTAAGAGCACTTCCCTTAAATTTGATTTTCATCTCAAAATGATTCCCACATAAAACATGCATGCAACATCAAAAGGTCTTTTATGGGTTGTAATAGGGCCTGGCTAAGGGTAGGATATACAAAGGAACTAGGCTGAAGTCCCTAGGAACTAAGAGAGCATGAACATTATACACTTTGAATTTCCACTCAGATTTCTTTTTCCATTTTTCCTTATGATTTTGGGTGACTACAGTTTTTTTTTCATCTACAAGCCTTTGGCTCCAACCTTTTTATTGTATTATTTATTTATTTATTTATTTATTTTTCAATCCCAAACACATATTACACCTTGCAGCTACCCCAAACTTAGTTTCTTGCAACCATTCTCTAGCTAAGAATCCATGCTCTCCTAATCCTAAGATCGGGTTAACATGGTTTTTCAGATTTTTGCTTATAACATAAGGTTATCAAGAAATAATAGGCTAATCAGGCTCAATGGGGCTAACTAGGGAACATGCATTAAGGGTGGTTATTTTTAGGCTAAGTAGTTATTTACAAAGAAAATGCCTAAATCATCTGAAGCAAACACATAAACATGCAAACCAAAAAGAGATTCAAGCAAATTCAGGAAAGTGCAACTTGAAAGTGATTCTCACAGTTAAAAACATGTTGGAGGCTCAAATCCTCACCTGGACATTTATGCAAATTGTTTGACAGAGATTCTATCCCTAGTGTGTGCTTCCTATCACCCCAAACTTATCATAAATCATGCCATCATAACAAAATCTCAAAGTTCAGTTTTCAATCACATGGGGATCAAATTTTCAAAAAAATTTCAAATCCTAGGGGGAAAACAGTCAACACATAACATGCAATCAATCTATGCAAATTAATCAAATCCAATAAACTTGCAAACCCTAGACTTAACACAACTCCTGAGCTTCTCAAATTATTCAGGAGCTTTATTAAAAACAAAACAGAAATAAAGCAAGGCAAAGAAAATTAAAAAGAAGCAAGGTTCAGAAAAACTCATTGGGGCGGTCCACCAGGATCCCATTGTCTGTAACATAAGGCCCAAGTGATAGCCAAAGGGTGGGAGTTCATTCCATGCTTCCATAACTTGCAGCCTTGATATGGGAGTGAGTGCTTGTGGCTGAAGGTTCGTACTATAGAAGTGGTGACGGGAGGGAAGAATTGAATCCATACGAGCAGATGATAATGGATCATGCTGGACCATCGGTTGGTGTTGTACTAGAAGAAGATGGGGGAGAAGATGGTGGAATGGGTTCCCAATACATAGAGGAGAATCCGAATCCCGAAGCTCAAAGATTCTATGATATGCTGAGTGTTGCACGATCTCCATTGTGGGAAGGATGTCGGGAGTACACGGAGTTGTCGATGTGCATGGAATGGTTGAGTATCAAATCTGACTACAATATGCAAGAAGGCTGTTTTAATCGCCTCACCAGGTCAGTGTCCAAGGCATTTCAACAAGGCAATCGGATGCCTACAAGTTTTTATCATGCTAAGAAGTCCGTGGAAAATTTGGAGTGCGGGGTGTTTGAAAATTGATTATTGCCCGAATGGATGTATGTTGTACTATAAGGATGATTCAGCGGAAAGCATAACATGTTGTCGATTTTGTGGTGAGGATCGGTATAAGACAACCACTAGGATGGGCAATGAGAAGAAGAGGTCGCTAAAAAAGATGTGGTACTTTCCGCTCGTGCCAAGACTTACAAGATTGTACTCTTCGATGGCCACTGCAGCTCACATGAGGTGGCATAGTGAGCATGAGAGGGAGCAAGATATCTTGTGTCATCCATCTGATGGAGAAGCTTGGAAGCATTTTGATAGGGTTCATATGGCATTTTCGCAGGACCCTCGCAATGTCCGATTGGGGTTATCTGCTGATGGATTTAATCCTTTTGGGCGATCGGAAAAGCATACTCTTGTTGGCCGGTTATCCCGACTCGTACAATCTTCCCAGGGATGTGCATGAAGCGGGAGTTTATGTTCCTAACAGTCATAATTCCGGTCCGTCTAATCCAAAAAGGTAAGATTGATGTGTACTTGCAGCCGCTGATAGATGAGTTGACAATCTTTGTGGAATGATGGTGTGTTGACATATGACGTATCTTTGAGGCAGAATTTCATCATGAAAGCAGCTTTAATGTGGACGATCAACGACTTTCCCGCTTATGGGATGATGTCGGGTTGGATGACCGCGGGAAGCTTGGATGCCCAATATGTATGGAGCGATCGAAGGCATTCACGCTTAAAAACAGTCGAAAGATCTCATATTTTGATTGTCATCGTCAATTCCTTCCAGAAGATCATCCTTATAGGCGGAACAAGAATGCATTCAAGAAGTGTTGTGCGGAGAGAACACCGCCTCCACCACGTTTGACTGGTCCTAATGTATGGCGCAGAGTACAGTACTTACCGCTCGTCCATGAAACCCAAGGAGAACATATTCCTGATTATGGCGTCAACCATAATTGGACAAAACAAAGTATATTTTGGAGGTTGCCGTATTGGAGGACGCAGCTACTCCGTCACAACATTGATGTCATGCATATTGAGAGGAATGTGTTTGACACTGTGATGGACATCAAGGGAAGGACAAAGGATACAAATAAAGCCCGATTGGACCTGGCTGACATTTGTAATCGGAAGGAGCTTGAGTTGCAGGACGGTGGTCGTGGCAGACTTATCAAACCGAAGGCAAGTTATACACTAAGCAAAGCACAAAAAGTGGCCGTCTGTAAGTGGGTTAAAGAACTAAAGTTACCAGATGGGTATGCTTCCAATCTGGGTAGATGTGTTGACATTAAGGAAGCAAAGTTACATGGAATGAAGAGTCATGATTGCCACGTGTTCATGCAACGGTTGCTTCCAATTGCGTTCGACGACACAGAAGCAAATTTGGAACCCACTTGTTGAGCTTAGCCACTTTTTCAGGGAGCTTACATCGACAACACTAAATGTGAATCAATTAAAGGATATGGAAGTCAAGATACCCGTTTTGTTATGTAAGCTGGAGCAAATCTTCCCGCCGAGTTTCTTTGATTCCATGGAACACCTGCCAGGTCATCTACCTTACGAAGCAAGAGTTGGTGGCCCAGTCCAATACCGCTGGATGTATCCATTTGAGAGGTAAACAACATCAACTATTTTACTTAATACATATGAAATTCACGAACACGAGAGCGTAGTTTAGCTTTCCCTAAAACTAGTAATTATTTGTATGTATCCCTCTGTAATAGGTTCTTGCACTCCCTTAAACACAAAGTCAAGAACAAGGCACGAGTGGAGGGTTCCATTTGTGAAGCATACTTAGTAGAGGAGACTTCCACTTTTGCCTCTTATTACTATCCGGACGAAGATAACACGAGAAGGACAAGGATGCCTAGAAACGTTGATTCGGGCGAAGGATGTTCAACTAGTCCTCCTATATCAATATTCAACTATCCGGGCAGATTTAGTGGCAAATCAAAAGGATATTTCTTGGAGCAGCGTGACATTAATGCTGCTCATCTGTATATCCTTCAAAATTGTGAAGAGGTGGCGCCATATTTAGAGTAAGTTTCTACAACGTCTTTAATAAGTTCAATTGATATTTATGATTATTAATCGTCATGCTGTTAATCTCCCATATGTAGGATGTAAGACAATTTTCTAAGGGATCTCCAACCTGACATTTCAAACGATCAGGTTGATCGAGAAATTACTTCTCACTTTGCTACGTGGTTCAGTAAATATGTAGGTTAAGCATCTTCATTTGTTGAAATACATTTTATCTCCTTAAATATATAGCATGTATAAGAATAATATAATATTTGATTTTTTAGGTACTAGATCCAGAAAACAATGTTCAAAATCCATTGTTGACAAATTTGGCATGGGGGCCTAACAGATGCGTTACATCATGGAATACTTATATTGTAAATGGATATAAATTTAACACAAAAACATGGAATGAAGGAATGCAGACGTGTAACTATGGTGTTTGTGTGCGAGCCACTGATGGCAATGTAGAGGATGATTTCTATGGGGTTTTAAATGACATCCTTGAACTCGATTATACCGGTTTCCTCGTGATGAAATTAGTTATCTTCAAGTGTGATTGGTTTGATCCTACTCTTGACGTAGGGACAAAAATAGATAAAAATTATGGTATTGTTCAAGTTAGGCTGTCTCGAAGGTATAATAAGGCGTACGACCCATTCATTTTTTCACAACAGGCAGAGCAGGTTTATTACTCGCCATATCCCGAAGGACATCATGGCTGGTTGGGTGTTATTAAGATAAAGGCTCGCAGTATAATTACTGATAATGTAATCAACCAGCCTGAAAAAGATGCTCCGTACCAAGATGATGAATTTTCAAGACCCCACGTACCGTTGCAAATTACGCCGGACATTATTGTTAATTCTATGGCGGACATTTCCGGAAATGGGGAAGAAGTTGAAAGAGAGTTAATGGATCAATCCGAGTTGGACGCATCTAGCGAAGGTACATTCCGATCAAGTGATACTGATGAGAGTGAGGGTGAATTTAGTGATGGAGATTCTACTTAGGTAATTTATTTATGTCATAATTCATTGTGTGAATGTCATTCTACTTATTAGGTAATTTGTATTATTTACACTGTTGTGTAATCATCTTTTCATTTTTTTCACAGATGGCAAATTCCTCTAGAGGTAGGGGTCGTCGTGGAGGTCGTCGTGGAGGTCGTGCTGCGAGAGTCCCTTCGCCGGCCGACCCACAGCCTTCAAATTGAGACCACCCTACCAGCACCTCTGTGGATGGCACACCTCAGGGTGATGGAGTTGCACCCCCCACCCAGCCTTATGTGGTCGAGACACAGGCTGCACCCTCATCATCCACACCTACGACGATAGGACCATTGACCGCGCTGTCGCCACGCGCCAAAAAGAACGAGCGATTATTAAAATAATGTAGTATAGAGCGACAACTCGGATATCGTCTCTCAAGGACTCTTTAGTTGTTGTTATTATTAACAGAAAATCAAAAGTTAGTTTTTGGGGGGTTTTGGATTGAGTGCAATTAAAATAAAGAAAACAAAATAAAAACAGAGTAAGAAAACAAGCAGTTAAAATATTATCAAATAAACTAAAGAACGATTAACCTACTGTTCTTAGTTTCCCACTATCATTGGTTCAAATAAATCCAAGCCCTAAGCGGATTCTAATCCCCTTTCAGTTGTAGCAACAATTAACAACGCAATCACTACTACGGATGCATGCTCCTATTCCCGAAATAACAAACGGGGTTAATCCCTCATGAACAAACGAACATGATTGAACACACGCGAAATAATAAACGCGATTAAGTATAAGAACATGGCATCACCGAAATGAATCAATACAACACTATACATTCCTGAAATAACAAACAGAAACATATAGCATTGCCTCGAAAAGAGAAAGGCAAATAAAACAGGAATTATAGAACCTCAAATGTAATAGAAACCAATCACAGTAGATTAATCTAGGAGACTAATTCTCCATTACAGAAATAAACATAAAAGAAAAGGAAGGAAAATAAACTACTACTACTGACTATCAAAGACTAGCCAAAACTGGCTAACTCTCTGACTCCCCTCACTATGACTAACTTCTCTATCAATATCTGAATGATCCTTTTATTAACTTCAACCTCTGCCTCTTAGCTTTCCAAAGCCACTTAATTTGCTTAATTATGAATTAAGATGAGGGAGTTATGTCCACATTCAACTCATAGGGCAACTAAAACGCCTCTGACTTCACATGGATTAAAGCCCTTCAAAACGGCTCTGTTTGGAATAATGGTCTTCATGTAAGTTAAATCTCTTTGTTTTATCTTTCATTTGCCACCGGTTTCAGTTCCAACCAACATCTACAGCCCAAGTTATGGCCCAATCTTCATGACCAGTTCTGGTTCCAGTGACAGCAATTATGTTCTGACTTCAAGGCCCAATGTGACCCACTATACATCCAATTCAGCATCTGAGTTCTTCATGAAAGTTGTTGGGCTTCCTTTTAGCTTTCCTGTTATGACTCCTACGTTTCTGTTTTTATAAGAGGGCCGCACGTCACGGCCTAGGCGTGATGGCCTCTGCTTCAGGTGTACTTCCCTTCTTGCTCTTCTTATTGCCCTGAAAAACAGAAAATAACATAAGTACTTTATTTAACTCTAAATCAACTAAATTAAACTAAAAACACTTTATAGACTCAAAATCTTACTTAAGGACAATCAAGTCTAATTTGGGTGAAAATGATATAAAATTAGCACAAAGCCAAGGTCTTTACTAGTTATAAAACCGGTCAACCAGAGGCTCATCAAAATACCCCAAACTTAAACTTTGCTTCTCCCCAAGCAAACTAAAACTCAAAAACATAAAAAGACTCAAGACCTGGCAAGCTTAAGAATTCAATCAACTTTCACACAGATTTCAAGCAATTTTTTTTTTCAAAAGAATTTTTCTTTCAATGTTCCCCCCTTTCAAGCAAAGTAATCCCCACATTCATTTATTCTAAACAATTGAGAATTTCATTATTCAGGCAATCAGAAATCTAAGCAAGGGATCTAAGTTACACATAAAAGGGAGATCACCAAAATCAAACAACTGCCTTCCTCACAAGGGAAATTTATGTTCACTCATTCGCTCAGTTTGGGTCAGGCTATCAACAATTCCCTCAATTTCACTTTTAAGAGCACTTCCCTTAAATTTGATTTTCATCTCAAAATGGTCCCCACAGAAAACATGCAAGCAACATCAGAAGGTCTTTTATGGGTTGTAATGGGGCCTGGCTAAGGGTAGGATATACAAAAGAACTAGGCTGAAGACCCTAGGAACTAAGAGAGCATGAAACATTTTTTTACACTTTGAAATTAAACTCAAGTTCCTTTCTTAATTTTTTTTCTTTATGCTTCTGGGTGGCTACAGCCTCTTTATTTCTTTTTGGCATTTTTGTACTTTTAATTTTTTTTCTTCTTCTGTTTTTTTCTTTTCTTTTCTTTTTTTTTTTTCATTTTTACACTTTGAGCTTCTCTTTTTTTTTTCTTTTTCCCAATCCCAAACAACACATTGCACCTTGCAGCCACCCCAAACTTTGGTTTCTTGCACCCATTCTAAGATTACATGCTCTCCTAATCCTAAGATCGGGTTAACATGGTTTTCCAGATTTTTGGGCTTATAACATTAGGTTATCAAGAATTAATCAGGCTAACAGGCTCAATGGGGCTAAATAGGGAACATGCATTAGGAATTGGTTATTTTAGGCTAAGTAGCTATTTACAAAGAAAATGCCTAAATCATTTGAAGCAAACACATAATCATGCAAACCAAAAAAAGATTCAAGCAAATTCAGGAAAGTGCAATCAAAAGTGATTTTCACACAATTTAAAACATGTTGGAGGCTCAAAACCTCACCTGGACATTTATGCAAATTGTTTGACAGAGATTCTATCCCTAGTGTGTGCTTCCTATCACCCCAAACTTATCATAAATCATGCCATCATAATAAAATCTCAAAGTTCAGTTTTCAATCATATGGGGATCAATTTTCAAAAAAATTTCTTTTCAAATCCTAGGGGGAAAAAGTCAACACTTATTATGCCATCCATCTATGCAAATATTAATCAAATCCATCAAACTTGCCACTACAAGACTCAACACAACTCCTGAGCTTCTCAAATTATTCAGGAGCTTTTATTAAAAACAAAACAGAAATAAAACAAGGAAAAGAAAATTAAAAGAGCAAGGTTAAGAAAAACTCATTGAAGGCGGTTCCACCAGGATCCCATTGCTTGTAGCATAAGGCCCACATGGTAGCCAAAGGACTGAAATTCATTCTAAGCCTCCCTAACTTGCAGCTTTGATGCGGAGGTGAGCACTTGACAATTATAATAACCTCGCCGAGTGCGGCGGACTTCTCACTCCCCTTCGGGTCACAGCTGACCGCCTTCTCTACAAAGTCTCCCCAATAGAAGTGGGGCTCAACCTCTTGGATTGGCCATGGTGCAAAATCCAAGGGTGCAACATCCATCACTGGTGGCTCCTCAGGGGGAGGTGGCAAACAGTTAGAAACGGTTATCGGTGCTGCTTCAACTTCTGCAATGTCTTCATCCACCGCACTAACAAAGTTATCACCTGCTATACACGCAGAGATTTCAGCACACACCACACAAAGGTTAGAGTTAGTACATATATTACAAGAAAATGAATCAGCAAAATCTACAATGTCTGGAAATTCAGCAATTAATTCATCATCCACCCCATTACTCTCAACACATGCATCTAAGACCAAAGATTCTTCTTTATCCTCAAGCACGGTGGAGCAAATGTTCTCCTGATCCTCCTGATCTAAGTTTCCTGAAAAAAATAAACCTGCAAAACGATCTGCATTTTCTATTTTTCCTGAAAAGTATAACCCTGTAAAACATTCTACACACAAAGCAGTTCCATCACAATAACAAGTATTAGGATCAGGGGATTCAACACATAATTCATCACCAACAGAAACATCATCAAAATCATCATCAGAAATATTTTCAAGAATAACTTGTGCCTCTGTAGGTTCTTCAAGGGGCTGTGGAATTAGCATTGCAGCCGAGTTGGCGGCTATTTGATCAATTTGCATGGCCAACTTCTGAGATTCAGCTTCTCCCCTCTGATATTCAACCTCCATCTTCTGTTGAAATTCAAGAAAGTTTGCTTCCATTTGTGCAGTTATCTGTGCAGTCATCTGTTTGCACAGGTCCTCTAGGGAAGGTTCGGAAGGTGCAGTGGTGGTCACTTGGCTAGGATAGTATGGTGGTGGCTCACTAAAAATAGGATAATACATGTATGGTTGCTCATAGTAAGCATTAGGCATGTAATTTCGCATATAATTATCCATGGGGGGTGCTAAAATTCACAACCAGATAATGCAAACAAAACTAATTAGCAAAGAGAGATTTTTTTTTTTTTTATAAATATTTTCTGCTAATAACAACAAACAAGAGTCCCCGGCAACGGCGCCAATTTTTGGTCGCGCTGTCGCCACGCGCCAAAAAGAACGAGCGATTATTAAAATAATGTAGTATAGAGCGACAACTCGGATATCGTCTCTCAAGGACTCTTTAGTTGTTGTTATTATTAACAGAAAATCAAAAGTTAGTTTTTGGGGGGTTTTGGATTGAGTGCAATTAAAATAAAGAAAACAAAATAAAAACAGAGTAAGAAAACAAGCAGTTAAAATATTATCAAATAAACTAAAGAACGATTAACCCTCATTGTTCTTAGTTTCCCACTATCATTGGTTCAAATAAATCCAAGCCCTAAGCGGATTCTAATCCCCTTTCAGTTGTAGCAACAATTAACAACGCAATCACTACTACGGATGCATGCTCCTATTCCCGAAATAACAAACGGGGTTAAGCCCTCATGAACAAACGAACATGATTGAACACACGCGAAATAACAAACGCGATTAAGTATAAGAACATGGCATCACCGAAATGAATCAATACAACACTATACATTCTCGAAATAACAAACAGAAACATATAGCATTGCATCGAAAAGAGAAAGGCAAATAAAACAGGAATTATAGAACCTCAAATGTAATAGAAACCAATCACAGTAGATTAATCTAGGAGACTAATTCTCCATTACAGAAATAAACATAAAAGAAAAGGAAGGAAAATAAACTACTACTACTGACTATCAAAGACTAGCCAAAACTGGCTAACTCTCTGACTCCCCTCACTATGACTAACTTCTCTCTCAATATCTGAATGATCCTTTTATTAACTTCAACCTCTGCCTCTTAGCTTTCCAAAGCCACTTAATTTGCTTAATTATGAATTAAGATGAGGGAGTTATGTCCACATTCAACTCATAGGGCAGCTGAAACGCCTCTGACTTCACATGGATTAAAGCCCTTCAAAACGGCTCTGTTTGGAATAATGGTCTTCATGTAAGTTAAAGCTCTTTGTTGTATCTTTCATTTGCCACCGGTTTCAGTTCCAACCGACATCTACAGCCCAAGTTATGGCCCAATCTTCATGACCAGTTCAGGTTCCAGTGACAGCAATTATGTTCTGACTTCAAGGCCCAATGTGACCCACTATACATCCAATTCAGCATCTGAGTTCTTCATGAAAGTTGTTGGGCTTCCTTTTAGCTTTCCTG